>JANRMT010062791.1:145351007-145369181 GCA_026402145.1 Polypterus bichir lapradei
CTATCTATCTATCTATCTATCTATCTATCTATCTATCTATCTATCTAATATAGTGCCTTTCCCATCTATCTATCTATCTATCTATCTATCTATCTATCTATCTATCTATCTATCTATCTATCATAAAAATAAATCTTGCGACGATACGAGACATTTTCCTACAACGAGACGTGACTTTTGGAAGAGAGACAGAGAAACACTTTCATGTCCCACGAGACGTCATACTTACAACCTTTGGAAGCAAGTCCCATGATACACATGCATCGCAGGTTAGAGATAATGGAAGTAGGAAAATATGAAAGTCTCAAAAAATTAAGAGTAAATATCGCATTAGCGCAAACAAACGGAAAATATTACTTGATGAAATAATGGATGTCTGGGGGCCAGTAGAAACAAGGCAGTGAGACAAAAGGACAGCTGCTGTACAGGCTTTTAAACGTTTGAAGCGCTGCATGAAATGCAGATCATGCGGCACAGCAGCAAGCAGCAAGCCAGCAGCTGATCGAGCAAAGAGGAGGTAAAAAAAAAAGTATTTGCTTCCCATTGTATCACCATTTAAGAGGGGTTTTGGAGGAGCGACCGTGTCTCCTTGGGGTGCGTTCAGCCCCCCTCTTCATAACGACGCATAGTGCTGGCAGAGGGGGAAAGGGGTTGGAGAGCCAAGCGAGCAGAGAGCGAAGCCCCTTAGTCTATCTAATAATGAAGGTACAGAAAATGGCAGACATTATAAGGATTAGTAATGGGGAATATGAATCCATTCCTCATGATCAGATAAACATAACACATTCAGAATGACCAGAATTTTGACTCCTGAAATGAAGCTTTACGACCTCCAATGTTTGAGCTAATGAATTTAAACAAGGAATTTTAAGCAATATTTAATAAATAGGGATTTCAACTTTGATTCATCACTATGACCTTATCGTGATTTAGACAGTGATTCTTCTTGGCTCAAGCATTGTTTCTAATAATTTAATCTTTCCTGTTTTTCAAATGTTACTTTGTATATATTGATTTTTGTATATCTGGTTATTATTTCTGCTGTTGGGTTTGTTCTTTCTGTGTTTTATTATTTGATATTGTGTTGTTGAATAATTGTATCATTTTCACATTGCATATATTAACTTGCTTTATTATTGTCAACCTTGTCTCTTGCATCTAGAGCCCAGGGACGCAGGGCCACTTCATTGTACATATAGGGTCCTGGCCCCAACAAGCATTTAAAGAGAAGTTGTATTATTGCTGGCTTGTGATTTTTCATTTTGAGTTGTATGTTCAAATTTGCATTTACTGACTTTCCACATTTGATTTAATTTTCAAAAACTGCTTTTTTTCAACATTTTTGAATAAATATCTAAATAGAAGGAACTTTGTTTTGTTACTCTTGAACCAGATCTGTGTCAGTTTTTCTCCTCTTTAGTGGGACAGTTTGGGATTTTTTTGTTTGGCCTATAATGACAGGAAGCCTATATTTTGTGTTTGGGGCCAGGCTGTCTAAGCTGAGGCTTATTCAGTAGCAGGACAGGTCAAGGCTTTTGCGTGGGTTTTCTGAAGCCTGATCCCATTTTTGAGCTTATTGTGGCAAGAATGCTCTTCATTAGTTGTCAGTTATTATCATCAAAATTCAAAGAAATAAACATTTGAAAAAAATCAGTAAGTGTGTAATGAATGAATCTAATATACAAGTTTCACTTTTTGAATGGAATTACTGAAATAAATCAACTTTGTCATGATATTCTAATTTTATGACCGGCACCTGTACACATGCAAATTTAAGAACATCTTTTTAATAGCTTAGCTTAACAAGGCCATTAAAATAACCCTGACAGGCTGCAGGCTTAATATTTAGTCAGCAAAATACTTAACTGTATAAAAAGTAAACCTGCATTAACACTGATATGTAATACTGCTAGCTTAACACACACATATATAAACTGCTGAACTCACCAGTAGAACAGTTGAACTTAATGAGTATGGAAATTGAATCTCTGCAATCTCAGCTGCCCACTGCTGTCTAGGAAAACTAATAATAACTAAATAATTAATTAATTTTAGTTAAATAATTGACAAACAGTAATTCTTATTTGGTTCATTTTTATTATGTAAATTCTAGCATGTATATTTGTATACACATATATAAAAATATGTTTTTTAAGAAATCATGCTGCGAGGGGCAAATGTGTCCAAGTTTGGCATTATGGCACCAGCCGTGTCCTGGTTGGTGAAAGGTTACCATGGAGGGAAAGGCAATGAAGTTTAGAACAGAGGCACAATTTTTAAAATGGCAGAACCTCAAAAACATATATATATTTTTGTTACTGAATATGTTTTACAATATTCTTGTGATCTCAGGTACAGATCAATATGCAGTAATATACTTGATTTCAAAATGGATGGATTCAGTACGTTTTTTTTTGGTTAAGTTCATGTAAAAGTGCTCCACTTAAGAACAGTTTTCAGTCGCAAATTAATGTATACAATAATTGGAAAAAAATATTTGACTTGAAAAATAGCAAACATATCTTTTAATCTCAACTTTCACATTCACATTCACTCAATACCTGATAACAAAGTCGGCTTTGTCAATCTGCTGTCCACATCTGCTATTATTTAAAATGCCTCCATTCCCAACAACAGCACAGTGGCCCAATGTTTGGTTCCAAAAAGGCTCCTGAAAAGAAACGTTCCTCAAATAAAAAACTCTTTGACACTCTATATGTTTCAGCTAAGAACATTATATTATTGTAAAACAGAGTTCAGATTAATACAGGGAATAGTGCTGTGAATAGGCTGTCAAATAAAATATCTATCATTAAACAGGTTTAAACCACATATGTTGAAAATATAAAGTCAGACACTTAGTTACAACAGAGAACAGGAAAAGAAATGGTCCAGCATAAAATGAATCCCGGAGAAAAACAATGCCTGACGAGCTTTGATTCTTTCATAAATAGACACAATTCAGCTGGAGGTCCAACTCATCCAGGACTGACACAACAAAATAGGCCCTCATCCGGATTAAGAATATAATGATGCTGCATTAATATTTTGTGAACATATGTCTCATAGTAGTTTGGTGATAAGCTGAAGCGATACTCAAGAGGCCTTTAGAGAAAGTCTGAAGACTAATTATTTTAGCATTGTATCCTTTTATTTAAGCTGCTGCTGTGTCTTTTCAAACTGTTCTCCAAAATTGCCTTTAAAATTGACTGAACATTCTTTATTGATTCACAATGACAAAATCTTTTTCTTTCTCTTACTGTACAGTATGTGTAAGGCCTAGAGTGATCACAAGGCAATTTGGATTTGTATTAGGACCAGAAGATGAAACAAAGTCTTAATAATGGGCAAGACTGAATATCAGAAAGTCAAATGCATCAAATAACCAGGCCAAAACACCAAACCAAAAAGTGAAACCACAGTAATCTTTTACTGGGAAGCTAACACATCTTTTTAAGAAATTCATAATCTTGGATAAAAACATAGTGCGCAACTCTGACCTTTATACCGCTGTGATGGTGATGCCATTTGTTGCGCACCTGCAGGCACCTCACATTTTCTTTACATAGGGAGACTGTAAGTTAAGGATGGCGTTTTGACATTTTACACAAGTGGACCCCAATTTGCCATATATCTGCAGCTTCAGTCTGAATAATGTTCTAGTTTGTCTCTGTACTTCTGTTAATTCAATAGTGATATTCTGCCATGATTTGTAACAAATGATGCTCTGTGCTATTTTTGTCAACTGTCTGATATAGTGACAGAACATTCTGTATACCATGAAATCATCTGATTGAGTAAGCATCTGACATAAGTCACATCATTCGCCAACGCTGGTGACACAGGTATACTCAAAGCATACTATTTCCTTATGCCATATGAACTCAGTGGTATTTGTTTATAGGAAATGCTGGCATGAATACTGAATCACATACAGATATTATGGTTTAATAAAAGATGTGCACTCATAACATGGTCATTTTTTTTCCTAAAGGGTTTTTTTTTATCTCCTATTACATTCACACGAGTTCAGCATAGTATGTACTAGCAAACATGTACACAGTGGTACCCTATGGGCATACCATGGGCAGCACAGGCTTGGTAAAACCCAATTAAATACCACACTGGCCCAAAGTCGGGTCTGTAACAAGGGGCTGTGACAGTGTGAGTCGGCTCCATGTTCCCACCTCTGTTTTGGGAGCCTGTAGAACCCGACACCATCGATAACGTAACCGGATGGGCTAGGCAGATAAGGACACACACAACACAATGCAAGGGGTAGGTGCAAAGTGCTTTTATTTTTAAATCAAAGCAAACCAACAAAACACTGTGCAAAATTAATAAATAATCAAATAAAATGGTGTTCATAATGGAGGTTAAAACCAATAGAAGACCCATGAAAACAAAGTTAAAAACACAGGCAAGAAATTGTCCTTAAGTCAGAGCCTTTGTGCCCTATTATAACTGACATCTCCTCAACCTTTTGTCTTGGGCAGAGTTCCGGCCTCCAATACCACAGCATTCAATGGGGAGCCAACGAAACCTGCTCTGCTCTACACCCACCACTGCCGAATGGCTCTTCCTGGTAAAAGTGAGCTGTCCTCCAACTGCTACCAACTCAATGGTTCCTTGTGGCGAGAGCACACTCCTGAGCATAATGGTCGCTCCTGCTTCCTGGTAACTCAACAGGAGTGACCCCTCAGCCCCCTCCTGAGCTCCGGTCACACACACTCCTTTGTGGGGCTCCATTCTTGTCTGCCTACTTCTTTTCAACATGCAGTGGCTCTTACTCTCTGTTTCTGTCACTCACATCCCTTTAACCTGTGTTTCTCCCTTCATTTTTCTTTCTTTTATCCTCCCCCTCTGTGTCTTCTCACTCTTCTTTGATATAGTGGGAAGACTTGGAGGTGTGATTGTCTGATTGCTGCCCCAGGTTGATAGCAAGATAATCAGACAGTCTGCATGTGTTGGCAAGGCAGCGCATGGTCAGCTGACCTCCTTGCACCAACTCGGAGATGAGCCGTCTTCTCAGCCAATTGCTTGCCCCTGCTTCTCTCCCAAGATTCAGCGAGCCACAGACCTGTCTTACAACTGGTGCCCCTTAGCAAAGTTCCCCTTGTGTTCCAGAAAGCGCTAATCATTGGCACAATTATCTATCACACTAATCCTGGAAGTGAATTCAAGTACAAACCAGGCATGATTCTTTGTCCAGTCTGTACTTTAAAGGGCTTCACTTTGAGAGAATCAGACCAGGACCTGGAAGGTTAATGAAGCAAAATCCATTTGTCTGCAGAACTGATCGACCAAAGTGTACAAAATCTACAGCATCTTTATATATACACTAGAGCGTGTTCTGGGAAACTTGTAACATTTTAAAAATGCAAAATGATCTATAAATGATGAGGTATACTGAACGGTAGGGTATAACAGCAATGAGATAATCTCCCTGGCCTTATACAAGAGTGCCACCTATTCTTCCTGCCATCTTCTTTCAGTACCCAACCTAAGCTCCATGTTTACTTCATACCTTTGGCAGCATCTGGAAAAGCATGTTTTTCACAATGACTGATTTTTTTCTGTTTGTTTCATACAAAATCTTCTGCCCCATCACAGTGTTCTCTTGGGTCAGAACCAGATCCTGACTGGCATTGCAGCATTGTTTAAATTCAGACCTGATCAGAAGTCAAAGAAAAAAAGTCAGTTGTTAAAAAGGGGGTTTAACACTAGAATTACCTTAAATCGCTTCTTAAATCCCTTCACACCTCTCTGCCAGCGTCCTTTGTCCTCTAAATGTGCTGATAAAGAGAAGCTACAAGCAGCCGGCTATTCCATCCATAACTTCTCCCAGCTCATGCCTTGATTGATTATCTGGGAGTGAAGTGGAGTTTTGGAGTGGAAATAATAGATTGTTATTTGGAACACACGCATTTCATGTCTGTTCCGTTTCTACAGTAATCTGTGTAAACGCATTGTTAAAACAGAAACTTTTTTTATATTCTAGTAGTAGATGACAAAATGTAGGCATAAACTATATAATTTATATGAAGCCCAAATATCAAAGGATCACTTTCACAAAAGGTACAAATATAACATAACAATTGAGCTTTTATTAAAAAATATAACTGCAGAAAAAAAGCCGCCTTAACATGCGACATTGACACTCACATTTTGTGACCGCCTTTGTGGTGCAACAGAATCAGCTGCTGACTGGGAAGCAAAAGGTTGCAAGTTCAATTCTGCACCCTTCCTTTTTGAGAAGTAAACTGCTCTTATTCTTACTATTTTTGAATAAAAACATACATTTGATTTCAGTCTGTAACAGCCGGTGTAATTTATGATACTTGTAAAGGTTAGCTTTTTTATTTTTATTTTTTATTAGTCACTTTTATTATCTCAGCCGCGTTCACCTGAAATCAACTGAATCAGACTGAAATAAAATGTATGTTTTTATTCAAAAATAGTAAGAATAAGAGCAGTTTACTTCTCAAAACGGAGTGGTGCAGGATCAAACTCGCAACCTTTTGCTTCCCAGTCAGCAGCTGATTCTATTGCGCCACAAAGGCAGTGTCAATAAACAAGTGTCAATGTCGCATGTTAAGGTGGCTTTTTTTTGTGAAAGTGATCCTTTGATATTTGGACTTCAGGCTTCATACATTATATAGTTTATGCCTACATTTTGTCATCTACTACTAGAATATAAAAAAGTTTCTGATTTAACAATGTGTTTACACAGATTACTGTAGAAACGGAACACACATGAAATGTGTGTCTTCCAAATAACGATCTGTTATTTCCACTCCAAAACTCCACTTCACTCCCAGATAATCAATCAAGGCATGAGCTTGGAGAAGTTTGTGCATGTTCTGCAGCTGTGTGGGGAAGGAACAGCCGGCTACCTGCTGCTTGTCTTTATCAGCACATTTAGATGAGACAAAAGATGCTGGCGGAGAGGTATGAACGGATTTAAGAAGCGATTTAAGGTGGGACGGATCTACGAGTTTTTTCGTAGGCTCTGGTAATTCTAGTGTTAATTTGATCAGAGGCAGTATTGACTACTTAGTCCAGAGAAGTTTTAGGAGTTTAGTTAATCATTACATCTTGCCTGAAGAAGAGGCCCGAGTTGCCTCGAAAACTTGCATATTGTAATCTTTCCAGTTAGCCAATAAAATGCATCATTTTGCTTAACTTCTCACCACATCCATAAATGCTAACATGGTACAACACCCTAGTACTACAAGTTAACTATTGAATTTGCTAAAGAAGAATTCTTTACTTTATCTACCATACATTTTGTTTAAAGTTAAAATTAAAGCTGAGAGGTACAAATTAACAAACCTCATCTGAGACATCTGAAACAGAAGTACTTTAGAACTGTTACCAAATAATTAACATCGAATACTAGCCAAATTAACAGAAATTGCCAGGGTCAAAATAATTTAGAAATGTGAACATGGCTAAACAAAACCCATGATGAGACGAAAAATGTAATCTTAGACTAAAGCTGTAAATCTGCAAGAAAATAAAACTATTATTCAAATCAAATTAGAAGAAAATGCTGAATGTACCTGTGATCATAAGTGAGATTCCACTTTCACTAATGTGAAACTATGTGTGTGATGACAACAGAATCCTTGATTTACTGCACTCGTGCTGTCTGATTGAATTGTCACCCCTGTGTCTGCGCTGTTTTTTGAGTTGTTTTTGAGTCCCCCCTCACCAGTATAACCCCTCCCTTGATGCAACATATAGCCCTGTATTTTAAGTTGAACCAAGAGCAAGACACATGGAAAATTTCATGATAATCAGTTTAGCTGTTTTTGCATGATTAGTGGAAACAGGCATTTAAGTGATTTGCGGTTTTACTTATATAGATAAATAATCAGCCTAGCAAATAAAAAAACAATTAACTGACACCTCCCCCTAAAAACCCCTAAATTTAGTGTTTACCATCTCCGGCCAATATATTCAGCCTCCACCCCCTCAAAATTTAAATAAATAAATCATTAATTGACGATACCTGTACTGTGCTACAAGTTTGGTGTTTTGCTTCCAAGGGCAAATTTGCATCAGTTGAATTTCTTTGGTTAGTGTCTCAAATATTATTCTGGAAAATAAAAATAATCACATAATTAAAACAAGTTCATGTGTTTACATGCATAAACCCTGAAGCCCACTTCATTCACAGGGCTGCAGAAGTGGGATGACCCCCCACCAAAGACACATACACATTCAAACTGATACACAGACAAAGAAAATGCACAAGCATCACAGAGAAAACAAAAACAAATTTCCAAGGGTTCAATACTTTTTGTAGGCACTGTAATATACAATATGTAATAGTCTAACGACATTTTGGTATATTTAGGGTACTGTAGCTGATGGTATTGTCATCTCACCACTCTCAGCACCAGTTCTAATCCCAGCTGAAGTGAACAGCCTGAGCTTTGCCACTATGTTCCTCCTGCAGACTTAACAGAGATGTCTAATGATTGTCTGTCAATTCCAAACCAGCTTGAAATAAAAGAGTATGAGTGTAATTGTACCCTGCAATGAAGGGCTAAGGAATACAAAAATGTACAAAAGAGCACACAAATGGGGAATTGGAATTTTAGAAATTTAAATTAAAATATTGTTTCTTGTATTATTTTGTCAGACTTATTGTGACAAGACTACAATGCCCAATAAGGATGTTGCCTGTGCTGTAAGGGTCCAAAGTAAAATAGATGTGAAGGACTTTCTAGCTGGTAATTAGTTGCCTGGACCAATAGTCATATCAAAATGTCACTGGATGGGCAGACGGAGGTCTTTGAATCACGAAGAAAAAAGAAGATGGCCTATGGGGCAGAGGAAGGTGTAAGTTGATTTGCTAGGGTGCAGTGGTGGATTTCTGTATGGGCAATCACCCAGGATGGCACAGGGCACCTGCACCAAAAAATCTGGAATAATGATTACAGCCTAAGCCAGTCAATACTTTAGGGGTACCGTTTATGAAAGTGAAGTGGTGCACACTCCAGAAGCCAAAGAGACCTAGATGTGAAAGTCTAGTATTACAATTTGCATGAGATCACTTCATAAATTACGGTAGCATGTACACAGAGGAGTGTTGCACATCAAACTCTGAACACCTGCTATAGACACTGAGGGGTGCCACCCCCTACTCCAAATGGGCTTCATCAGGAATCGCCAGTATCATAAGAAGGTGCAACATTAGGGCTATTGTAAAGCATCACAAATTATTAGTACTTGGCTGACAGCTTCATCCAAAATGACTTACAACATCTGAGATACAATTGATTACACTACTTTTATTTTTCCAATTGGAGCACAGGTACATGAAGTGACTTGCTCAAGATCTACCAGTGTCAGTAACAGGATTTGAATCCACAGCCTTACAACTTGAAATCCAAAGTCTTTACCACTACACTACACTGCCTGACTACTACTGGATGGGCTGGAAATAATTTATTTGAGGGCGCCAGAGCAAATTTAAGCTAAGATATTGCCTGAGGGTCCTACAGGGTAGACATCTCAGCAGATGCTAGGGGTGCTTGACCCTCTTTTCATAAAATAGAGGGAACTCAATGAGGGCTAAAATAGCTTTGCAGGTTAGGTTAACTGGCAACTCTGGTTGATAAGGAATGGTACAATGTCCCAAGTCAGACTTGATACCATGGAGACCCCGCAAAGAATAAGTTGATATAGAGTAGCAGGAATCCATTTAAAACCCTCCTGCCCTTTGGGTGAAAATATGTAGTCCTCTAATGAGGACCATGAAACTGTGTGAACAAAAAACTGCTGGAGAGATCTGGCCTTTGAAGGGACAGCAGAAACTTTTTGTGGTTTCTAGATTAGTGTCCCAGCAGGAAAAGGCAGTCCTGACCTGAGAAATGATTAAAGGGCATGGGCAAAAGTGACCCTTTTGAAGGGGTCACAGCCACTTCACAGCAGAGAAGTTATAAAGAAGTCAGCAGAGAGTGTCTGGAGGTGAGTAGGGGCAAAGAGACACTGGCCAATCGTAAAAGCCAACATGTTGACAGAGAAAGTGAATACAGAAAAGGAGGGCAAGTGAGAAGGGCATCCCACCAGGTAGACAAAGGGTTCAATGTCTTTTACAGCTAGGCTCAGTGTTGCATTTGTGTTGTTTAGTTTATTTGACACTTTGTTTTCTCCACGTTAATCCTTCACATGTTCTGTAGTTTTGATAAAAATACAATTTTTGGTAACTCTATGGCATTATTCCAGTCATGCACCTGCTCACATTACAGTTGAACCACTTACTTGTCTAGTATCCTCTTTGAAAGTATTTTCTTGTTTAGATCCCGGCATTTCAGTTGCATCTTTTTGGACAACTTGACAGTTTTGACAGTTTTTTCTTTTGCCATTCTTCTGCTAAGATCATTTTTCCTGAAAAGCATCAGTGAGGGAGCTTGCTGCAGTTACATGGGTGAAAGGTCACTTTATATATCACAAAAACTGTACCAGCTTGAAAAAAATATAATGGAACAAGACACAACAATGGATCCTGAGACACTATTGTCCTTCAACTTGAGTTGACAAATAAATTAGACAAAAAAAATCAAAAACACAAAATATGAAAGAATAAATTAAACTAAATATCCTGTATGGACTGAAACCGAAATTTCAGTAATCTTAACGGAGTAACAGAGGACTTCTTACTACAGCTCCTGGGACCAAATCAAAGCCAGTTACCCATCTTTGTGTAATTTGCATGGTCTCACCATGTCAGCAAAGGTACTCTAGGCTTCCACCTTCATCCCCAAAGCCACTTAGAGATTCCGAATTGAATATGTGTGGGTTGGTGCAGGAGTTTGATCTATAGCTTTCTGAACTGGAATAGTGGGCAGGAAAAGAGATGGATAGGTCACCTCTTATATCCATATTGTCTTTTAAGCCTTTTCTATCAACACATCATTATCATTTAACAGGCATTTTCCAGGTTTACTCAGATAAAGCTAGTTTTCCAACTCCCAGTCTTTTTCTTCCACTGTCACGGTTCTGGGCATCCTTTGTGATGAGTCCCATTCTTTTCCTACCATCTGATATTACCCAAAAACCTTTTCATCTTCAGCCTCTCATTGGACCTTAGCCCTGACACCTCCATCTTGGTGCATCACTTAATCTTATAATTATCACCCCTTTACTCCACATGCCAGGAAGACCTCACTTAGTTTCTCCTCAGCACAACACTTGCCTTTCTCCTAACTCAGCATTCACAATTTCCATTTTCCTCCTCAAAGATCATCGGTCTACAAGAGCTCCATGGCATCCTTCAAAAATTTCTATGGTCACCACCTACTCCATCACTATTCTGAAAAAGCAATGGATTCAGAGTGGATGCCAGCAACAGACCTAACTTTACCTCAAAGCTCTCACTCTGCCCATCTGGTGTCCTGACCACCATTTGTGCTTTCTCATACATTGAAATCACCATGGGCACCAACCATTCATCTATCGCTGACTTTGTAAGTGTCCACTTCACCACTTCTCGTTATACTGTGTCACATGTCTTGTTCTGATCTGATTTTCAGTTTCCAGAGGGCACTCCCTCTACCCATCCTCATCACCTGCTCCAAAAGGCTGACTGATCCAAATTGCACATATTCCAATGGATCATCCTTTCCTTTCTGTACTAGATGAGCACACTTTTTCTGTAATAGCCAGCTATCGTCCCTTCATGCTGACCATTAATTTACACAAACTTCCACTGATTTCAACATTTCTATCACCACTCTAGCTGGGCCTTTTATTTTGCTCATCTGTATCTTTATAAGTGCCTTTATGGCCTTTAAAACTTTACAGCTTGGCCCTTTTGTATTCTCTTTATCTTATTCATTCTCTTCATTCATGGACTTCTCCATGTATTTCCTCCAGTTAATCTTTAATCCCAGACAATCAAGATGTTCCTTTTGCAATTTCTCAAGCAATTTACATATTGTAATCTTTCTAGTTAGCCAATAAAAGGTGTCACTTTGCTAGACTTTTCACTACATCCATAATGGCTAACAAGGTACAACACCCTAGTACTTCAAGCAGTTTACACAAACTATATGCTCCCTTCCTTTTGCCATCTGTTTGTTGACCCTGACCAAATGTCTCTTTCGTTCCTCATACCACATCTCATTTGAAAACTTATACAGTATATATGTGTGTGAACAAATAATAAGAGGCAACTGGCATTGATTTTCTTATCACATGTAGACCTGAATTTCTGCAGTAGAAATAATGGGGAATCAGAACTGTTTTATCAGGTTACGTCAAGAAAAGCAGTTCTTTTGGTAATCAGACACAATACAGAGGGCACGGTGAATAATTAAAATATCATTATATCTTTTAAGAATATCTTATTCGTAAGAATCACATCAGATTATTTCCAAAATTTTATCTTACAAACTTTTATTGCAGTGAGCTCTCCTATTAAATCCTCATAATCCCCCACCATGAATTACCTTATGTTTGCCATACTGATTTTCATGGGGTATATGGCATAGTTAGGCACTGTTAAAGGTAATCGGATTCAAAAGGGCTATAAAAAATAAAAATAGCATGGCTAATTAATAGGATGGTATGGCACCCCAGTCTATAAATGGAGGTTTCATAAGCAGTTTGCTTAGTAATGGGTAACACTAAATTGCCCAGTATTGAGTGAGCGTGTCCTGCGATGGGCTGGCACCCCTATCCACAGCTGGTTCTTGTCTTAAGTCCAGTGCTGCTGAGACCCTGGATTGAATTAGCTGACCAGAAAATGAATGAATGGATGGACTGACTGGTCAATTAGGCAAATGAGGGACGCTGAAGAGTCCAAACATGAGGGTGAGATGGTGAGTCCAGTCAGACTTTACACCAATGTGGCCAAAATGATTAACTGATCCTAACCTGTGCGTTTGCACACAGGATAAATTCAAAACTGACTTTCAAGTTAGACACACAATGCTAATAGAAAAATGTACAGGAGCTAAAAATCTTCTTTATTTTAAATTGTAGTATGTATTTTGCAATGCAGTTTTGCAAGTTTCATGATAAAGTTACATGATTTGATGAGAAAACATGAAGAATATTCAATAGGAAAGATCAAACTTTCAACTTTTGAAAAGTAAATATAAAAACAGAACCCCTTCCCCCTACCTTTATGACAGCCCTGAATAGTTGAAATGGAAAATATGCAGGCCTGAACACACCAGGAAGAGAGAAGAGGAGCACATCACACACACCAAACCCTGAGACAAGAAGATTATGAAGAACAGTGGCAGCGAGGAGTTTAGGAGATTCTACAGAACTTCATAGGGAAGACACAAATCTGCTCACTGAACATACTGATCATTTTTATTTCTTGGGTTTAAACTATGTATTATACGTAGCTCTGTACATTCAAAGTAACTTGGGTCGTATTCACTATTTGAGGCACAATTTAAAGATTGTTAGCTTATTAAAAATAATTTAAAACCAAGTCAAAATGTGAGCTGTACAAAGCCGTAAAAGTTTATAAGTATAAAATTACAGTCTTGTTCTGTTCATGGCATGTGCGTTGAGACGGTGCTCACTCCAGATAGCAGCTATGTAAAGATTATTAGCTTATTAAGAAATATAAGTAACTAAAATGGTAAACTGTAGTATTTTACTAGTTAAGCCTGGACCATACATAATGTTAGCCAATTCTAAAGTCATGTACTGTACTGCAGAGGCATCAGCTAATTACAAAGATATACCTAGAGCTAGTCATGTAGATGTACTTTTGTGTGCTTCTCCACAAGTTTCCTAGTTTGGTGGTACTGGCAGTCCATTTAAACCACCACTGGCTTTTAGTTTCACAATTGACCAAATACTTCACACTAAGCTATGATTTGAGTAAAAACTTTGTCTGACTTTTCCACTAATTTCCCTTGCAATGGTGTCTGAATGAATGTAAATTGCATAACCCTTTTATTCTATACCACAAACAAAAACAATCAAGGTCGTATGACCTAACTACAGTAAATGAAACTGAGAAAATCATAAAACTGGAATAAAAAATAACTGGTGTGCAACACAAGCAACTAAATATGCCACACATTACATGAAAACAGAAAAAGAAACGGAAATGAAAATGTTTAGTTTCCAAACATCCATTTTTAATCCTGCTTGTCCTAATTAGGGTATCAGGGAAGCTGGCACTTAGCAGTCAGTCACATTGAAATGTTCATTTCAGACTGAGAAATAGTGGAGATGTTCTTCTGAATTTATTGTTATGGTGTGATGACTACTGACTGTCATGAGCTGTGCTCATTGCCATCTGTAGTCAAGTTGAATGCATTTGTATTCATACATGCACGTGTTGTCACAAATGGTTTAAAGGTTTGTACTGATGTGTACAGATTAGAGTCCAGAACTGAACTGAGGACATGGAGGAATGGTGGTGGCTTTAAAGGCCAGTATAGGAAGTGACATCAAAGGGGCAGGAACCGGAAGGGTCTTTATCCATAGGCTCACACCCGTAAGTGACATCGAAGGGGCCGGAACCAGGAATGACGTCATCAGGGCCAGAAGAAATTTCCCGTGAACAGTTCCTCCACATGTCTTTATGAACCTCACTTTGTGCACAGGGTCACGGTGCAGCTGGAACAGAAAAGGGCCTTCACCAAACTGCCACTACAAAATTAGAAAAGCAAAATCATCTAAAATGTCTTTGTATGCTGTAGCACTAACAGTACCCTTCACTAGAACCAAAGGTTTGAGCCCAAACCCTAGAAAACAGCCCAGACCATTATCTCTTCTCCAACAAACTCTACATTAGGCACTAGTGCTCTCCTGGCCTCCACCAAATCCAGATTCATCAATGAGGCTGGCAGATAGTAAAGTGTGATTCATCACTCTAAAGAGCACATTTTCACTGCTCCTGAGATCAATGGTGGAATACTTTGCACCACACCAGCTGATACCTGGCATTGCACATGGTGATCTTAGGCCCATGTTTAGCTTCCTGACCATGGAAACCCATTTCATGAAGCTCCCAACACACAGTCCCGGTGCTGAGGTCACTTCCTTGGGCAGTTTGAAACTCTGTTGTAAGTGATCCAACAGATGATAGGTGATTTTTACACACAATGTGTTTTAACACTCTGCGGTTCTGCCCTTTGAGTTTGAATAGTCTACCATTTCATGGCTGATCTGTTGATACTCCCTGATGGTTTCACTTCACAACTATAGCACTTACAGCTGACCAGGGCAGATCTAGGAGAGCAGAAGTTTCAAATACTGACTTCTGGTAAAAGTGTCATCCTATGACAGTGACATTTTTAAAGACACTGAGCTCTTCTGTACAGCCCCTTTGTAAATGGAGTTTGCATGGCCATTTGCTTAATTTTCATGCACCCATTAACAATGGTTGTGGCCAAAACACCTGAACTCAGTAATATAAAGGGGTGTCCTCAGACCTTTGGCCATGTAGTGTATATTGAGGCATGATACAAGATGCAATGTAAATAACGCACACCAAGCAGTAGTAAGCTGGAACGTAATATATATGTGGTACTGGACTGACATGGAGTTACCAGACATACTGTAGTGTCTTACTGGCCCAATAAAGTCTTGCATTGATTGATACAGAAGAACTGGACACACTTTTTGCCTACCCAATAAATCTCTCATGCATAGATATGGATACATAAAAAAATTACACTGTAATTCTGTAGACTTAAAGTTGTTGGCTTTGTATTCACTCATGAAGGGCACTATATAAAGATTGTTTTCCTATACAGGATGTTTACTCATAGTTTAATAATTAAACTGTACAATGCTTTAATAACTTACACAAATAAGTTTGAAATTGCACTTTGGTTCTGTCCATGCCAGGTAATAAAAATAATTATTCAAAGGAATTAGTTATTGGCAAGAGAAATGCTTCTTGCTTAGCCTTTCAAAACTTAATGAATTAAGCTACATGTTGACTGGGGTGGTTAATAAAATGTATTATTAATATTATTATTATTAATGCAGCTGTCTCACAGCTTCAGGGACATTGGTTTGGGGTCTGGTCCTGTCACTATCTGAGTGAAGCTTGAATGTTTACCCAAGTCCTATCCCTGATTCCCTCTCAAAGACATTCATTCATTTGTTTTTTTCATTTGACAACTAAACCCAGGTCCCAGGACTGAGGATAACCAGGCCCAGAGGGGCAACCACACTTTGTTTGCGTTCTGTTTTAGAAATTTGCAGGTTCTGAGCAGGTGCAGGTGCATTAGTGAGCATGCATGGACCACTCCAAGGTTAACTGGGGTGCTTGGCTAATCACGGGCAAAAGCAAGCAGGTCAATCAAGTGCTTCATTCACACCTCGGAGCAGATGAAAGACAACACCTGCACAACATCCATCCATCCATTTTCCAACCCGCTGAATCCAAACACAGGGTCACAGGGGTCTGCTGGAGCCAAACCCAGCCAACACAGGAACCAATCCTGGGCAGGGTGCCAACCCACCACAGGACACACCCACACACCAAGCACACACTAGGGCCAATTTAGAATCGCCAATCCACCTAACCTGCATGTCTTTGGACTGTGGGAGGAAACCGGAGCACCCAGAGGAAACCCACGCAGACACGGGGAGAACATGCAAACTCCACGCAGGGAGGACCCAGGAAGCGAACCCAGGTCTCCTACCTGCGAGGCAGCAGCACTATCACTGCACCACCATGCCGCCCACCTGTGCAACACCTGCACCTAATTGGTTTTATAAAGGGGGTTGCACAGCAGAATGGGCAGAAAAGGAGAGATGAGGGGTGAGAATTGAGAAAAGAAGGAATGGATGTGATGGAAAAAGAAAGAGACAGGACCAAGGAGGTGCCCATACAAATGGGATGGAAGCAGGTGATTGGGAAGACGGCCCTATAGCAGCGAATGGCTTGTGCTTGAAGGGCAGGGGTCACTCTTTTTGAGTGATTTTAGGGAGCAGAGCTCCCTGTAAGGCCAAGTAGTGGCAGTGGGTGTCAGTGGAGCAAAGCTCGGTGCCACACAATGTCAGGAGCCTGGGACTAGCAATGGGGACCCAAGGTGTGTTAAGATTGACTGCTCCTGTTGGTGGATGTCTCCTCTGGCTGCTGAGATCCCGTCTGGGGTAAGCGGAGGAGAGAGGCACTGTGGCTGGGGATTGGATGCTGCCTATGACTTTAACTTTATTTTTATGGCATATATGTATCGATACTTTTAACCTCCACTTTTCACCTTGCTGTTATGGATCATTTACTAAAGATCTGGAGCACTGCACATTTGAACACTTTGTTTAATTGCCATTTTAAATAAAAGCGCCCAACACTTTGCACCAACCCATTGCTGACTGTGTGTGTCCTCATTTACCTTGTATCAACAGTTCTGGAGTCAAGAGACTCCCCGAAGCAACCTGGGATTGTAGTGCCAACTTGGACCATCACACTACTGTGTAAGTAATGAGTTATTTGCTGAACTTAAAGTATTCATTTTATTGCTTTTATTTATGGCCTCATGGATCCAGCATTCTGAGATTTGAATCGCGTGACTGGTTTCTGTCTGTGTGGAATTTTGTATGCTCTCTTCTCTGTGTTGGCTTTCCTTCCACATTCCACAAAATGTACAGGTTAGAATAATCGGTGATTCCAAATGGCCCTGTGTAATGTGGGTATGTGTACGAGTGGGGCCTGAGATGGACTGGCGCCCTGTTTAGGTTTGGTTCCAGTCTTGCACCCAAAGCAGTTGGGATAGGCCCTGGCACCCTGCAACCCTCATATGGATTAAGATAGTTTTACGTTTTTTTATTCATAATGATAATATTGATAGGCTTACTGACTTCCAGGGAAACTGAATACAGTAAGTATTGTGGACGCTGAAGTTGAAAACAACAACGAGAGACAAAAACACCAATTTAATATATAGAGCAATTTCTTTATTCTTGGTGAATCAGAGAGACTGCTGCCGCCACTGGCTGGTCAGGTCAGGTCAGGTCAGATCAGACAGCCTGCCTGCCTTAAAAGAAAAAAAAATCCTGTCTTTATATTACCTATCTTATTCATTAACCAAAGAGAAAAAACATGGCAGTTCATTTTGAGGTCATACATAGATTGCTGAAAGTTACGGTTACATCCTGATTTATTACATGCAGGAGTGTAAAGAGTTTATTACCAACTTAAACAGTCATCAGGGCACTCACATT
>JANRMT010062791.1:145374181-145523954 GCA_026402145.1 Polypterus bichir lapradei
AGGGGGCAATTACTTTTTCACACAGGGCCATGTAGGTTTGGATTTTTTTTCTCCCTAAATAATAAAAACCATCATTTAAAAACTGCATTTTGTGTTTACTTGTGTTATATTTGACTAATGGTTAAATGTGTTTGATGATCAGAAACATTTTGTGTGACAAACATGCAAAAGAATAAGAAATCAGGAAGGGGGCAAATAGTTTTTCACACCACTGTATATGTATGTGTATGTATATGTATGTGTGCATATGTATGTGTGTATATATGTAGATATGTATATATACTGTATGTATATATATGTATATATGTATATATATGTGGATGTATTTGTGTATATATACTGTATATATATGTATGTGTATATATATGTATATATATGTAGAAATGTATGTATATATATGTATATGTATATGTGTATATGTATATATATGTTTGTGTGTGTGTATATATATATATATATATATATATATATATATATATATATATATGATAGCAACACTCATTACAGTGACAAAACAATTACATTGACAATCATGTTACGTTATTTTTAAAATGTTTCCTTTTCTTTTTTATTACTTCCCTAACACACTACTTCTCCGCTGCGAAGCGCAGGTATTTTGCTAGTTAGATTATATTTGTTTGGTTAGATTAATAATCTTTATTTATTAATCCATAAGGGACATGTTTCTTATAGTTTTAAGTAAGAATTCAGAAACTATCACATTGATTTATAATATCACAGGGTGTTCTGTTAGTATCAAGAGGTAAAAGAATGCAAGTTAATCTAATAATTCTGTGTATAAACTTAATTCTTTTTCTACCTAAATGAAAAACAAATTCATATAGAAGTAAAAATCATATAGCTCTCTGCAGCATGATTAATACAAAATACAGTCTTCGGTATTTGTGAGTTAAATACTTATAATCATTACAGTTAATAATGTTTTTTTCATCCTCAGTATGGATGGATATATTAAGATTATGAACAAATGAGAAGGAGCAATGGAGCAATACGTATATCAACATAAATGTAATAGACTCGGTCAAACCAACTACAGTTATTAATAATAACCACAGACTGTGAATTGAGTATTGTCTTAACAGTTATTTGTTTAACTTGAAGTTATATTATATGACATTAGAGCAGCCATTGTAATGGCACACCAGTTTTTAGTTAAGTCCACCACTTTTTCTTCCCTGAGTTATTTTTATGTTGGAAGATGAGACCCCCCCAGTCGCTATCTGAAGCTATGAAAAATGCCATCCATTTATCCACCCACTTTCCAATCAGGTCAGAGTGGTAAGGCTGCAGCTTCTTTGGGCAGCATTGGGCACAGGGTAGGAACCAACTATGGAAAAAATGCCAGCATTATTAGAAATGGCGGGTTATTTACATTTATAACACCCAGAGACAAATTTTATATAGAGAATCCAAAAGAGTCATAGAGAGATTTAAAGAAAGAAACCTGCTTCTTCACTGCGATTTCCTCAGGCAGCTCCTTGCCTTGGCTGACTCCTAGGGTGGTTTTCCTACTTCCTAAGTACAATTTCTCTTTCATCTTACTGCCCATTTATTTTAATCTAATTACACTCTATCCTTTCTTACTCACAATAATGAAACCTCACTCAATTGCCAGTATTTGTACATCAATTTGATTGAACAGTCAAAATAATCATGACAGGCTTTCTGAGGGTTTGTCTAATTCAGCCACATCTCTCCTTTAAAATCTCAGCTTCACCAGGCATCTGGTTTGTTCTCTGCCAAAAGTCATTGTTGCTGTTGGGCCAGTGTATCTGGACAAGCCTCAATAGACATGTGTTGATGAAGTTCCAGAACTTTCTTTCTCGACATAACTGTCATCCTCCAGGTGTTGGTTTTATAAAGAATGTACTATTGATATGGTATATTTTGACCACGGCTTGTTGCAGTGGAACTCCAGATGTTTTCAGCAATAAGAAATGCTGCCCCAGTCTTGCCAGTTCTGGCCCTAACATTGTCATCTGGCCTTCATCTTTGTCAATGACACTACCCAGGTAGGTGAAGGCTAGGTGTTAGTCATGTTGGCCATTATGACTTTTGTTAGTCCTTTTTTAATGTTTAGCTCAACGGAGAAAAGGTGGTGGCTCAATGTACATGTCTGATGTGTGTGAGCAGACCTGATGATGAAGTAATCGCTGATTCAGGGTTGTTCTTGTCTTTTGAACTGGACTAACTATTTTTAGGAATGCCCTATCTCTTTGTGGTCCCTGCATCAAGGTCAAGCTGCTGCAAGTGTGTCAGGAATGCCATTTAATTGGTAAAGTCAAGATCATAGAGTTACTTCTAAGCAGTCCTCTAGATTCAATTCTGTGTCTGAGGTTTTTGATGACTTTGTTATAAAGTTGTTCACGAGCAGGAATAGAAATGGTTAGAGTAGGCAGTGTTGCCATTCTGTGGTTTTCCATTGGAAGTATTTGGTGAATTGTCCAACATGGATGACTTTGCATGTCAACCCTTCATATGAATTTCTGATGATGTTGATGAGTTTTCTAGCCACTGGCTCTTTATTTTGGTGTCCCTGAATTAAGGTCTTTGAGACATAACAGTTCCTTTAATTTGCCACTTAGGTCACCTTTATCACTGGCTGATTTATGTTTTAAGTGCTTTTTTCAGTTATTCTAAAGAAGCCCACTTTAACAGATATTTACACTCTTTCTTTTGTGAGAGCCACATAGATTAGAGAGATGTACATTTTTACATTATTGTAAAGAAAGAATGTGGGTGTTGCAAAATAATGGATCATATAATGATTAAGGACATCAGCGCCTGGTTGCCAGGCTTGAGAAATAAATATCACCATCAGCATGACCACAGTGCCACAGACAGTCACAATTTGAGGCAAAACATCTGCTGCACTGCAATCACACTGGGAAATGGTCAGCACTGGATCTCATTTGAGTCCTGGAGGTCCGCTGTGGCTGCACATTTTCATTCTAACCATTTTCTTAATTAGTGACCGGTTTTTGCAGCTAATTCACTTCTTTTGTCTTCATTTTTATTGACTTGCTATTTTAGACTCAGACTACTTTAATTGTATTTTTTTAATAATTAGCACTCAAACAATAAGAAGATACAGAACAAGGTGTCACATGACCAGCTCGTATGTATCCATCATACAATACCAGAAAATTAAAAAAGGTGAAGGTCTCAGTAATGTTCAGGTTAAGACAGGTCCACAAAACATTTTCATGGTGCTTTAAAAAAAAAATTAATAGTTTTGGAAATGTCTGCTGTGGCAGATTGAGAGCACCAACTAGCCATGGAATTAAATAACGGGTTTAATTAATGACAGGTTTTAACTTCTAAATAAGAGACTGGTTGAAGTGAAATTGGTTGGAGTTTGAGGCCCCGACTTAGCTGGCCATCTGTTGGCTCACTTCCAGTCTCTTTTCTTTTTGGGTGTGTTTATGGGGGAGGTAAAGGCAATTCAGAGGACTGCATTTTAAAAACGAAATGAAGGGAAATGAAAAGTCAATTAACAGCAGAAACTGGTCACTGACGAAGAAAGTAACAGGAAGGAAAACCAGAAACCACTGCAGCCCTCCAGGTTTGGATTTGGACAGCCCTGCTGTGGAGATAAAAATCTGGAAACTTCCATTCCCTCCATTCTGTGGCTAAACAAATGAGTCTGTGTGGCTGATCAGACAAAATCAATTTTCAACACGCACATTTACACAGAATATGTAAATGTACTTCCAGTCAGGCAATTTGCTGGATGTCTATTTTTTCCCATTACTGTCAAATACTCTTCACATTTATTGAATAATTTAAATTTTGTAAAGTTTGTAATTACATTTACCTGCACTAGTTACTGTGTTCTGGGCTTACACTCAATAAACTGAATTGAAGCACATCTGTCCACCCTTCTTTATACTAAACCTGCTTATTCCAGTATAGGTCACTGAGGACCAGCTTTGGGTGCAAGCAACCATCCCAGGCCAGGCCATTACAGAGCCAATCAAGTGCTACCTATTAACATACGTTTAACATCTTGGAGTTGTGGAAAGAAAACTGGAGCATCACAAGAAAACATATTCCAAAATGTTCAGAATAACCAGAAACACTGTAAGGGCTTGGATCTGAACCCTGACTTCAGGAGCTGTGATGCAGTGATAAAAACATCAGCAAAGGTGTTTCCCCACCACAGGAACTTTGTTTTCAAGCACCAGTGAGTTCCTGTAGGATGTTGGCGTTGAACCACTTGTGGTCCTTGGCCACTTTTGGGTGTTGTGCTTCTACCACACAACAGGAACTGTAACCTTTATGCAAAATATGTGATGTGCAAAGAAGAGTGATGTGGTGTTAGGGGAGGCATGATCAGGAGTTTATTGGAACTGCCCTCACTTATTGCTTTGCTAAGGTGTATGGTGTGGTGCACCAAGGAGATGGCTATGAAGAGTGATGCAGTGAAAAGTGCAGCACAATTGTGAGTTCATCGGGACTCCACAACACCCCATCGCCACCATATTGTTTTGAAGTTATCACAAATTCATAAGGCAGATTATTACTTCAATGCAGTGCATGGAGCAGCGCAACATGGAGGAGGCTATAAACAGTAATGATGTGCAAAGTGTGGCACTCCATTTTCACAGATAACTCTCAAAAATTTAAACTTCTAACAGATTTGTAAATAGTGCCAGTGCTTGTCGTCAACCAACAAACACAATTCATCTCCCGAGTCCCACTCATGATAGCTCCAAGTTGAACCAAAAGCACATACCCTGAAGTAAGAGCTAAGGAAGCTACAGTACCTACCAGGAGCTACAAATGGCCCGAGTTCCTGAGATGGGAATGCTACAAAAGTTCCCGAGTTTCTAAAAAGTTCCTGGTTCCATTTGATATACATAACAGTCTCCAGCCTGCTTATCCCAATACAGTATCCTAGTGGCTGAAGCCTAACTTGACATCATTAGGCACAAAGCAGGACTCTGCTCTGAGTGGCAAACCAACAGTCTGTTCACACTCACACACTCTTAAATTTATAATCAATAATCAAACTTTTATGCACACACGTGTTTGGGAGGTTAGAAGCAAACAGAAGAACCTGAAGGAAAATCCACATAGACACTGGGGGGAACATACAGTCCACAGGGCCATCTTAACAGCATCATAGGCCCCGGGCAAAGTTGTGCTCTAGTGCCCCTGTTTTGATAGCAAAACAGAAACATGCATAGGCATCAGAAATACTGTGGGCCTCTATGCTCCTGGGGCCCCCGCCAGTACCAAATGTGCCCATATGTTAAGCCCGCCATACGTGCAAACTCTACACAGGTCTCTCAACAGCATTAACCACTGAGCCACCATGCAGCCCCTGGGAAGATATAATACATTTACAAATATATTTCACATACATTTATGTTATCCATAACCATATATTCTAATCCATAGGTGTAGGGACTTGATATTTAACCATTTTGGTTTGTTAAATGTGTTATGAAAGGCACTACATTAAGTAATGATGATTGTATTATTTCTATGAAACAATCTGAACATGTAGATCTAGCTCTCTCCCTCTCAGGTGATCATGTCAATGACTTTTCTTTGCAATAGTAGATACAAATCTCTCCAAAAGCCATTCGGCACATAAGTTATAATCAGCAGACAGAAAGGTGCGCCAGTCTTGTTAACAGACAGCTGATGAGACTTCCAGCCTCATAAAAAAAAACAGACAAAACAGAAAATATGGGGGAACTTACTGTGTGAGCTCTCGATTCTTGTGAAGAATGTACAGTAAAAGCAGACATGCGAGTATAACAAATACAGGCAGGATTTTTCTTGGTTTCATTCTGCCATCCATGTGGTTACCCTGTTAGCACTGAACTCACAGCAGCAGCACAGTTTACTTTTTACTGTTCAATACCTGAGAAAAAAAACAAAACGAGACACTCCACCCACTGCTATTGTAATGTTTAGCCGCAGGCTGTGCAGGGCTGTTTAAATTTCATACCTCACTTTAGCAACTTATTAAAAGAATCAGATGGCTTGCACTATCAATGCCAGAATAGTTTCTGTTGATAAAGTGAAATAAACCGGGACCAGGTCAAGGAGATGAAAGGCAGGCAAACATATTAACACAAGAAAGGAAATTGAGCTTTAAAGTGTAATCACACAGCAGCATCTGAAGAGCAGACGGTGACTGTCCTGCCTCAGTTCACCTGTGAACTGTAGAACTGTACATTGAAGGCTGAAATTGTCAAAGTAGTCAGTTTCATAAACCTCAGAGCCCCAGTGATTGGAGCCCGAATCTGTCCTATTGTTCATTTTTATGAATTTATAATTTGCTGACTTGCTCCTGGTCACACAGTTTCAGTAGTGGGATTTGAAGCCACAACCTCAGGGTTTGAAGGCCAAAGTTTAAACACTACACAACACTGCATGCAGCACTGAACACCCATCTATTTCCTGAAACCACGTAAAGGAATACTCCCCCCAAGAAAGATATTCTTTTTGTTATGATAACTTTTACTTATAAAGCTGTCTTTTCCTTTGCAGCTTCTTTTTTTAACTCTTTATTAACACACTGTGGAGTTTTTTTCAAATTTCCTATCTCTCTATTGTAAAAAGAAATCCTGAGACAAGACTTTTTCAAAGATTCTTATTGAAGAATTTCATCCCGAAGGGTTGTCAACAGAAGAAATGAGTACACACGCAATCCTAGCATAGAGAAACGATGAAATTAAATGAAATGACACGAAAATCTTTGATCAGTTACACTGTAAATTGGTTAAATGTATATCAATAGACTATGCTGAAACAGTTGGTGGTGATGGTGCGAAAGATGAGAACATCAACTTATAATATTCCATAGAGTATCTACAACTGTAACACTGTACAGTCTTCCACCGCCCGAATTACTGTTGAAAGAAGGATGTATCCAAGAAAGGTAATGTAGTACATCTTCCGCTGATAATATTAGATAACAAAGGAGTTCTTGATATGCCATTTGTATTAAACCGTTAACAGTTTCCCATTAGAATAGCTCTTCTGCTCCTCCATTTACAAGATTATCCAGGGCTCCAGACAGAAAAAAAAATTTGGGAGCCATTGGCTCCTAAACCCAAAATATTTAAGAGCCAAATGCTTTTTTGGGAGCCATAATCTCTACTGCATGCCAAATGTGAAATAAACAAATAATATTTACTTGTATTGTTTATTTGTTTCTTCTGTCTACCTCACAAAGCCTTTCCTTTCTCCTATCTGAGCTATTTGACCTGCCTACTAGTGTCCTCTGCAAGGTCTTATAGATAATAATAACAGAAGAATAAATGAGTGCAAATGTTTTCTAATAAGCAATACTTCAAGTCCAGAGTCTTATACACAACATGTGTAAGGAACACTACAAATACAAACACTGAAAATGTCTTACGCATAATAACACAAGAATTAACACAATAACAAACATTATAAACAATCATTTCTGAAATAATCATTTCACAATAACCGTACAAATATAAAGAAATTAATTACTCTTCAAGCTCACTGTCACTAACCATTGCAATGTCAGCATCATTAGGCCAGCCAGTATACTTTGGTCTGCACTTTTCTTTTTGCTGGCTGACAACCAGCGCTTTACACTGGGCTCTGGGTCAAAAAGTTCAAGTGTAGGGCCCTCTGTACTGATCCTTACCAAGTCTTCCAGTGTTTCTACACTTAGGGAGTTGCGCACTTTTGATTTTATTCTGTTTTGTGCTGAAAATCCTCGGTCGCACTGAGCTGCAGATATCGGAAGCACCAGCATTATTTAGACTAAGTGAAGCAGATTTTTAAAAACTGTACAGAACGGCTCCTTGCTCAGCATCACTGTCCATAGGTCACCGTAAGTCTTATACATAAACTTACCCTTCACTAATATTTTCAACGTTAGCCATTCCTTCTGCACAGCTGTGACATCACAGCCATTGTTTGATAAGAGCTCCCTGTACCATTTAACAAGTGTGTCTATCTCACACTTGCCATAGCTATCAACGTCCTCTGGCCATGCATCATGACAAAACACTGAAAATGACTTGATGATTTCTGATCCCTTTGAATGTCTGTGCTGTGTAACACTTGACATCATGTTTGCAAACCTGATCTCCAGTTCTTTAACAGTAATGTCAACTGTTTTTTTTCAATTGCGGCCTTTAGATCACTTCTGAATGTGGCCTGATTTTGGGGGCCTTTCAGTTTAACATTTTGGAAGGTTATGACTGTGTGGCTACTTGCAGCCCTCTCACTCCTGCTTGTTGATGGCCCTTCCTGTTTCACTGAACCTTCAGGCTGAGAACTTATGTGCTGTAAGAATTCCTGCAGCTTCCCTTCTCTCAAAGCATTTTCCTTCAATCCTTTAATTGTTACCACACAGCCCACAATTGCAGCAACTGCCTGAGGAAGTATATGAGATTTTTTTTGAAGTGTAAGGCTCAGCTTTGAGACCTCTAAAAAAAGGTCATGGAAAAAGTGACAATAGGCAACGAAAGACAGGCTTTCCATTTGCTGAACAATGTGTTTGGCTCTTCCCTTTATGTCTATGTTTTTGGACATGACTGCAAGGTGCTCCATATGATGATGCACAGCAGTGTACTGCCCCTGACCTGTTGCATAGTTTGGACGGAGAAAAACTGAGAGTGCCCGATAAATGTGTGGCAACCAACGCTGAGTTTTTACTGCTGATGGGTTTTGTACTGTGCATCCTAACTCTGCTCCTATAGCCTTCAGCTTCCGCTTGCTTTTGGGACTGAAATGATACGTTTTCCACACTAGTTGTAGAAGGTCATAAACTTTTTCAATCATTGGCACTGACCTTTGTGTGTTTAGCATTGCCAGTTCCAGCCGATGGGGTAGACAATGGAAAGACATAGCATGTTCACCTATCTCTTTTCTGAAAAGTGCCCCTATTCCCCCTGTTGCACCCATGTTCATGCTTGCACCATCTGCTCGAAAAGCACTCATTTTATGTACCCACCAATTTGGGTTGGTTGGGTCAGCATTCTGAAGCAGTGATTTAATGGTGTTTTGAAGCTCTTCTGCATGACCATAATCAATCTCAGCCAAACCTACTAGATGAGTCTTAGGTGTTCCATCAGATACATACCTACAGTATGTGATGACACTGTCTTTCCCTGAGACATCTATTCCACAATCAGTTATAACAGAGATGTAGTTTACCTTTAAAGCTTCTTCCAGCACATTACTTTTTTAATTTATCTGCAATGCAATCTACAAACTCTGCACATGCTGTATCATTATCATATGTTTTTGACACATCCGTGCCATTCTTCTTCATCAGCAGAATTTGAGATTTAAACTTTGTGAACGGTATTTCTTCCAGTGCAATCATATATGTTGCATTGAATTTTATTTTTGATTCTTTCATCTCATTTTCTGTCACTTTCTCACAAGCACGTTGCACTGCCTTTGCTATGGGGGTGTCACAAGGAGCAGACCTAGCGATCACACAGTCTCTGGCATTCTTGTGTTCCTTACTCTCACCATGCTTTTTCACAGTTTCCTTTTTAAAATGGCTCGTACCACAAATGAATTCTGTTTTACCAGCAATGTCTTGTCCGGCTTGTGCACAAAAGCTGCAATACATCTTTCCCTTGTCATACCGTAACCAAACGAACTCCTGTAACCAAGCCGCTTTAAACTGTCTTCCAGGCGTCGGAGCCGCGGGCGCAGAAGACTTTGCTAACGGGACGGAGTTGTCATCCTTTAATAACTGTACATTTCCGGACGCCGGTGGCTGTACCTCAGATAACCCAGTGACTGAATTATCTTCGGTTCGTTCGGAAGTAGACAAGGCAGGATTTGGACGAGTGGGCATTGAGAAAAAGTCAGAAATTTTTCGTTTGGCCATTTTGCGTGTTACATGGAAACTTAGAGCATTTTGCGTGTTACGTGTTAAGTTAGGACGAAATTCGAGGAGTAGTCGTGGCCCGATTCTCTTCTATTTCAGATCCCTATCCGCAGCAGTTAACGAGATGACGTTTGAAGCAGAGAGGGCGTGTCAGATGATGCCTCGCTTCGGTTTAGCTTTAATCACGTGATAGTGTAATAGGAAAGGCAGACGAGTATGGAGGAATATTTCGGAAATAAATAAATGAATGCGTAAATAAATAAAAGTACATGACATAGACGAGGGCTGAGAGTGTTCGCACATAATTAAAAGCCATTTCTCCTGCTTTAAATTTAAAACTTTTCTTAGATTGAGAGAGGGAGTCGCCACTGGCGACTGGAATGAAAAAACTAGTCGCAAAATAGAAAATCAAGTCGCATTGGCGACCATTTTAGTCGCCATCTGTAGCCCTGTTATCCCAGTTAATATTCGGATAATTAATATTGCCTTTTTAATATTATTAAAAAGATGTGTGTTGAAATTACTGTCTGAATTGGGTGGTCTATAACACACTCCTAAAATAAGGCCTTTTCCCCTAATGCTTTCCAGGCAAAGCCACATGTCTTCACTAAGATGGGGCTCATCGTCCAACTGAAAATTACTGACATTTAAATTCTATTTGACATAAACAGCAACCTCACCTCCTTTTCTGTTCTGTCTATCCTTCCTAAAAATGTGTATCCCTCTATGTTATACTCATCCCTATATTTTGTTATTTAGCTAGGTTTCAGTTATTGCTATAATATCATAATTTTTCTCTCCTACATACAACTCCAACTCACTTGCCTTATTTTTGATACTTTTAGCATTAAGGCAAGCTATTTTTAATGTGTTACTCGTTCTACTTTTAAATGTTGGATTAGAATTTACATTACTACTCATTTTTATTTCTACACCATTGTTTGTTCCTTTATGTATAGTCCTAAACCTGGCCTGTCCTAAACCCCCTGCCCCCCCATTCCCTAGTTTAAACAATCCTCGACTAGCCTACTCATACGCCTCCCCAATACATTGGTGGCTCCCAGGTTGAGATGTAAACCATCGCAGCAGAACAGGTCCCATATTTTCCAAATGGAGTCCCAATACCCCATAAACCTATACCCTTCTACCCTGCACCAAGTGTTGAGCCACGCGTTAAGCCTTCTAATCTCCTCAATCGTACCTGGATTGACACGTGGCACAGGCACAACTTCAGAGAAGACTACCTTGTCAGTTCTTCTCTTCAGCTTGGCACCTAACTCTCTGAATTTGGATCGCAGATCTGACAGACTACTCTTATGTATGTCATTTGTTCCAACATGGATAATGACAACTGGATCCACCCCTGCAACACACCACGTGAGGTTCTCTGTCTCAGGAGCAAACCTGTGCTTCAATCCCCCTAATGATTGAGTCTCCAACTATCACTACCTCTCTCTGTGAATTGGTTTTGAGGTGGCCTGTTGGGGCTCCTCATCCCTGCCTAACACTTCAGAATCATCAGAGACAATGCCCAGGTCCACAAGGACCTGGAAACGATGTGACACTTCTAATTCTGGGATTGATGCCCCCGGACAGTGTTACCCTTTACCTTATGCCTTGTGACCGCGACCCACCTATCTCTACTTGTCTGGTCTGGAATCTCCTCCCACACCACCTTAGGGGTGCACACTATCTCTCTAAAGGACACCTGGGCCAGGTCTGCCAATTCTCTACTTTTCTACATACAACACAAGTAAAGGAATTATTAAAGATATGATTGAGCAACACATGGCAAGACCAGGAATTTTACTGAACAGTCAGCATGGTTTCAGAAGAGGGAGGTCATGTTTTACCAACATGCTGGAATTCTATAAGACAGCAACAAAAGCATGTGATCAAAGTGGCGCAAAAAAATTATTTATCTTGACTTTCAGAAAGCATCTGATAAGGTGCTACATGAGAGGTTCGGCATCAAACTAAAAGAAGTGGGAGCTCAAGGTATTGATTGTAGATGGATGTATAATTGGCTTGGTATATGAAACAGAGGATTATGGTGTGTGGAACCTAATTGGACTTGGCTGATGTTGAGAGTGGTGTCCCTCCGTGGTCAGTGCTGGGGCCAATGCTATTTTTAATATATATATATATATATATATATATATATATACACAGTAAATGATTTTGATAGAAATATAAACAAAATGGTTAAGTTTGTAGATGATGCCAAGCTAGGTGGATTGGCAGATAATCTAGAGACAATTGAATCATAACAGAGGGACTTGGACACCATACAGGTTTGGGCAGATTTGTGAAATTTAATGTCAGTCTATATATAAAGTATTACATGTAGGAAGAAAATGTTAGGTTTGAGTAAACAATGCGAGGTCTGAAAATCCAAAGTAAATCTTTGAAGGACTTTGGAGTCATAGTGGAGTGAACACCATCAACTTCCAGATAGTGTTTAGAAGCAATTAAGAATGCTAACAGGATGTTAGGTTATATAACGCCCTGAAGTGTAGAGTACAAGTCCAAGGAGGTTATGCTAAAGCTTTATAACACACTGGTTAGACCAAATCTGGAGTACTATGTGAAACTGTGGTGTCCAGGCTAAAAAAAGAACATAGTAGTGCTAGAAAAAGTCCAGAGAAGAGCTACTAGGCTGACTCAAGGAATGCAGTGGATGAGTTATGAGGAAAGATTAAAAGAACTGAGCCTGTTCAGTTTAAGAGAAAGAAGAGGTGACATGAATGAAGTGTTCAAATTAATGGACGGAATTAGTCCAGTGGATCGAGACTGTTATTTTAGGATGAGTTCATCAAGCACATGGGGACACAGTTGGAAACTGTGGAATAAGCTACAAGCTAGTCTGGTAGAAAGTAGGACTTAAGGGATCGATCAAAACTTGATTTCATGCTACATTGGAGGAATTAGGTGGATAGGACTGGCAAGCTTCTTTGGGTCGAATGGCCTACTCTCGTCTAGATTGTTCTAATGTTTTCAACAAGAACAGAGATAATAATGTCTCTGATAGAATAGGCACCTATGATGACCAATACTGAACCACAGCAAACTATATTTCATTTAACTGATTTCCGTTTTTTTTTTTTTTGGTATAGTGCTTATTACTGAGTGCAGGTGCAGAGCTGTGACAAGTTCTTAGGTAAAATACAAATATAAATTCTATAAATGACTAAATACAGAATTAACACACTTAAGACACATATTGGTTTAAACACATAGAGAACAGAATATTTGGATACGATTTGCCATAAATGGAGTCCAACAATATCTGCCCATTAATTAATTGTTGAACTATGGCCAGTTGACAATGAAGGAGAGGAAAACAAAAACTCCAGTATTTTTTCCAAAATTAGAGCAATGCACACAGAGGGAATGTGTTCAAATGGAAGCAAGATTTTGAATAGAAGACCCACATCCATTGGTCAAGAGTCCTGTCTTGAGGAGTATGGATTTCATGTGTTACAGGGCTGCAGAAAAGAACACAGACAAACATGGAAGTATTTTTCTCATCAAAAGCACATAATTCTGAGTGTACAGTACATTGGGTTTTTCAAAAAATCAAAGATGTGATTTGATAAAAAATTAAATCATTGAATCTCAGAGTTATTGCCATGTGTAGAGTATAATGAAACTCCTGTCTACATGTTTGACCAATATGCACTGCACCATCACTGTCCTCTGCATGTTATGTAAAAGGTAACATTACAAAAATATTAGGTGGTGTTCAGAGAAATAGTTGAGTCTTACTTCACAAATTACAGATTGCAAAACTAACGTTAAATTTTTGCCTTGTTTACGATTTCTCTAGCCTTTTTTTGAGTTTTTAAAAGTATTTTGGGGGATGGAAAGAAAGGAGCATTTCTCTCTATAGGTTTCACAGCAACAAACACCTCTTTAGGACCCCATAAACTTTTCACAAACAAGTCCAGATGAAAATAAACTCTGGAAAAGTGTCTTTTAGGGGTGCAACAAGGCTAAACATAAACCACAATGAGAGAGAAAGGCACAAACCTAGACAAATGATGTAATCCAGCAAGGTGTAGCTGGGATAGTGCAATGACATCATCATTGGTGTGACTATACTGTATGAAGGTCACCTCTCACAGCTCTGGTTTATCCAAGACTGAATTTATTTCTGAACTATACTCTTTCTTTTGTGAATTTTTAGGACAGGACTTTTGCTCTGCTCTTTGACTTTGATTTTCGGGTTAGGTCCCTGGTTTTGTTGTTTCTCTTTTTCGTCTCTGGTTTTGACCTTTGTACATTTTTTTTGATCTCATGCTTACTCCCGGTCCTTCATCATGAAAATGTTCTGGCTTTGTTTTTGAAGTTAATGCTGGCTGAAGCCCACATGGAGGCCTACATTTGTGAGGGAGCATGTACAGTGGTGTGAAAAACTATTTGCTCCCTTCCTGATTTCTTATTCTTTTGCATGTTTGTCACACAAAATGTTTCTGATCATCAAACACATGTAACCATTAGTCAAATATAACACAAGTTTACACAAAATACAGTTTTTAAATGATGGTTTTTATTATTTAGGGAGAAAAAAAATCCAAACCTACATGGCCCTGTGTGAAAAAGTAATTGCCCCCTTGTTAAAAAATAACCTAACTGTGGTGTTCAATTTCCGTAGCCACCCCCAGGCCTGATTACTGCCACACCTGTTTCAATCAAGAAATCACTTAAATAGGAGCTGCCTGACACAGAGAAGTAGACCAAAAGCACCTCAAAAGCTAGACATCATGCCAAAATCCAAAGAAATTCAGGAACAAATGAAAACAGAAGTAACTGAGATCTATCAGTCTGGTAAAGATTATAAAGCCATTTCTAAAGCTTTGGGACTCCAGCGAACCACAGTGAGAGGCATTATCCACAAATGGCAAAAACATGGAACAGTGGTGAACCTTCCCAGGAGTGGCCTGCCGACCAAAATTACCCCAAGAGCGCAGAGACGACTCATCCGAGAGGTCACAAAAGACCCCAGGACAACGTCTAAAGAACTGCAGGCCTCACTTGCCTCAATTAAGGTCAGTGTTCACGACTCCACCATAAGAAAGAGACTGGGCAAAAACGGCCTGCATGGCAGATTTCCAAGACGCAAACCACTGTTAAGCAAAAAGAACATTAGGGCTCGTCTCAATTTTGCTAAGAAACATCTCAATGATTGCCAAGACTTTTGGGAAAATACCTTGTGGACTGATGAGACAAAAGTTGAACTTTTTGGAAGGCAAATGTCCCGTTACATCTGGCTTAAAAGGAACACAGCATTTCAGAAAAAGAACATCATACCAACAGTAAAATATGGTGGTGGTAGTGTGATGGTCTGGAGTTGTTTTGCTGCTTCAGGACCTGGAAGGCTTGCTGTGATAGATGGAACCATGAATTCTACGGTCTACCAAAAAATCCTGAAGGAGAATGTCCGGCCATCTGTTCGTCAACTCAAGCTGAAGCGATCTTGGGTGCTGCAACAGGACAATGACCCAAAACACACCAGCAAATCCACCTCTGAATGGCTGAAGAAAAACAAAATGAAGACTTTGGAGTGGCCTAGTCAAAGTCCTGACCTGAATCCAATTGAGATGCTATGGCATGACCTTAAAAAGGTGGTTCATGCTAGAAAACCCTCAAATAAAGCTGAATTACAACAATTCTGCAAAGATGAGTGGGCCAAAATTCCTCCAGAGCGCTGTAAAAGACTCATTGCAAGTTATCGCAAACGCTTGATTGCAGTTATTGTTGCTAAGGGTGGCCCAACCAGTTATTAGGTTCAGGGGGCAATTACTTTTTCACACAGGGCCATGTAGGTTTGGATTTTTTTTTCTCCCTAAATAATAAAAACCATCATTTAAAAACTGCATTTTGTGTTTACTTGTGTTATATTTGACTAATGGTTACATGTGTTTGATGATCAGAAACATTTTGTGTGACAAACATGCAAAAGAATAAGAAATCAGGAAGGGGGCAAATAGTTTTTCACACCACTGTATACCTTCAGTTACCAAAATAGCACCCCTCAGTGTCCATAGCGTGGATGGAGATGGGTGAGACGGAAAGGTCTATAACATGTGTGATCCTTGACTTACCAAATTGGTGCTCCTTAGTTGTATAGTACTAGACTTTGAGGATCCAGGGATTGTTCTGGGAGTGGGGTTGTGGCTTGGTGTCCATAGCATGTACCTCTTGACTTACCAAAATGGCACCCCTTACTGTTCATAGCACAGGTATAATGAAAAGGTATGAAGTGTGCACCACTTGAGTTAAAAAATGGTGCCCCTCACTGTTAAGAGTGCATGCCACTTAAATTTCAGAAATGGCACCCTGTGTGGCCCATCTATGTCACCTAATGGATTAACCAGTTTTGGTTATGTTATGTTATGAGGAACAAAACCAGAAAACCGGGTGAAAAACATGCTTATAGACAGGGCACTAGAGTTGGAGGGGCAACCATGTAGTTTGTAATGATAGCTGAGATAACTTTTTAAATAAATATTTTAATGGGAACCAGAGACAACAAAGTCTATGTAGAGAGGACTCTTTGAAAAATATGAGGTTACATTTTTTTTTCTTGGCCATCACTAAAAAGCACATGGGGTAAGTAATATACTGTATACAAACCATTCTTGGGTGGAGCATTCTTTTAAGGACAGGTAGGGCACTGCACCCCATCGCCCAGCAGATGGCAATGATGTGCAACAAATCAATATAAACTTAACCTCAATGACTGAAAGCATTGTTAAAATGTTTACAGCAAACTCAACTTATTCTGTATTTCCAATTTTTCATGAAATTCTACAAGCAAATTTTTATATCTAGAAAAAAAACTTTTTGGAGTTTGTGAAGTTTTCTTTTGTGCTTGACGTTGTTAGCCTGTTTCCAGGATGCTCAGGGTGGTTCTTGGACCCTGCAGTGTTGTTGCAGGTGTGCTCCAAGGTTTTTCAGTTCCACCTAGGGGTTTGAAGGTCAGAGTCCCTTAGACTGATCCATGGATTATTTTATTATATATATTTCTTGTTACATAATTCAAGTTCAGGTGGGTGAACATCTACATCTTGGTGTTTTGGAATAGCTGTCATTACGATCCTGAAACACTCTGAGTTTGCAGTCAGTGAAGAGTAAAAAATAAATAAATCAAACTGAATTACCCCAATACAATTTAGTCCTTTGCCATTAAACAAAAATTGCAAATGTATTAAATTTTGTGCTGCTGCTTTTAGTGTAGGGTATTTGATACTTTAATACTGTACAATTGATGGCTCTACTATAGGATAATGTGCAGTTAGATCTTCATTTTACGTGGGTTTCTTATTGCATTATTTGGATGCTCATCATGCATACAGCTAACACATTATGAAATGCAGTGTCCCTCCCTCGTTCTCTGAAATGAGGTTTTATGGAAGTCATCTCCTTCCTGGCCTGCCCTCCAGTGCTGCTGCCACCAATCCGATCTTCCATGGCTCCCATGATCTTACTTCACGCTGCCTCAACCTCCTGCACATTCACACATCTGGTTTAGCCACAAACCACTCACTTCTGGTTACAGGTAACATTGTTCCTTACTTGCCCAACTCTGTTAGCCAATCCGAACCAGAATCCTAACCAAGAGTCACTGGCAGCCACATAGCCAGGACAAAGAATTTAAGCAGAGGATCAGGTCTTGCAAGTTCTGCTTTTTTATGTGCTTGATCATTTCTCTCTTTTAAACAGACACACACATGTCCACCCTCTGCTTTACTTCTCAAGAAGCTTCTGTCCCTTCTTCTGTCCCCTGCCTGGTCTGAGTAGCCCCACTAGAATTTTCAGTCCAAAATGCTACTGCAAAGAAGGTTGGATTCCTTTATTAAGCTCACACTTCATCTACTGAAACTAAAGGAACATCTTGAAAAATTACTTTATAAAATATTACATCTTTCTATAGCAAAAATCATCCTAGCCTACTTTACACATATAGAGTGGTGAAACGTTCTTTTCATGCATTTTTAACAACTGGAGCAGTTCACAGACTCTCAAATGGGCAAGGACTTATCAGACATCTTAGGCTTTCCAGTCCAGAGCCTTACCACTAGGCCGCATTGCCACCTCCTCACACAACCAACACCCCAAAAGGCCACACACTGTTTGCTATTAATTTCTTAGAGGAGTTCAACAAAGTTGGAGGAACTCCAGGGCTGCATTAACGGCTTTAGTAGCATTTCTGAGACATCACTGCCTGTGACACCCTCAGCCGGGTGTTTAACAGTTTTCTCAATAAATTGGAGTCCAATGACTTTCAAAATTGCTATAATTTGCATCTGAACATTGGTTTGCTGTGAGCACTGTGCTAGTGTTTCTTCGCACTCACTCTTTACTGTACTGGTACAACCAGAAAATCAAGGGTGAGAGTCTAGCCAAAGAGGGACGAGCAATCTGACAGGGAAAGGTGACAGAAACATCCACCAAGGGCATGAGTAACTGGACAGAAGCAAGAAGGGTTAGCATGTCTTAGCTCAGATAAGGGTGGGGTCCTTCAAGAAAACACTACTATGCTATTATGTAGATAGGACCCCAAAAAAGCATTGTATAATAGGGTAGGGCTTAATGTGAAAGGAGAGTCTTGCAGATTCACTCTTTATAATACCTGCACGACCAGACCATATCTCTGTCTATCACATTCTAAAGGTGATCTTTTGGATTGAGATTTGGTGACAGTGGTGGTCACTTAAGGACAGTAAACTGTCATGTATTGTCATGTTAAAGAAATCAGTTTGAGAGGATCTGAGCTTTGTGACATGGCATATTATCCTGCTGGAAGTAGCTATTAGTAGAAGGATACACTGCAGTCATAAAGGGATGGACGTGATCAGCAACAATACTGAGGTAGGCTTTGGCATTCAAACAATGCTCAACTGGTACTAAGGGCCCAAAGTGTGCCAAGAAAATATCACCCATACCCATTACACCACCACCATCCTGAACCATTGATACAAGGCAGGATGACTCCATGCTTTCATGTTGTTGACACGATATTCTAACCCTGCCATTAAATGTCAAATGCAGAAGAAATTGAGACCTCATCAGACCAGGCAACATTTTTCCAATCTTCTTTTGTCCAATTCTGATGAACCCATTCAAATTGTAGCCTCAGTTTCCTGTTTTTAGCTGACAGAAGTGGCACCTGGTGTGGTCTCCTGCTTCAAGGTTTAATGTGTTGTATGTTCAGAGATGCTCTTCAGCATACCTCTGTTGTAATGAGTGGCTGTTTGAGTTACTGTTGCCTTTCTATCAGCTCAAACCAGCCAGCCATTTTCCTCTGACCTCTGGCATCAATAAGGTATTTTCAACCAGAGAACAGCTACACACTGGATATTTTCCCTTTTTCAGACCATTCTCTGTAAACACTTGAGATGGTTGTGTGTGACAATCCCATTAGATGAGCAGTTTCTGAAATACACAGACCAGCCTGCCTGGCATCAACAACCATTTCATATTCAAAGTCACTTAAATCACCTTTCTTCCCCTTTCTGATGCTCTATTTGAACTTCAGTAGGTTGTCTTGACAATGTCTACAGGCCTAAATACACTGAGTTGCTACCATGTGATTGGCTGGATAGATACTTGAGTTAACAAGCAGTTGAAAAGGTATACCTAATAAAGGGGCCGGTGAGTGTAATTTGTAGTGGTGGCCAAGAAATAATTTTAATCTCATGCTTTTATTGAGAACGGAGATCTCTAAATTCAATGCGCACCAACACTCAACAACAATGTTAAAACATTCATGGAAACAATCACAGGTTACCAATGTCATATGATACACTTGCCAGTTTTCCAGTCATATTCTCACAATGTCCAAAAGACTTTTGTTTATGTTAAAACAATATTAAATTTAAACTTCTGGAAAATGAGAGTAGTACCTGAAAGAGAATCATGTTCCAGAAAATTTGAGCTCTGGAATTGAAAACCACTGAATGAGGGAGAAAGTGGGTCTTCAATTCAAAAGCTTTTTTTAAAGCAAAGCTGTTGATTAGGCAACACAAGTAACCTGAGATTTTTTCATGGATGTTTTAATATCGAAAGGGTACAAACAAACACCATACAGAGACAAACAAAGCAGTTCAAGGTTCACTGATAGCAGTAATTTTAAAAAGATTAGACAAACTTTATTTAAAACATTATTCAGTAAATAACTTTGAGAAGCAGGACTCCATACATGCTTAAATTAATACCATACAGAGACAAGGTGTAAAGGATTAACACATATTGAAAATATTAACAACAACAAACAATTATCTTTAATTGAATAAATCAAAGTTTTACCTGGAGGGTCTGTGCTCGTCCCATAAAGATGACCAACTGATCCCAGTAATAGGAAGCCTCAATTAGAATGCAATTTGGCTTGGTAGTCTTGCTGTGTAAAAAACGTCTTTTTTTTACTGCATTTCAATAGTGTTTAGTTGATTCCTGATAAACACTTCCATTAGGTAAGCAGTGATATAAAATGCAGAGAACGGTGGTGTCATTTGTGACTTTACTGGGGTCAAACAAGCTGAAAACTGACAGAATATACTGTCACAAATAAAAGCAGAACAAATCATAAATTGGTCCAAAGTGCCTTTATTAGGCAAATCAAATCCAGAGACTGCAGAAATAAAATCAGACTGTCCATTTGAGGCACCTGAAAGAGAAGAAAAAAAAAAAAGTTAATGACTTATTTCATATTAAAAACTGTGACAAAAATATTTACAGGATAAAACATGCTGAAAAAAAAATAACATTTATAAATCATTACACTAAATAATGGCAATATTTTTCAGTCATAATACCTTTCACAACACATGAAAAGAAAAGCAATCAAAATGCTTAGGACATGAATAGGATAAGTATATGTAATATGCAAAATTGAAATATACAGTAAGTACATTATTTAAAAAATCTAAATTTTAGAAATCTCAGACATTCATTCCATTAATTTTGTGTAGATAACTATTAGAAAAGCTGCCCAAATCTTCTGCCTAGACAAAAAGGCTTAGAATCACACAAGTGCGATATAAAATAACTCCGATGAAATACATGTTTTCTACAAAATGCTATCATTTAAACATAACCTCCAATTACAAACAATAGGAGGAATATTTTGTTATACTTCAGAAATAATATTTGTGTAAATAAAAGATATCCTAGATATAACACGCTTGCCTTGGCGGCAATCCGCGTGCATGTACTGTACAAGGCATGCACGGTAAGCACTGAGAAAAGAAGAGTGTTCTTTGCTCAACTTGTAGAGGAGCTTCATCATCGCTTCTTACAAGAAAAGGCAATGGATAAAGCAAAGGAGGATGCAACATTGACAAGCTTCTGTTCCAAGACCGCCGCTTCCCCAGAAAAGCAAACTCAGTCAGTATCAGGCACCTCTTCAATGTAATAGTAACCACAGCACAGAGAGTAGTGTGTACACTGCAACAAGTGCAAGAAGGCAGGCAGGCGAATGAATATGAATAATGTTGCATCAGTGCCACAATGTTTTCTGAAATGTACTATACGGGTCATAAAATGAGTTATTTGGCATCACGGACCATAAGGTGCATACTAACTCAGCGTGAGCAGGAACACTCAACAAAACTGAATAAAAAAAAATTCAAGTGACGGTGAGATACAAGAAGGCAGATTCACCAGCATTTGTGTCAGCCTTTACCCCTCCAGATCAGAGAATTTCCAGTTCCATTGTCTCAAAACACCACTCACATCTACAGTTATTCCCAGTTTTAGATAAAAAGTAACCGCGTCAGATCTGGGGCGGGGGCGTGGGACATTGGACGTTGTATTGTGATCGTGACTGAGGAAATAAGAGATGAAAAAAAAAAAAATGCTAACTTTTACAAGTCCTATAAATTTATAGCAGCTGTTACAGACACAAATGAAATGTATGTTTTTATTGTATAATAGTAACAATAAGAGCAGCTCACTACTCAAAACAGTAAATTTGCAGGGGAGCTGGTTTCAAACTCACGACCTTTGGATTATAAGTCGACGGCTCTAACCACTGCACCACGGAAGCTGTCGTATTGTAGTTGCCCTTTTAATGGAAGTGTTCATTTGATATTTGGCCATCAGCCTTTACATATTATATAGTTCATGTGTACATTTTGTCATTTATTACTAAAACATGAAAAACGTTTGTTTTAATGATTTGTTTACATAGATTGTTTAGACACAAAACGCACATCAAGTTATTTCCCCTTACAATTCTGAGTAGCTCACTCCCAGACAATCAATCAAGACAGGAGCTGAGAGAACTTCTTGGCTGTTCTGAGGCGATGGGGGGGATGGAATAAGGCTGTGTGGCCTTATCGACCCATTTAGAAGACAAAAGAGGCTGATGGAGAGGTGTGAAGGGTTTTAAGGTGGGCCGGAATTACGTGTTTTTTCATAGGCTGTGGTAATTCTAGTGTTAATAAATAATAAGTAAACTCTGGCAGTCTTAAAAGTTACTGAAATACACCACTAGGTACTCAAGTGTAAGTAAAGAAGACATTAATATACAAGGTAGAAAACAGGACACAGTGGGACTAAAGCTAAGAATACACTGCATGTAAAAATTTATATATAGCTTTGTTAATTCTAAATAGGAATGCTAATGAACTGTAACCGTCACTGATAACAAGATCACAAAATTGCTTCCATGTACATCTGAACTGAAACAGTATGACAAGTTAACACTGGTTACAAATTACCTCAAAACTCTGTCAAAAAGCACTCAAATCATTTCTTAACTCTAAATGAAGTAAAAGATGTTCATAAAATTCCTTTCTAAAAGAAGTACTTATACCACACTTGCTTCTATATTGGAGCAGATGCTTAAAACTTAAAAAGAATTTTGGAGTCCTGGAGAACCTATAATAGAAGACCTTGCATGGACAAAACATATCTTGGCTGAAGTCATGAAGGCTCACAACACTTTAACTTAAATGTCTGAGGAAAGCCTGGAAAGCCATCAAATGATGTCTTCATCTAGGCTCACCACAGGTACAAAGCAGAGTCAGTACTCACTGGCTGCATAACATCCTAGAACTGGAATTTGTCAGCTCAGGATTGTAAAGCACAGAAGAAGGTAATCTGCTTGGCACAAAATTGTATGTTCAGTACATATATAACACATGAAGCCTTACAAAGTGAAGCTGTATAATTAAATTAATAGTGATGTATAAACTTTCTTGCAGCAAAACCTGCAAATATAAAATCAACTATAGTAAAGCAGGTTACTGTTGTATGAATAAAAAAAAGAACCAGGAAGAGAGAGATAAAGAAATCAAAGTTCTAACTACAGTAAAACTGATTAGATTTACGGACACCAAAAATGTTCTTGATTCGTAATACCATTAACTCTCTTCAGTTTGGCTGTAACTATAACTTTGATTTTTTTCCCCCATCTCCATTTTGTTTAGAAAGAGTTACTACCCAAATGTCAAACAGTAACTCAACTGCCACCCACACTGACATATGTGTTGAATTATATCTTGTGAAGCTGTACACGTTTCTCTTGGTCTATTGCTCATATTGTATTACTTTTGCTAGTCTGACCAAGTACTAAGTCGAAAACAACCGAGATGTTATGTACACTATAGCATGCATTAACATAATAGGTGCATAATAATAATTACTCTGTCTTTCTTACCAGTTTAAGGGTTATTTTCTGGACTTACTCAAATTGGCCAGTTGCCCCTCAGGTTTTGGGGATATTAGAGCAGTACGTATATAACTGTTCTTTCAAGATGGTACAAAAAGTACAGCTCATTTACAACTGTGAGGCAGAGGCATACCTACTTTGTTCTCAAAATGTCCTGACATTTTATTTTAAAATGTCCATATCTAAGCATAGGAAAACGACCTGGTCACTCCTGCTCATCATCACATCTGCCCCATCCTACCCACTCATTCCAGCTTTTATTCTGGAGTGTTGTTTTAAGTAGGACTGCTGTTACAATTTTGTCTGCCAGGCAGAACTGCATTGAACTTTGTTTGCCACTTCTGAGTGAAAATAAAATAAACATACCTTGACAATTTTTAAAATATACTTGGATGAAATATTGGAACACCTTATCTATTATTTAACCAAACAAGTTTGATGGACTAAATGGTCTCCTCTCATTTAAGGAAAATGTTACATTCTAAACCCAAATGTTCAATCAGGTTAAGGGTCACAAGGAGTAGAAGCCTATCTGAGAAACACTGGAGCCAAATCTGGATACAGCACCAATCCACCACAGAACCCACTTGTACACCCATCCACAACCTCACTCATTAACGCTCAATGTAATAATTTAGGGGAAAATAGGGGACAATTGATGGATAAATTAATTGTCATTAATGACAAGTGGAAACTGTTTCTCTTCTACTGGGAAATTTAATTCTGACAGTCTGAACAAGGGCAAAACAATCTTTCAATCACTGTTTGGTAACATGTAATGTGTAAATCATTTTTTTAAAATGTACATGCTCCATTTAGTGGAAGGAACAGAAATAATAAGAAGAATAATAATGCATTTTAGTTATACAATAGATTTATTTAATTAAACAAATATAAAACTACATTTGACCACTATAGTTCAAGCATCTTCCACTTATACTGCAAATTAGAGCAGAATAAGACACAACCAATATACATCTTGCAAATGTATTGTCAGAAGATGTCTTAAGAATGAAAAAAATGAAAAAGCTGGATATATAAATATTCAAAACTGACACAGTAATGTTTAGTTGAGACAAATATTTCTGCAAACAAAACTTTCATTCTTTTGGGGTAAGCGGTCTTTGCAAACTAGTCAGGGGAAATTTGTGCCAATTAAACTTGGTATATTTGCTCCACAGTTGGGACTTTGATGACACCTCTCTATGAAAATTACTTGTTTTACTACTAAGCCTCTCCTATACTGCTTTGGCCCTGTACTTGGGATAACTGTGCAATCCAGATAGGCAATTCTTATTCCCAGTGTCCATGAATTATTTTCCAACACTGTGTTCAAACAGTTTTTCCATCTTTTCTCACAAGATACCCACCACATGCTGGCGAGAAGCACACCATGATACTGTTGCCACATAACTTGAAAGTAGAAATAGTGTTTCTTGCAGCATGAGTGGTACTAGATATACATCATATATAGTGCTTTGAAATCTGACTAAAAAGCTCAAACCGACCACAAAATGTTTTCTGGAATACTTGTTTATCACTTAATTTTTTAAGAAATTAATTAATTTAGGTCATCATAATTTTAAGAGCAATGTATTGCTCTAAAAGCAAAAAAATCTACATTGGCATTAATTATACTATAAGCTATTATCCAAGAAAGAAAAATAATAATTAGCAGACACCATTGTCCCAAGGTATTAAATCAAACAACAGGGAGTTCATTTGAACTTACCTTGTCTCCTGATGGGTGCCCAAACACTTGACACAACAGTAACGTGCTCCACATGATACACACGTATAATTGGAAGGGAAACCACACACTGCACAGAAGTGTCTCTGGGGTAGTTTGGATGGAGGGGCACAGGCAGTCAAATAGTTAGGTCCTTCACTGACACTTAAATTCTATGGATGAAAACAGAAAAAAAAATGAGTTTACCAGTACAGACTTTCTGAACATTTATAATTTTACAACATTGTTAATTTCATATATTACAAACCTGTTTGAAAGAAGAAAATACATGAAATAAGGAAAAATGTAAAAATTATACATGATTAACCATAAATCAGAAAATAGAAAATATGTAAACATTATTACATGATTTAAAAAATGTTAAAGCACAGCAGCATTATAAATGTATGTTTATGATTGCAGAGGCAATTCTAAACTATATTCCTAAATTGGACTTCCATGTGGGCCGTGTGGTCTACTGGCTAAGGTACTGAACAATAATCTCCAATGATGAATGTCCAACCCCCCCTTTGAATCAATTACTTGCTGAGCAAATCATTTAATTTGCTTATATGTTAGCATTTGTACTACAACTCTAGACTGTAAAGTGATTTCAAATAGTACCCACTGTGAAAAGACACTAGAAAAAACAAGGTGTGGAAAAACATTTCTGCAGTATCTCCTTTTTATAATCTGTACCACTTTAAGACATTTAGCTAATTACCGAGTTACCTGCTCTTCCAAAAGTGCTTGAAAGTTTTTACGAAACCTTAACTTAAAATGATCTCCTCGAGTCTTCTTCCTCTTTTTACCTAATAAGACAAAAAAGACTTGTAAAAAACATAATTAAGCTAAAGAAATTGCTACAACAGTTTTATTAGAAATTTATGCACATTAATAATTTGTTGCAAATGAGCTTCAAACTCCAACAGTATCCCACCATAACTACCCTAGGTACAAACCTAGGTCATAAATGTACTTTTAAAAAATACATTACTGAAATGAGTTGATTATACTGCTCCAAAAGTAAACTCATACAAAATAATGAACTAGACTAATAGGTAATTCCTATTTGAAATGCATGCTTAAAATTATTTTTGTGCCAGTATACAAGGAAAATACTGTAACAGAATTAACGTTTTAAATGCGTATTCAATGGTTTTCCTGTAGGCTCCCCTGAACATGAATTTAGGGGTTGTGTTAGTGTGTCAAGATGCAAGCCTCTGGGTCCAACAACTGAAAAATAAACCACTTAAGACAGTTATTAGAACTCATTTCGAGAAAATCATCCCAGATGATTTTGTTCTATAGAGATAAATAGTTGCTGTTTTTATATATACTAGCCTATAATATCTTACTGTTAAAATTACAGCTTTACGTAAGGAAAGCCATAATTGTGGTCGACACATCCATTTTTATTAAACATACTCTATTAGTATCATTAGTTTGAGTTCTGAACTCTAGACATTAAATCCTTTCCTGAAACTGTCTACACAAGATCTGAGTGGTGGCTCTGAGGCTAAGGATCTGCACTGGTACCCCGAAGGTTGCCAGTTTGAATCCCCGTCACTGCCAAAAGCGATGCTACTCTGCTGGGCCCTTGAGCAAGGCACTTAACCTTCAGTTGCTCCAGGGGTGCTGTACAATGGCCGATACTGTGCTCTGACACCAAAGGGTATGCAAAACACCAAGTAATTTCCTTCGGGATTAATGAAGTATAATAAAAAAATAATAATAAAAATTATATTTTAGTGTAGATTTAGAGCTGCTGTCCCGATTATCTGGTCAGTCCTGGTCTTGATTGACCTTAACTGTTTATCAAACATTAGGAAAGAGTGCAGAAGGTGAGAGGGGTGTGATAGGTAAGGAAAGATCTGAATGACACTATTTTTAAAGCTGAGAAAGTACACAGAATTAATTGTTAAAAAGTGGTGACCAGTAGTTTTAGAAACAGTATACACCACTTTCTATACCTGTTTACTGTTCTCGGTGAACACGCTGTAACATCAAAACATGACAGAGAAGGTCAAAACATTCCCAATGATGGACCTGTTCAAAATGGTCACCGAGTCCTGCAACACTGCAGACTTCTTTAATGGTCTCTAAATGAACTGACACAGGTGAGCTATCATCATCATAATAGATGTGTTGATATATCAATGTTGGTGCTCAGGAACTTCAAATTTTCCACTACCTTTACAGCCTGAGTATTTATATGTAAACACGAAAGTGACTGCTTGTCTCCATACATTTTTTGTTTCTTTTGCCACTTAATTACAATTCATTAGGACTAAACCATTTATGTTACTTCATTTCAATACGTGGTCTTGCTATAATCTGTGATACCAACCACTGTGGGGGTCATCAGCGAAACTGATCCTTCTTAAAGAATCCATATGTAACATGCAGTGATTTGTGTACAAATGCAGGAATGGACACAATCCCAGTCTTGGGGCCCTTGTAACCAGGGTCAGGTTTTAACAGATATTGTGATTCGGCTTCAGAAAGAAAAACAACGGTTTCCATTTTACGACTTAACCTTTGAGCAAATAGACTAAAAACATGTACAGAAAATGAGAAACTCAAAAGGATGTACAGTAGATGTCACCTTTGCTTACCCAATATGTGGTGCTCAAAAATGATTCTCCAGGAAATTGCTTCAGTCCCAGCTTTCAAATTCAGACTAACCCTTTAAGTTATGCCATCTTTATTGGACATTTGACTTTGTATTAATTCAGTTCAAATTACTTATGCATAACATTCTTCAGAGAGTACAGGATCAGGTTGCTTACAAGTTTCTAGCAATAAAACAATGTGTTTTGAGGGATCATTTGTATTTTTGCCTTCTACAAACTTTGTGATAATTAATTAAGCCTTTTAAATTAATTAATTAATAGAATAAGAGATGCTTTATAAAATGATTAGATTTAAATGGTATGACAAACCTCTTCAACTTCATTTTAGTAATATATTTTATGAAAAAGTCTAACTCTTAACAGCTCCCTGAAATTCAATTCCCACAGCACTATTTTTAAACTCTCCAATAGATATTGTTACAGAAAACTGGCATAATTTCAATTTTACTTGATTCATTGTTGTCATCAAACTGTGGCAGCCTCTTGACCAGTTGTGGCAGGTTGGCATGTGGATCATCCTGAAAATTGTCTTTCTCTAAAGCCTCAAGCTGACGATTCAAGCGACGCTGCCGAGTGGCACAGTCAAGGATCCGCCGTTGACTTGCTTCCTGAGATCGTGCTGCAGCAGCAAATAAAAAGGGTTATTAGTATGAAAATGTTCAAAATTTACATAGAGGTCACTGCAAAACATTATTTAAAACGTTTTAAAGAGATCAAAGCATGGCTTTTTGTCATGTTCTTTGTGGGAGGTTGCAGCTTAGTATGCCATACTTGCACAAGGTAGCAAGCATAAAACAGTGAAAGTTTTGAAGCAATAATTTACACCAGTTCTTTGCAGGTAAGCTACTTAGCTTTGCTTCTGGGAAAACAAAAAAGCAACCTTGAAGTACTACAACAAATGTCATTTTCTTTAAAAAAAACAAAAAAAATCCATAATGCTTTAAATATAGTATGATAGTAACTTACAGTGTTGTTTGGCAGTTTGTGAATCCTTATTCTTCTTTAAAAGGTTTCTTCCTAATAAATTATTATAGACATAACATTCTAAAATACATATAACCCATTTTTAATTATCATTTACTATTACACAAGTTATTTTTATTGTAATCTTTGAGATGAATGAACTTAATATGCTCACCATTAGAGATTTCTACACAACTTTGATGATAATGACTAAGTATGCTTTGTGGGCTCTTGGGAGATTGATGATTACAAAGGCCATTTTGCTGTGTGTTAGTATCACTATATTACTTGTAAGAGCTTCACCAAATCAAATTCCACATAAGGGACATTGGTAAAGTTTAATAGTAGTAAACTATTCACTGAAATGGAGCTGTTACAAGTTATTAATCCATAGTATTCAAATACACTTGCTTAAAGTTTCCTGCAACAATAATTTAACATCTATCAATCCAGATCGCTAGGAAGAGAATATTATTCTAAACTCGCTTATCTTGAGCAGGGTCACAGGGAAGCATCAGGTGCAAGGCACATGCAAACCCAGGACAAGGTACCAGGGGCCTCATGTATAAACGGTGCGTACGCACAGAAATGTTGTGCAAGAACGTTTCCACATTCAAATCGCTAAGTATAAAACCTACACTTGGCATAAAGCCAGGCACTTTTCCACGGTACCTCATACCTTGTTGTACACAAGTTCTCCGCTCGGTTTTGCAGACTGACGGCACCCAGCGTCAAAGCAGTGCTACTGTTCCTGTGTGGTTACCCTTTATTTCTTAGAACCACATTCCTGACGCTGCTTTATAAACACACTGAAACTAACCGCATATTGTTTATTAGTATAATGCATCCGATTGTAATTAACCTGTAACAATATAATGGCCCAGGGAATAGCCATAGTATTCCAAATACCAGAACTGCTTTAGCGTTGTAACTCTCACTGCACCTTTTTTTTTTCCTTCTTTCAGCTGCTCCCGTTAAGGGTTGCCACAACGGATCATCTTTTTCCATATTACTCTCACTGCACCACTTGGAGTATTTATATCACTGCATCTGAGTGGGGAATCACAGCTGCAGCTGATCGGAAAGAGAATTATCAGTATACAGTATCAAGCACACGCTGTCTCAGCCACGGCAAAACGTTTTAAATCCTTTCCTGTACGGACCTCGCGGTTTCATTCCAAGAACTATAAACACACTCAATCATTGCTCCTTGTAGAACTGTTTGTACTTATAAGTACAATCACTCCACTGTAAACTTGCACTACAGTTATAATATTGCACAACCTGCGCCACTTTATAAAGCACGTATTTACATATGATGACAATATCATTTTTAAGATGAAATGCAGCAAAATATGTTGATTATACTATACAGATACTACTTTAACTTCATTTAAATAACCTGTATTGTTAATATTTAAACATGTGAGGACACTGTGCTGCAACGCTAGTTCACGTATTGTTCCTGCCTCGCGCTGTATATTTGCTGAGGATGGCGCGACACTGGAAGGATAGACGGATAGAATAATTAAACACGTACTATGAAGATATTTCAATGTTCCTTAAAGGTTTTGAAGAATCGTCAGAGTAAGCTTACAGATGGGTTAACGTCTATTACAGAGCTGATTGTGTGGCGATTGGGTATTTGGAGAAAGACAAGTAAGGACAGGAATTGGAGGAAAGTACGTTTGAAAGAGACAGTACTGCTACAGTAATTTCATCGAAGGTCGCACACAATCACGCACCGTGTCCCCCTGTTTAATAACGTGCTTTAACTCCTATCATCATGAAAAAGATATCACGTATACATCTCAGTATTTTAATTATTCAGAGAGCTGTAATATAACGAATGTAATGGATTCTGTGTCCTGTCGGAGAAAGAGAAAGAACGGAAGCACGTAGTGATTCACACACATAGAGCACATTGAAGATCAAATACAAAACAAAGCATTTAACGTGCTACTTTAGTTGCGATGGGATTTGAGGAACTAGTAAATTAAACGATTTTAAGATGAAGTTTATGTTCTACTTTAATGACAAAATAAACTACGTGATTAAAGTGAATATTTCAAGATTGAAGTTAACATTTCGTGCTTTTGTCCTACTCTGTGCCTTTTTTTCTCACTGTACCCTAATAAGCTTCCATATGACACTCAGACGGTGGGCTACGTCTCACCTTTTCACGGCGACTTTGATATCTGACAACTACTTTTTTATGTCGGGCACTGTGCGACTTTGTGAACTTGAGCTTGTTTCTCCAACACGCTATGTCACTCGATCAACTTCCTTTTGTTGATTATACCACTGTATAAACCAACAAATAGTACGTTTTTCTTTGCCTCCACTTGGTATTCGCTGAAATTCTTATATTTTCCCTCTTGCTTTTGCCATTGCCTTTTCACAGAAGGCTGAGCTTAAGGTCTATGTATATTGATTTGCATATTCAAAGAGCCGTAATTCTGGGAGGAGACAGGGCGGGACAGAAGGCGCGTGCACGAGCGTTAGTTTTCACGTTGATCGGGATTTATGGAGCGGAAGAACGCGGAAGTTGGAGTACGCACAGATTCCTGCATCTGGAATTTTCTGTGCGTAAGCACATTTCGGCTTTTGTGCTTAAGTCATGCTATTGTGCTAATTCTACGCACGGCGTTATACATGAGGCCCCAGGCCTTTGCAGGGTGAATACATTCACATAACACACACACACACACTAGGGAGACCATATTTTATTTTTCAAAATGAGGACATTTGGGTGTGGGGCTAAGGATAGTAACGGACACTAAACACATCCCTATAAAGTAATGAACCTTTACTTTTTCAAACCAAGTCTGAATTTGCGCAAGATGCTCTAATTCAGGGAGTTCAGTGAAAGTATAATGATTTACTTCATGAGATAGAAGTGCATAATATACAAGAATTGTTACACCAAATATTTGAAATATTAAAATGTATGCTTCAATTTAAATGTTTAAAGACTAAATATTCTCAATTGAAATAGAAATTTGTCATTTTTCACCTTCTGATAGAGAACATCCCAAGTAAAGGATTAAAAATCCAGATTAACACCATATCTATAAGCACTATCCTTGAAATAGTCTAAAACAATATCCTACACACGTTTGAAATTTGCCATTTTTAATCTTCTCAGAGTGGTTCTTAGAGGGCTAGGACCACTGGGAAAGAATCAAGTATCAGAAATATTATCATATTTATGATCAGCAACCTCAAAATAGCATAAAAAGACACTTCACATAAGTATATTACTAATGCCCATGTTTTTGAAGTTTTGTGAAAAGGAATAATTTTGACTCATCATATCGCATTAAGGGGTGAACCTATGAGGTTAGCTGATGTAGCATGCACAACATCAAAATAAGTCCAATCAAATGTGATTTCAAATCATTCACAAGTAATTTGTATGAACACAGACACACATATTGAACTACTGATTAAACATTTTAAACAGTTGCAACATTACTATTTCTGTTCCAAAATGGCTAAAAAACTTTTATTTTTCCCCTTTTAACACAACTAAAGTCTTAGCACCTGATTAAATATGACAGTTAAATGTATCAGGTTTTATTGGCTAACTAAATAGATTACAAATGCAAGCTTCTGAGGCAGCTAAGGCCCTTCTTTCATCTTAACAACCTTTTTGTTCAAATGTCAGCAAAATGTTGCATTTGGTCAAGAAGAACTTATTGCTGTCCAAGTGGGCTAGTTTCTTCCATCAGGTTTTCAGTTCCATGTGAACAAAAAGGTTTGTAAGATGAAAGAAAAAAAATCACTTTGCTATCCCAATATAAGCTAGAGTATTTTTCAGTTTCTTTGTTACATCTTGCCTGATGAAGGGGCCTTAGATGCCTCGAAAGCTTGCATTTGTAATCTATTTAGTTAGCCAAAAAAAGATGTAATTTCACCCTACTTTCTCCTGTATCAATCTATGGCTAACACGGTACAACACTCTACTGCTATAGTTAAATGTATCATAATTTAGAGGAAACATTAATTGACTCTAAACAAAAGTTTTAAAATGTTTCATTAAAATGACACAGTGGAAAAAAAAGAATTCTCAATTCCCATGACCATAAGAACGGCCAGATATCCAGACTTGGTTTTACATTTCACTGACCTGTAACTATTTCCTCAGCTTTCAGTTACAGCTTCCTCTGTTCTCACTAGACAGACTGCCTTTGTGCTCTTCTTTGGCGAGTGGACATGTGCGCAGTTGTTTGAACCTTTACTTGCCAGTACGAGTTGGCTCTACAGAGAATACTTTAGGTTTTAGACTCGTTTCCTCTAGGTCAACAACAGGCGTATTTGTTTTTCGACTCATCTTTAAATCCACGTTCAGTCGTAACGCGGCTTTGACCCGTCCTCCTAAAAACGAGTCAAACTGCCATGCAAGCTTTTCTCTCTTGGCCTCCAAGCGTTTTGCATCGACGTATGTATTGAGTCATGGCTTGTGTAGGTTCAAAATTTCGAGCGGCACTGCAAAAAGCATTTTTAATAATAACAAGAATAGTAATACCCGGTCTGTGTAGCAACTGTTGAAACATTTAAATTATTACCTATAAATAAATAAGCTAAAGCATTGTTCAGTAGCAAAGCTTTATAGCTAGCAACACATTGTCCTATACCCAGGTAGGGTTTTGCTGCAGCTCCTAAGCTCCACTGCATGGTAAGAAAAACAGTTTATCCCTTAGAAACTCATACTTCAAAATTTTAGCGAGGAATACAGAATAATGGAAAATTTTATTCTTGTAAATCCCTGCCGGACTGATATTTAAGACACCTGTCCGTTTAAAAAAGGATGACATACGGATGGATGGATAGATAGATAGATATATGTATGTATGTATGTATCTATCTACCTACCTACCTACCTACCTACCTGGGGGCAATTTAGAATCGCCGGTGGCACTTAAACCTCTTGTCTTCGGACTGTGGTAGGAAACGGAGCACCCAAAGGAAACCCCGGCAGACACGAAGGGAACATGCAGTCTTGCATCCGGACTATATTTAATTTAATTCAAATATTATCTTTTCGATGTCTTATGTACCGGTGGGCACACGGCGCATTTTTTTCCCTACATCCTGGTTTTGTGTACTTAGTTTTCGGTTGTAAATGTCCCATTTCCCCTCGAAACAAACTTTGGGAGACGGGCCGAATATATTTGCTACAGAACCACAGTATTCTGGATACTGCCTAGCAAATGCTAAATCTTGTAGTTTGGGAAACACGTATTAACAATGAATGATAAATAACTACATGCCTAGTGCTGTATCCAAATAAAACTGAACTTTTCATGTGACGACCTTTTTTTTCTTTCAGATGAAATAACTTCAAGTTTATCATTTTTGTTGAGTTTATTAATTTTCAATAAAAGGTATAACCGATAGCGAACACATGAGTTTTGCGTTTTTACTACAAAACATACCTGATGTCTTTTTCTCCACCATTCCGGCAACAACTACGGAAGCCTCTTCAGGACACAACACTTAGCGCTGAAACTTTCTGCCCGTGAGCCATTGCAGCGTAAATAGTGTACCCTACAGGTTAGAAGGAATAACTGCAGTTTAAATTATCTAACACAGGGACACCGTTGGAAACTTAATAAATTTTGCACAAACATTTGGGAGTTTTTCTTTACAGAGAAAACCATAACACATGGAATAAGTTACCAAGCATTGTAGTAAGCAGTGGTTGCAGTAGGTACCACCAAAACTCAACTTGATGTTATTTTGGAGGAGTTAAGTGGATAGGACTAGGCAAGCTTTGTTAAGCTGAATGACACATTCTTGTCTAATTTGTTCTAATGTTCTACAGGTTACTTCTCTTTGTTTGGACAACACTGAAGGCGAATATTGCTCAGAGAGGTAGCAGAAAAGGTGTGAGTATAAGAGGAGGACATGGGTGTGGACAAGCACATGGAAGAAGACAAAGGAGAAACATCACCAAGTTCTGGCAACCCTGGTTGATTATGGGGTCAGCCATGGTTTGAATATGAAGGAGTTCTGTTCTGGTCTGAAACAGGTTCATTGACCGTTCATGAGTTTTCACATTGTATCTCCCACCATACTCATCGTGCCTGTACAAACACTGAAGAATTTTTCAAATCATGGTGGTGGAAAGTGTGTGATCACCAATCCTATAGACACATACCCTCTTCTCTAGGCAACAGAGGAGTCCTGTGGGGTTATAGATGAGGGGGCTTGCTACGTGTGGATACATCACTCCAGATGAAACTTCCCCCACTGTTTTGACAGAGAGAACGTCACGTGTGATGTAGATGAGTTGCTGTGGCCAAAGTTAAACAGGAGACAGGATGCAGCATACTTTTTTCCTTTCTAGTTCTTTTGTTTTACTCCCTGTAAAACCTGTTCCTTGCATCTTCAGTATTTATTTTGCCTATAAGCCTAATGTTCATGACCATGTATGGATGAAAATGTATTGTTAGAAAAATAAGCTTGACTTTCCCACCATATGTATCTGTTGATTACATGTATGTGCACTTTAAGAACTGTTTGAATATGTTGGGAACCATCTACAGTAGATGGCTATGCACTGCCCTCTGAAAATACAAAAGGGGCATGTTGCATTTATGCCATCAGTGTTTAGGATGAGCTGCTCATTTGATGGCCTATGTGTTTGATTATTTTTGATGCAAAAATACAATTTTTAGAAGAGAAAATTTGTCTCTCAATAAAGTGTGTACTTTTGCAAAAGATGTCTGACAGTTTTCATCTTGTGCAAGCATTTTTTGAGGATTGTTTGTAGAGTTTTGAAAAAAATGAGCTGTAGTTTCAGAAATCATGTGGAAGCATTCAGAAAATACTGTAACCATGGAAAAGAGGTAGTTGTCGAGAGAAGCCTGTGTTATTCAACTAGGAAGGTACCTGAGGTTACATGTTTTCATTCTGAGTTATTTTAAAAACAATAGAGTGTTGTAAAGGAAAGAAAAGCTTAGAGTCTCTTCAAAAAGTCTGGTATTACAGGGGTGGACAGCATTGGTCCTGGAGGGCCTCAATGGTTATAGGTTTTTGTTCCCACACAGTTTCTTAATAAGAAGTCAATTATTGCTCATGAAGCACTAACTGCTTGTTAAGTTTCCCCACCCCTAATTGCTTATTTCAGTCTTAATCAATAATATATAAATGAAAAAGGAGCCAGGCCAGCAGTTCTCCACCTAACTTGTTTCCATTGACACCTTTGTGGATTCATTGAGAACTGTCTAGTACATAAAACACAAGAGAAAAATGTGACAGAATGAGAATGATCTGTTTAGGCTTCAAATCATTTGGATGATATGCTTGTAAAGGAAAACATCTATGAAATAAGAACCTAAACTTACAGTCTAACAAGCCACAAAATTAAACAAGGTCTGAGATTGGCAAGGATTGGTTTCTAATTAAACAATTGGATTGGAACGAAAACCTGCAGCCACTGTGGCCCTCCAGGACCGACGTTGCCTACCCCTGTATTAGAATGAAGTATATTACAATTTATGACTTTCATGACCACTGTTGGTTTGAAGACCTTTATTATAGAGTATTGGCAAGGGATGATGAGCTACTTCTCTGTAAGCAGCATTAGCATGTGTGAAGATTCTTTCTAGAATATGCACTTTGCCTTATATTAGTCTTTTAAATTTATATAAATGATCTGAATAAATATGTAACTACCAAGGTGGTTAAGTTTGTAGATGACACTAAGCTAAGTGAATTTGCTGATGTCTTAGAATCAACTCAATCATTACAAGAGGACCTGAACAGAATTCAGAATTCAGATGTGACATATGAAGTTGAACATAAAAAATATAAATATATTGAAATATTGGATATTGTTGTACGATAAGGGGCTAAAACTTGAAAGTAGTCCTTATGAGACCAAGACTCACAGTGGACTCTTGTTTGTCCCTGTGCAAAGTACAGAAGTGATTAAGAAGGATAATGGGATGTTAAGCTATGTGTTGCCTATGCTGTGTTGAGGATACATCAACACGTTATACTTAAGCTATACAACATGCTAGCGAGACCTCAACTGAAATACTGTGTGGGGTCTCTATATTACAAAAAGGGTGTAATAGTGCTAGGGAGGTCCACAGTGTATGGGCTAGGCTAATTAGACCACAAAGGGAGCCCTTCAACTCTCCAACCCAAGATAGTGTAAGTAATAATAATAATTATTTACATAGCACTTTTCTTACTACTCAAAGCCCTCAGCAATTGCAGGTTAAGGGCCTTGCTCATGGGCCCAACAGAGCAGAGTCCCTTTTGGCATTTATGGGATTCGAACTGGCAACCTTCCGATTGCCAATGCAGATCCCTAGCCTCAGAGCCACCAATCCGGCTAAATAACTGATTTGGTTCCACTGGGGCTCGAACCCAGGACCTTCTGCGTGTAAAGCAGACATGATAACCACTACACTATAGAACCGCATAGTGATTAAGTAAAATGTCAAAAATCTCAAAATTCCACACCACCTCCTAAATCTCACCAAATCAATATAGGTGGCTTCTTCTGACAGCACTGAGCACAATGCAGGAAGGAAAAACCTTGCATAAAATGCTGTTTCAACACCAGGTACTCTGACAGAGGAGACCACAGTTGAACATTTTGGTAAAAGTACAAAGTGGAATGTTTAACAAAAAAGGCAAAGCACCTGAAATCAACACCAAAACTCTACCTCACTATCATGGTGTGGACTTGCTTTGCTGCCAGAGGTTTTGGCTTGAAATCATTAAGGAAACAATGAATTCAAAGTTGTATTAGTAGAACATTGGGGCAACTATGTGAGATCTGGAGTGGTTGAGTCATAGCATGTCAAAACCAAAGATAGAAGCATAAACATAAAAAATGTCACGTTTTTGAATGGCCAACTCAGCATCTTGACCTCATTTCTATTGAAATGCTGTGGACTGAAATGAAGAAAGGCATTCATGTAAGACATCTCAGAAATATAAAATAAACTGAAATAGCAAGGACCAAAATACCTCTGAACACCAAGCGGTCCCATCACAAAGTGTTTGAGGTTATTGCTGCTCACAGGGGTTCTGCCAGTTACTGATCCTTACTATAGTGCCTTTCTTTAGTGAACACTATCAACACCTTGAGCCAGTGCTGGAGGCTAAACCAGGAGTCTTCTGATTTACAGTCCTACAGGTTAGCCATTAGACCACCATAAACAAAACAGGAAGCTTGTCAAGCTCCAATTGTTAATTTATGACTGTAACTTCCTGTAGCTCAGCCTCCTTCTTCTTTTTGCAGGAGTCTATAAACTTCTGTACCGCTCGCAGAACTCCTTTATTTATTACATTATTTATTACATTAAAAACCTAAACAAGCTGGTGCCATGAAGTTTAATTTCTCATGTGATAAGGAACCACAGGAGAGGTTGGGTATTAAACTAAAAGAAGTGGGAGTTCAGGGTGTAGTGCGTAGAGGGGAGCAGAATTGGAACAGGGTTATTGTTGGTTATTGGCCGATGAGAACAGTGATGTCCCTCAGGGATCAGTGCTGGGGCTACTGCTATTTTAAATATATAAATATAAATGATTTGGATAGGAACTGTTTTGTCTTGCCAGAGTCCTATATGGCTTTACTTTCCCTTTTTGTACTTGTAATTGTGTAGACTTTAAGAGAATGTCTCAAATCCCATAGACTTACCACTGTTTGTAAGGTTGAGTACTTTAGCCCTTCTTCCCACCTTCCTTACTATATCAATAACCTCAGGAAATTAAACATAAATAAAGGGCAAGCAGGTGTTGCATTAGACATTTTAGTAATGTTTTATTGCTAATATTCATGAAATAATAATAATGAAGGGCGGCACGGTGGTGCAGTGGGTAGCGCTGTTGCCTCATAGTTAGGAGTTTGCTTCCCTGGTCCTCCCTGCGTGGAGTTTGCATGTTCTCCCCGTGTCTGTGTGGGTTTCCTCCCACAGTCCACAGACATGCAGGTTAGGTGAATTGGCAATTCTAAATTGTCCCTAGTGTGTGCTTAGTGTGTGGGTGTGCCCTGCAGTGGGCTGGCACCCTGCCCGGGGTTTGTTTCCTGCCTTGTGCCCTGTGCTGGCTGGGACTGGCTCCAGCAGACCCCCGTGACCCTATAGTTAGGATATAGCAGGTTGGATAATGGATGGATGGATGGATAATATTGAAGCAGAGTAAATGTGAATATTGGCAACCATACAAGCTGATAAATGATAGATGTGTAGTTTCAAGGAAACACAGTTGTAGTTGTAGGTCAGTTGAAATCATTTGTAGTTAGCTTTGTTCAGGACACACCACATGTCTGTCTCAAAATGGCTGCCGAGTTGTGCTCCTCAATGTGTTCCCTTCATGGCCATGTTGTGAGAGAGAAAGAAGGAAGGTGTCACACACGAGCACTAAGGAGGCAGCCAACAAGTCCTGAGGTAAGTGAAATATCACAAGACGGAGGGTTGATATCGAGCGGTAATGCCTCTCTCCTTCTTTCACCTTACTTACGGAAGAAAAATAATTAATTAGCTCACTCACCTTCATCATTTCCGGTTTCCCAAAATGGTGCTTTGACAATGATGTCACTTCCATCTATACTTCCTTCCAATTATCATTTCATATAAAAAGCCTCAATCCACCTCTGTATTTTATTAAACTTTTCATCTTTTGATCACTAATTTTGCTTATTTTTTTCACAAGACAACTGGACATTATAAGGGGACAATTCCCCAACTCTTTTTAAAGTCTATGGTGTCAATTATTTTACCACAGAGTGAAAAAGCAACCAACTTAAAATACATTCTTGTCTTTAATCCTTAGACCAACAGGGCATAGTGGTACAGAATAGCCTCCAATTCAAAACCAATCCGAAGTAGACATACAGTGCATCCAGAAAGTATTCCCAGCGCATCACTTTTTCCACATTTTGTTATTTTACAGCCTTATTCCAAAATGGATTAAATTCATTTTTGTCTTCAGAATTCTACACACAACACCCCATAATGACAACATGAAAAAAAGTTTACTTGAGGTTTTTGCAAATTTATTAAAAATAAAAAAAGAGTGAGAAATCACATGTACATAAGTATTCACAGCCTTTGCTCAATACTTTGTCAATGCACCTTTGACAGCAATTACAGCCTCAAGTCTTTTTGAATATGATGTCACAAGCTTGGCACACCTATCCTTGGCCAGTTTCGGCCATTCCTCTTTGCAGCACCTCTCAAACTCCATCAGGTTGGATGGGAAGCATTGGTGCACAGCCATTTTAAGATCTCTCCAGAGATGTTCAATCGGATTCAAGTCTGGGCTCTGGCTGGGCCACTAAAGGACATTCACAGAGTTGTCCTGAAGCCACTCCTTTGATATCTTGGCTGTGTGCTTAGGGTCAGTATCCTGCTGAAAGATGAACCATCGCCCCAGTCTGAGGTCAAGAGCACTCTGGACAAGGTTTCCATCCAGGATGTCTCTGTACATTGCTGCAGTCATCTTTCCCTTTATCCTGCCTAGTCTCCCAGTTCCTGCTGCTGAAAAACATTCCCACAGTATGATGATGCCACCACCATGCTTCACTGTAGGGATGGTATTAGCCCGATGATGAGCGGTGCCTGGTTTCCTCTAAACGTGACACCTGGCATTCACACCAAAGAGTTCAATCTTTGTCTCATCAGACCAGAGAATTTTGTTTCTCATGGTCTGAGAGTCCTTTAGGTGCCTTTTGGCAAACTCCAAGTGGGTTGCCTTTTACTAAGGAGTGGCTTCCGTCTGGCCACCCTACCATACAGGCCTGATTAGTGGATTGCTGCAGAGATGATTGTCCTTCTGGAAGGTTCTCCTCTCTCCACAGAGGACCTCTGGAGCTCTGACAGAGTGACCATCGGGTTCTTGGTCACCTCCCTGACTAAGGCCTTTCTCCTCCGATCGCTCAGTTTAGATGGCCGGCCAGCTCTAGGAAGAGTCTTGGTGGCTTCGAACTTCTTCCACTTACAGATGATGGAGGCCACTGTGCTCATTGGGACCTTCAAAGCAGCAGAAATTTTTCTGTAACCTTCCCCAGATTTGTGCCTCAAGACAATCTTGTCTCGGAGGTCTACAAACAATTCCTTTGACTTCATGCTTGGTTTGTGCTCTGACATGAACTGTCAACTGTGGGACCTTATATAGACAGGTGTGTGCCTTTCCAAATCATGTCCAATCAACTGAATTTACCACCAGTGGACTCCAATTAAGCTGCAGAAACATCTCAAGGATGATCAGGGGAAACAGGATGCACCTGAGCTCAATTTTGAGCTTCATGGCAAAGGCTGTGAATACTTATGTACATGTGCTTTCTCAATTTTTTTATTTTTAATAAATTTGCAAAAATCTCAAGTAAACATTTTTCACGTTATCAGTATGGGGTGTTTTGTGTAGAATTCTGAGGAAAACATGAATTTAATCCATTTTGGAATAAGGCTGTAACATTAACAAAATGTGGAAAAAGTGATGCACTGTACATCAGACCAATAGGTGCACACACAGCCTTTTCACTCCTGCCCTCAAGTAGGGGATAGGCTTATAGAATGCCCCAATTTGTTTAGCTAAAGATTACCAGCTAGGTAATTTTATGGCTGTCCTGTTAGGGCTGGCTTATGGAATGTCCAGCACTGTATCACCCTTGCCAAACTTGTTTGAGGCAACTGCCCCAACCCAGCAATAAATTTCACATTATGAGTCAGTCCTAACAACTCAGGTGTTAGTTAAATAATATTATAATATAATATTACAATTGGTATGTTTAGCATACAAATAAAGACATACAAAATATTTATCAACTTATATATAAAATATCACTCCACCACAGGAAAATAAATAACATGCTGGATAAGTTTGCAGATGATACCAAAGCCGTTGGAGTAGCAGAAAATCTAGAATGTGCTAAATCATTACAGAAGGACTTAGACCGCACATAGGCCTGGGCAGATCTGTGGCAGATGAAATTTAATCCAAGTAAAACATTACACGTAAGAAGTAAAAAATGTTAGGTTTGAATTCAAAATGGAAGATCTGAAAATTGAAAGCACATTTTATGAGAAGGACAGAGTGGAGCTGACCCTATCAGCTGCCAGGCATTGTTCAAAAGCAATTAAGGAGGCTAATAGAACGTCAGGGTGTATAGCACAATGTGTGGAGTACAAGCTCAAGGAGATTATGCTCAAGCTTTATCCATGGTAAAAGATAGCCCGGCCACAGACAGACAGACACGACACCAGATGTCCACACACACATTGTTTATTTACAATATTTACTAGATGCATTAGAAAAAGTCCAGGGAAGAGCAACTAGGCTGGTTCCAGGACTACTACTTTCAGCTGCTCCGGTTAGGGGTCGCCACAGCAGATCATCATCTTCCATATCTTTCTGTCCTCTGCATCTTGTTCTGTTACACCCATCACCAACATGTCCTCTCTCACCACATCCATAAACTTCTTAGGCCTTCCTCTTTTCCTCTTACCTGGCAGCTCTATCCTTAACATCCTTCTCCCAATATACCCAGCATCTCTCCTCTGCACATGTCCAAACAAACGGAATGAGCTGACCCTCTAATGTACTCATTTCTAATCCTGTCCATCCTTGTCACACCCAATGCAAATCTTAGTATCTTTAACTCTGCTACCTCCAGCTCTGTCTCCTGCTTTCTGGTCAGTGCCACCGTCTACAACCCATAACACATAGGGAAGTTCTACAGGATGGTAGTGAGACCAGCTTTTACTCTTGCTGATACCCGTCTGTTACAAATTACTCCTGACACTCTTCTCCACCCATTCCACCCTCTATTCACTCTTTTTCACTTCTCTTCCACAATCCCTGTTACTCTGTACTTTTGATCCCAAGTATTTAAACTCCTCCACCTTCACCAACTCTACTCCTTGTATCCTCACCATTCCACTGACATCCCTCTCATTTCCACACATGTATTCTGTCTTGTTCCTACTGACCTTCATTCCGCTCCTCTCCAGAGTACATCTCCACCTCTCCAGGGTCTCCTGAACCTGCTCCCTAGTATCGCTACAGATCACAAGGTCATCAGCAAACATCACAGTCCACGGAGACTCCTGTCTAATCTTGTCTGTCAACCTGTCCATCACCATTGCAAATAAAGGGCTCAGAGCTGATCCCTGACGTAATCTCTCCTCCAACTTGAATGCATCTGTCACTCCTACCGTAGACCTCACTACTGTCACACTTCCCTCGTACATATCCTGTACAACTCTTGCATACTTCTCTGCCACTCCCGACTTCCTCATACAATACCACAGCTCCTCTCGAGGCACCCTCTCATATGCTTTCTCCAGGTCCACACAGAAGCAATGCAACTCCTTCTGGCCTTCTCTATACTTCTCCATCAACATCCTCAGAGTAAACATCACATCTGTAGTACTCTTTCATAGCATGAAACAATACTGCAGCTCACTAATCATCACAGGGGATGAGAAAAAATTAAAAGAGCCGAGCCTTTTCATTTTAAGCAAAAGATGATTAAGAGATGACATGACTGAAGTTTTTAAAATTATGAAGGGAATTAGTGCAGTGGATTATCATGGTTATTTTAAAATGAGTTCATGGGGACACAGTTGGAAACTTGTTAAAGCGTAAACTGTACACAAACATTAGGAAATTTCCTTAAATCAGAGAACCATCGACACACGAAATAAGTTGCCACGTAGCATGGTAAACAGTAGACCTTCAGAACTTGATCTGATGCAATTTTGAAAGAATAAAGTAGATAGGACCTGGCAAGCTTTGTTGGGCTGAATGGTATATTTTCCTTTAGATTGTTGTGCATTTTTAATTTCTCCTGTTTTGTGGCTTTATTGCTTTATCAAATTGCAATTTCAGTTTTTAGAACCCTGGATGGCTCAATGTTACAAGAGTGAAGTAAAAAAGAACTGGTGAAGTGGTCTTTTGCGTTTATGTACCTAATATCTGGAATAATATACGAACACAAACAGGTGCTGTTGAACATTTCACAAAACTGTTTAAAACACACTTTTAAATTTGGTGCTTTCTTAATTTATTCATAGTGCATTTGTTGCAAAATAATGTAGTATATTGTTAATATTGAATATTGTAACCTTTACATCGGAACATGCTGATGGTATGACTGTACAGTATTCTTGTTTTCATAGAACACAGGCAGTCCTAAATATTTGTATATACATTGTCATCCGTGTGGATGTATCATGGGACCAAATTATTGGGCCCCAGGGGGACTGGAGAGGGTTAGACTGCATACAGTAACAGTTTCAGTTCCTGATTCTGAGACAGAGGAAGCCCTGCCTGATGAAGAGTGACTTTACCCCTGGGCCCTCCTCATACTTCCAAATATAAAAGTGACAAAAGTGGTCCTTCAGAATGGTGCCATAGGGGAACTATACAGTGCATCAGAGAAGCTAATGTTTAATTCTCCAGGTCCCACAACAAATTTGATGACACTTCATAAGCTACACAGAAAGCAATGTTGAAATGGTGGAGTTGGCATGCAAATTGCCAATACCACACTAAGAACTTGAGTATATGTTGAACTCACCAACTGACGACCCCTCATTTTCTGCTGTTAAAGCGAGGTTTTATGAATGTGGATTTGCAGTCAACAGGCTGTGTTTTGGTCATGATTCCCTAAAATTTCAGAATGTGAAAAGAAATTGGTTATTGGAGGTCTGTGTTAACCATTTCTCGTGATCTGGTCACAGGAATTATTCAGACTCTCCATCAAAGTAATAGCAGAATAAGGAGTCTCACTAGAAGTACAGTGAACAAGCCCTTGTAAGATGCCATCTTGCAAAGAAGTCACCTTTTCTTTCACAATAACATCTATCATTCTAATCATTATTTCACCACCTTAAACCAGTTCTTGGTTACCGGGGAAAAAACCTCAATCATTGGATACAAGTCAGGAGTTCACCCTGGGAACTTGTCATGCTATAGATGTAAAACATAAGACTCTCAGCCCTGATCAGAGTAGTGGCAGAGCTTAACCTTGAACCATCCAGTCCATCACAGGGTCCACTCATGTACACAACCACTGCCACTCTCACCAAGGACCAATTTAAAATCGCCAGTTCACTTAATTTGAACATATTTAGGGATATGGAAGAGAAAACCCACCTAGACATAACCCAATCAAGTATCTCTGAAGAGACCTGAAAACAGCCTTCCACTGATGGTCTCCATCCACCCTGACACAGCCTGATAGGATTAGCAGAGAAGAATGGCAGAAAATCCCCAAATCCAGGTGTGTGAAGCTGGTTGCACTGCTGGATTCCAGATGGACTTCAAATCAGTACTGAGTAAAGGGTCTGAAAACTTGTGTCAAAGGGATATTTCACTTTTTTGTTTATTGAATCTGCAAACATTTCTAAAAACCTGGTCATCATTCTAGGTTATTATGAGTTGCTTGATAGGGGGGAAAATTAATTTAAATTGTTTTAGCACAAGGCTGCAACGTAACAAAATGTGGGACTGAATAATGTCTGCATCCACTGTATAGCAGGAGATCTCTGAGGGTAAACGAATGGAATTTGGCCATGTAAACAAATAAACACAGATAATGTTTCCTCAACATATTTCACAAAAGAAAAATAAATGAAAAGATGTTTTTTAAAAAGTGTTTCAGGTTTACTCAGCATTAAAAAATAAGTTAATGCACTTTGTACAAGGCAATAGAGAGAAAACAAAAGCACAAGTTCAGTTGATTGTTTTCATAAAAATTGATGCTAACACTACAATTGTTTTTTTTAAATGGCATTTTAAAGTCATCTAATAACTATAATTGTACTTTGAGTTTAAGAGGTATTTTAAATTGTCAACCCTTTGAAATGAAACAGGCATGGTATTTAAATCAGAAATCACTTTCCTTTGGCAGCAATTGGTTTGTATCACATAATATTCAGCACAATGGCTGAAAGATCAAAAAAACACAAAGTAGAGGATGACGAAGCTTCAAGGCTCAGACACCATCAAGCCACCCACTCCTGCTCTCTTTTGATTCGAGCATATCCTTCCTCTTGATTACTCTCTCTCTCTCTCTCAATCATAAAGGATTCTAATAGACAAGGAGGGAAAATTGCAGAAATTAACATCTCTGCTCAATTTCCACAAAGAAAGCTGTGAGGTTCACACTGATTATTAAATTAGAAGGAACGGATGGTGCTGTAATATTTACCAGTTAACCAGGAACAAGAAGATTAGCAACGTAATTCTTGAAGTTGTGTTGCTTTTTATTTATTTTTTGTTAATATACCACCATCTCCCAATCCTAATGTTCAAATACATCTCTAGTGTGCATGCAGGCACCAAAAAAATTTGCTTACTTTATCCTACTACTGTAACAAAAAAAGTTACTTTAAAGCTTCAAAGCCTCAAGTTGATTTGGTTACTAAACTGATTTGGAAAACTTTTTCCTAGGCAACTGAATTTCTGAAATGTCACCTGCATATTTACTTGTCTTGGAGTATGGGGCTTTGTAACCCTTACAAATTTCTAAATGCAGAATTTGCTTCAATATTTGTAATGAGGGGAACACAACAAAAAGGCTTATGAATTATCTGCAATGAGCCAAACAGCTAGAACGTGAATTTTACAAAAGGACAGACTCACCAGCTCCTCACTACAAAACAAACAAACAAAACATGGCAATATAGGCGAGAAGGGAAACTCTCCCAGTGGAAGTCTTGAGAATTAGAACAAACGTCCTGTTGATCACTCTCTTCTAGGGTATTGGGACATAGCCATATCACACTTATACAATAGAAAAGGGTAGAAAAACATTATAGTAATTATAAGATTACTAAATGGAACTCCAACCCAGACATGACACATGAATCATTCTGTCTTCTCCTAGGTTGTACTGAGAATACTGTATAAGATACAGGAACAGCAACTACCATCAACTGTTGGCAGGGGAAATTCAAATGACTCCACTTTGTTGTTCTTGAGGCTACTAGAAGGAAAAGATCATCAGCCTCTATTTCCACAAGAACTAAAATTTAAAAAGAAAACTCTTTACAGACCATCTCACACTCAAAGGGTGTAATGGAATTACTATAAAAGTAGAAATGCCCAGTCTTCATCAAAAGAGCATTATTAAGTGGAATTCCAAGAAAATGATCTCCTAATATTACAAACACCAACCTACCCCTCTTTTCCTCCCAAGTCAAAAGAGTAAAAAAGCAATAATGGTAAACTGACTCCAAGATTAAAAATTGAAATCCTTTCCTACACCAATAATGACAGTATTTCAAAAAGGACACTTTATTCACTTGCCTCACCATTCAATCTCACGTACCCATACCAAAAATGGAACCCTCCCACTGACTGAGCAGAAAGACTTTAAATGGTTTAAAAGGTCATATCTAACGTATCCAATGGCATAACAATATTATTAGAACTTATTTCCTTCATTTAAAGAAGATTTCAAAGTGAATGAATTTCTTAAAAGAAGAAGATGACACTAATGCTCCAGCTTTTCTGCTTAAGTACACTTTGCTGTCAAATATGTTCATTCTGAGAGAGAGAGAGAGAGAGAGAGAGAGAGCGCAAGAGAGGAAGACAACATTCTTTGCCAACTTGACCAAAGCAAATCTTCCATTTATGTAGATTGTCCTGATCTATTCAAGTCTCTGAATGTTTTCAGCAAGGCACTGTAATAAAAGAAATTAGTCATAATAAAAATAATCTGCTAAGCTTCCATCCGAAATGAAAGTACCAATAATTTCAGCATTTTTTTCCCAGATGGACAATAAGGAGTCTCAATTTTTTCAATAAATAAGTTAATAGCAGAGGTAATAATTTTTTAAATGATGTCATTCCTTCCAGATCTTGTGTGCCTGTGGGCGCTGGCCAATTAGGAAATTTCATCCGCAGATGTCCACATGCGATTTCAGTATTAGTGGAAAATGGACCCACAGTGGATTCAATTTCACACCAGACTTTGTGATACAAATCTGTGGCTACTGTGGCACATTCCCCAGTCCCAACCCATCATTTAAAAACAAATAAAAATAAAAATAAGACTGGCAGTCGAGTCCTATGGATCCACAAAGGAAACCATGATGTATCTTGTGCCATTCGTTGTTGGCAGTCCCTCGTGGTAATGTGTCAGTCGACCTGGATGCATGAAGGACCAGCCTTTTCTGGGCGTTTCTGCCTTACATTTGTAGCGAATAAAGTGAGAGCCACCACCCTGCAGGTAAGATAGAAAGAAATCAATAAAGGAAAAACATTAGTGAAGTCACAGGAAATACTGGCTTTCTCACCAAGACAGACATATATAGTACCTTATAAAAAGTATTCAACCCCTTGGAAGTTTTCACATTTTATTGTTATACAACATTGAATCAAAGATGGATTTGGCATCTTTGACTGTTTAAGAGAAAAAGACTCTTTAATGTCAACACGTAGCCAGAACTCGGCAAAGTGGTCAAAAGTAATTACAAATGCAAAACAACTGTTCATATAAGTATTCATCCCTTTAATGAGATACATCTAAATCATCACTGGTGCAGCCAACAGGTATTAGAAGTCACCTAATTAATTCAATGGAGATCACCTGTGTGCAGTCCAATTCAATTGATTATCATATAAATAATTTTTTTATGGAATGGCCAACTTCTGGTGAATCAGTAATGTATCCTAAACTACATAATGAAGACAACAGAACTCTGTGAAAAGGAGATTGAAATGCCCAAGTTAGTAGATGGACACAAGAAAATATCCAAATCACTGAATCATTAATAAATGGAAAGAGTATGACATGGCTGTAAATCTACTAAGAGCAGACTGCCCAAAAACTGAGTGATCATAGAGGAAGAATATTGAGGGAGACCACCAAGAGACCTCTGAGAACTCTAAAGGAGTTACAAGCTACAGTGGATAAAACTGGATAGACTGTGCAAACATCAACTATTACCGGGGTGTTTTACCAGTCCCACCTTTATGGGAGAGGGGCAAAGAGAAAGCCACTGTTAAAAACTCAGCAAAGGTTTTCCAGAAGGCATATGGGAGACCAACAAGTCGGCTGCAAGAAGGTTCTGTGGTCTGATGGGACCAAAATTGTCTTTTTGGCTATCAGACCAAAAACCTTGTTTGAACACCACACATTGCCATGAAACATACCATCCCCAATGTGAAGCACAGTGGTGTCAGAATAACACTGTAGGGCTGCTCCTCTGTAGCAGGTCCTGGAAGGTTTGTGAGGGTAGAGAGTGAAATACAGGGAAACCCTGGAGGAAAAGCCGATGTAGTCTGCAAGAAACCTTTACCATAGGAAAAAGGCAAAACTTCCAGCAAGACAAAGGACCACATGCATAAAAGCCAAAGCTATACAGGAATGGCATCAAAACAACAATGTTAATGTCCTGGAGTGGCTGAGTCAGAGTCTAGTACCTGTATTCATTAAATGTCTCAGAGAATTAAAACAACTCCAACTGGCTCAAAAATCTCAGAGTGACACAACTGTATTGTTACTATTATGAGTAGGAATAAAAGCATTTTTATCAGTTTTCCTAATTTAGGAAACTGCTCCTAACTTCACTGGAATTAGGAGAGGTCAAGAGATAAAAAGCCTGACCCCAGCATGTATAGTGTGCAGGGCAGAAACAATCCCTGGAGCATAAACATGTCCGTTATCAGGCTTTATTCTCATTAGGGTGTGTGTGTGTCTCTTTCTTTCCATCTCATTGTTCTCAGAGGGACTGGGAATAGAATGCTCTGTAAATACTTCTTATGTCCAACTCTTAGGCAGAATAAATTCTTATTCTAGTGTGACTTTTAGTATATTTCCTAAGGGTGACTCTGAGACACTTGACAAATACAAGCCCAGATTTCAGTATAATTGAGAATTTGTGGCTGGACTTGAAAAAGGGTGTTCACTCACCATCTCCATGCAACACGACAGATCTTAAGGGCTACTGCAAAGAAGAATGGGGAAAAACTGCAGTGCCTATGTATGCAATCTGACAGAGACCTGTGCACGCAGATGCAAGGCTGTTATGGCTGACAAAGGTACATCTACTGAATACTGACTTGAAGAAGGTGAATACATACAGAATCGATTATTTTGTGTTCAATCAAATATTTTGCAGAGATCTGTTTTCACTTTCACATTAATGAATCTTCTTCTCTTGATCAGTGTTAAAAATGTCAAATAAAATCCACAGTGATAGTGGATGTGGCCAGTAAGATCATTGGTGCCCTACTGCCCTCCCTCAAGGACTTTTTCCACACCCACCTTACCTGTAGAGCCATTAGCATTGCTGGGGACTCTTCCCACCCCTTACATTCCCTCAGGGAAAAGGTACCGGAGCCTCCAGGCCCGCTCCACAAGACTGTCAAACAGCTTCATCCACCCAGCTCTCAGGATGCTGAACTCTGTCCGCTATCTTCCCCCCCTTGCCCCCTGTCCCTGGACCATAACAAGAGTCATTATCTACCAAGTACCCTACTTCAGCTGGTATTATATAAGGCCTCAATATTACATCTGCTGATAACTGCCTTTTTGTACATCTCATAAGCTACTCTCTATAATGCACTTTCTCACTTTTTACTGTAATTTGCTTTAGCACTACTGATTATTGCACATTCTACTTAGGTTTACTTTACAAGTTCTAATTTTATTTATCTTATATGTTACATTTATATACTTTTTATTTTTCAATATTTTTATATTTTATTGTACTACGAAGATGAGAGAAAAACAGTATTTCGATTCTTCTGTACATATAGCAAATTGACAATAAAAGGCTATTTGATTTGATTTTTAAAAACAAACCTTGAGAAGAGAACTACTGAAAAGTTTTAAGGAGTCCAAGTATGTCACTACAGTACAATACCATAGGCGAAACTTCGAAATTAGTACAATTTCAGACATACTTAAGACAAATATTAACTGATCTTTATGGAACCAGTACAAGAGGTAGTTATTGACAAAAAAAAAAAAAAAAAAAAAAAAAAAAAAAACACACAATGGGCTCAGCAGAAAATCAGCTTTAAATACATTAACACATTTGAATTACAAATACAATTATTTCAAAGGTTCTACACTGGACTGGCCGTTTAAATGCCTTACCTAGAGTTACACTTTAAGCCTCTGGAAAGTTTTGGGCTCTACTGTTCAACCCATTAGCTAGTTGGTTTGTGTGTGAAGTTCACAATAAAACGCTAAAAACTATAATATGAAAACAATGGCTGTTTCAGGTGTGTCCAGAGAGGGTTATACCTTGGATCCTGTTGACTATTTTAATAGGCACATTGATTTGGGTTTTTTTGTTTATATATTAATTTTCTTTGCTTGTATTGACTCTTAATTGCAGTCATTGCATCAACCAGATCATGTTCTTTCTGTCTGATGATTTTCAGACTCTGACTGACATCACTGAATCACTTGAAAATCACAAGCTGCTGCTACTTATTTTAACAGCAGAACAGGATAGCTAATACCTTCATATACAACAAACTTTTTTTTTCAGTTCAAGGTACCTGGAAGTCAATGCCTTTTCGATTCAAAGCAATGTTGATGGTGAACGTTGAAGAGTCATGGTGTGGCCGTAGTGAGGGCTGCTCATCTGGACGGTAGCGAACAACAAAGTTCATCACTGCTTTTGCCTGCGGACAGTGAAAGTGAAGATGAAAGAAATCCAAGAGAAAGACTTAAATACTTTGCATAAAAAGTGTAAAACCAATCAGGATAATTAAAAGAAAGTGACTGACTGGTCTACATAAGTAGCTCCCATCTTTCTTTAAAAAAAAAAAAAAATAATAAAATAAATAAATAAACAACTTACCTTTGCATAATAACCAGGGTAGAGCTTCTCTGTCACTGGAGCAATGTACTCCTTCAGGAATTTCAGCCACTCTTTTTCAAAACCAATCTGATTCATGTGGATGTCCACAGTTGGCACATTCTCATATCCGCCGGAAAGACGGGTGTCCTAATTGCAAACATAGATTTAGCTTTAGTTTTGGCCTCTGTTTAGCAATTTTAGGAGTCTTCTTTTAGTAGTCATTTTTCTCTGCAGAAAAACAGTTTAGTATTTTTTAAGTTGGCTTATTTCCTAAGTTACCATTTTGAGTATTAATTATTAATTCACGCTGTTGTTTTCAGTAGACTAGATTACTGTAACGCACTCCTCTCAGGACTACCCAAAAAAGACATAAATCACTTGCAACGAGTGCAGAATGCAGCTGCTAGAACCCTAACCAGGAAAAGAAAATCCGAACACATTTCTCCAGTTTTGATGTCACTACACTGGTTGCCTGTGTCATTCAGGATTGACTTTAAAATATTGCTTATGGTTTATAAAGCCTTAAATAATCTCGCTCCATCTTATATATCGGAATGTCTGACACGTTATATTCCAAATTGTAACCTCAGATCCTCAAATGAGTGTCTCCTTATAATTCCAAAAGCTAAACTTAAAAGAAGTGGTGAGGCGGCCTTCTGCTGTTATGCACCTAAAATCTGGAATAGCCTGCCAATAGGAATTCGCCAGGCAAATACAGTGGAGCACTTTAAAACACTGCTGAAAACACATTACTTTAACATGGCCTTTTTATAACTTCACTTTAACTTAATACTGATACTCTGTATGTTCAATTCATCATAATAACTATTCATAGTGGCTCCAAAATCCGTACTGACCCCTACTCTCTCTTCTGTTTCTTTTTCCGGTTTCTTTGTGGTGGCGGCCTGCGCCACCACCACCTACTCAAAGCATCATGATGCTCCAACATTGATGGACTGAAAGCCAGAAGTCTATGTGACCACCATCATCAAGTCCTTCCATGAAAACCCTAAATACAAAGAGGACTTTTTGATTTATGTTAGGTAGATTGCCCAGAGGGGACTGGGTGGTCTCTTGGTCTGGAATCCCTACAGATTTTTTTTTTTTTTTCTCCAGCCTCTGGAGTTTTTTTTTTTTTTTGTTTTTTCTGTCCACCCTGGCCATCAGACCTTACTTATTCTATGTTAATTAATGTTCACTTATGTTTATTTTTTATTGTGTCTTCTATTTTTCTATTCTTCATTTTGTGAAGCACTTTGAGCTACATTTTTTTTGTATGAAAACGTGCTATATAAATAAATGTTGTTTTTGTTGTTGTATAACCAACCAACCAGCAATAATCCTACTCTAGTTCATGACAATGCCAGACGTCTTTTGTCTTCTTTTGTGTATAAATGTATTTTTCACACTGCTGCATTTAAATAATCCAAATGGTAGAAACTGGCATTCTTTAGTAATATAATCCAAAGGATTTATTTATAGGACAGTCATTAAAATATGTAATTAAAACACACAGCTTGATTAAATATTTAAATGATGATCTAGTACAAAAATTCCACTTAATCACACTTTGCTGTAGAGTTTGTGATTTCTCTCTCCAACCTGAATTCCTCAATATATCCCCAGGACCTCCCTTATAAGAGATGTGCATTTTAGGTTGAATGTATCCACTGAACTAGTGTGACTCCCCGTGTTAGTGTGTACTGTGATGGACCGGCTTCCTTCTCCACAAATTGTTTCTGCCTTCTGTCTGTATTAGTTTTTCCTCCCTTGTTATCAAATAGGCATTTTTCTGTACATTATTTAATGTTGTCTGATCTATTTGACTGTGTGTTGAAAGTAGTTTGTGTCCTCCTGTATGTAAATGTTACATGGCTTATCAATTTTCAGTGTCAGTTTGAGGCAAGCACCCGGGAAGGCCATTTAGGGAACACAAGGCTTTAAACATGTCTTCACTTATGTTACTCTCACTACGATTACAACCCAGAAGAATTCCTCTGAGCCCATTTCCTCCACGCACATCACTAATCCCTCTCTTTCAGCTTCCAGACTACATTTTCCAGAACACCAAACTCCTCATCTCCAGGCAAGACAAGCAATTGAGAAAAAACACACTGGTTTGAAAATCATGACCGCTTCTTCAGTTTTGTTGTTTCATAGCCATAACAAACTCTTTTCATGTTTGTGTCTTTCATTATAGCTGTTAATATACTATAGTTATGGATCTGTGCACGTGCTCTGCATGATTACTTAGTGAAGTGTGTTATTTAAAAACAAACTGAACTGAATTGGGTCTAGTTGTGCTTGGACATGTTCTGGCTTCTTGCAACTTGGTGCTGGAAAAATGTAGGTTCAAACAAATGGATGAGTAACTTACACTTAGAAATTATTTTCATATTTGAAAAAAATAATTTCTCAAAAAGCCTAACGAACACAAAAATTCTAATTGTAGATTAAGCACCATATGCTTACTTGTTGCAATATTCAAACATATTGATAGTGGATAGAAAACCACGGATTCCCAGACAGAGTTTAATGGAGAACATAAGAGAAAAAAGTGGAGAACTAGCATTTGCACAACTATATGAAAGTACACAGAGGAAAAGGACAGGGGGATTCTTTTCAACCAGATGGTAAGTGTCACATTTTTCTCCAGTTAGAAAAGAAGGTCTCTATTAAGTACAAAACTATGTACATAACTCCTTCTTTTAGTGTTTTAAGGAGGCCTTTACAGTACCTTGTAAACAAAGTAGGTTCCCTCCTTTCATTTACTGTTTTTCCTCATGGAAAAATGTTAAAAAAAAAAACAACATTTTAAAATGTAACATATTCACTTTGGCTCATAAAACAGAATGTATCAACAAACAAAAAGAGTGCAACTGCACCTCAATCCACTCTAAAACTAAGGTCCAAACACCAGGTTATACATTACTATCGGCAACCTTGCCTCCCAAAGATTAAAAAATAAAAAAAATAAAAAAAAATCCATATTTTGTATACAGTATTGTAATATTGTACTGTATATGAGCAGGATGGGGTATAACTAGTTTCAAATGTGGAATTAGAGCTGACATGTGGTATGTGGTCCAAACAGTTAAAAAAATTGGAAAGCCCCCACAATTTTGAGTAACCTCTACCTTGGGTTAGAGCAAAATATGTTTTGTTGCACCTCCTTATTTAACCATTAACAAAACACATATAATATGTGAAACCAAAAATAATACAATTACTTGTATCACAGAGCAGTGTTTTTCAACCACTGGGCCACAAATTGTTATTGTTTATAATGGTAGTGGCTACAACCATCTGCACCCACCCCCCCTAAGGTTGTACTCAAATCACCAAGGTAGACCCTCCCCCAATCCTTTAATAGGTTGCGAAGACACTTAAATGGCAAAAGGTGGGTTGTGACACCAGAAAAGATGAGGACAGTGTTTCTTAACCTTGGCTCCCTACCCAGCTACAGAACCTTCATAATGAATGGATGGTGGCAGCCTCCTAGGGCCATGTGCTCATCCAGTATGATAGGTGGATCCTGCCAGTGAATCTCCCATGTGGATCCCCACAGGGCTTTATGGGAATTGTAGTCCCAAAGGGCAGCCCTGTTGGTTTTCTTTGGAACCTTGAAGGAGAGCTGCGGGAAGGAGTATTATTTGTTTTATGAAGGTTCTACCTCTGACCCACAAGCGTTTTCTTAGTGCAGTCTGGTGGTACAGGAAGTAATCCTGGGCCTAGCATGAAAGAAGCCACTCTGCTTCACCAAAGGAAATGGAGTCGGGACTCAAGGAAGGACAAAGCCTGGGAGGAGTGGAGAGGAAGAAGTAAAAATATGTTTTAGTTTGTGTTAAATTTGGATGAAGCCTGTCTGAAGATGCCTTGATAAGTAATGTTTATTTGAACTCTTAATTGGAGTGGGAGTAACTGTGTCTGGGGTTTGGGGCTCTTTGATGACCCCCTAGTGGCAACAATAGGCTTCATTACAACATTTAAAAAATACTTCCTCATATTACCTAAATATAAAAAAACAAATGGCTTACATTACGTCATGATACTTGGCAAGATTGTGCTATTTTGGTTCAAAGTTAACTTCCAGGTAGTAGGATCTACTCATCCACTTACCCTTTTCAGGGAGTAGGGAGCCAGTGCCTAGCCTGGCAACATTGAGTACAAGGTGAGAACAAGCCTTGGATGGCACACCAGACCACTGCAGGGCATATTCACATACACATGTATACTCACTCACATAAGAAATTACAAATTAGTAGAGCTACAAATTAACCAAATACTGATTTTCCTCCCACATACTAAATATTGTAAGTCTGGAGGAGCTTCTCATAGGGAGGAATGTAAAATAAACACTTTGAGGCATAAGGTTGCCACAGTAAGCACTGCACCATTGTGCCACCCAAGTAATAAGCATACCCAATATATGGAATCCATCATAATGTGCTCTGCATAAAAATATTTCTCTTACTTGATACTACATTTCAAAACGATGATTCGTTAAATTAATGGTGTGTCAGGCTGCTTCAAGCACTACATTAAAGGACGAAGCTATGTTATTTTCAATACTGCAATTTAAGATTTAATGAAAACTTGGTATTGCAAATTTTATCTGTAAATGAGATGGTCAGTGATACAACATTTTTAGCTTTATCAACTGCAGAATTTCACTTGCGATTTGCCCAATTTCATAGAAGTACACATAACAAGTTTTGTAAAAACTGATTACCTGGCTTGCAGCCAAGATAGGAAAACATTCTTGAATAAAGAAAAAAAGCACCTTTTTATTACTGGTATTCTTGCATTACTGAAATATACTGTATGATACTAGCAACTAGTATGCATAGTAAGACACTCATTTTCATTTGTACAGTATAGCACCTTCAGCACTCAATTGATTTACAAGACAAACTTTATTTAAAGATATTACAAGGCTTGTCTTCTTAATCCCGACTACATATCACAACAAACATGTTTCAGATAAATTACCAGGTGCTGCACAAAAATGTAGCCTATAGATTCTGAAGCACGTGGCGATATGACCTTTGTGTCGATTTTTGGAACTTAAAAAAAAAATTTGACCACACCTATAAAATGCTCACCTCATGTTTTCCTCCTGACCACTGCCCAAAGTTTTCCATCTCCTCCACCAACTCATCACACATCTTGTCAGAAAAGACAGGGAACCAATATACATCTGGACATGGCTGTAACAGGGTGAAGAAAAAAAAATAAGACTAAAGGAGAGCAAACAGAACTTAAATGTAGCAATCAGGAAATGACACCAAATAGAATGATATAATTGATCAGCAAGCTAAAAAATACAAAACATCAGAGCAAACATATTTAACCAACTAGGTAACACTTAAGAGTTAACATTTAGCAAAATCTTAAGAATACTAACAAATCTAAATGTACATACAACAGTATCAGATTGAAATTGCATGTTATGTTTGGCAAAAGAAAGCAGGGCAAACTAGAATTATTGTTGACCAGGAAGAGAAATGTCAGAAAACCAGAAAAAGAGTTGATACTGAGAATCTGTCCTATCTGTTCTTAAACCAAAGTGATAAACCAAAAATCAGAATCAAAGCCAGAAACACTAATAACAATAGCAACCATGCAAATATATTTCTTTTGATTTATCCACAAACTTGAATGGCTAGGAAGTGCATGGTGCCAATCTTTTATCCTATAACAGTGATAACATCAACACTGAGCACTTTCAAGTGTTGTTGCATAGCAACACCATAACAATTAATGCCCAAAACTGCGGCACCAAGGAATACAAAGATGGTCCTAGAAAAATATGCAAAAAAAAAAAAATTATAACCACTAGAAAATAATGTATAATCTAAATCCTGATGGCAAAATTCAGTTCTGAGACCACAAAAACCTATATTCAGATGTACTATATAATAAAACACTAGTGTGTGTGTGTGTGTGTGTGTGTGTGTGTGTGTGTGTCCCCGGTTCCACCGATTATCAGTTTTGCTTTGGTTATTCAGTCTTATGTGATCAAGATAGGAAGAACCAGTCAAAACAGGTTGAAACACACAAGGATACCAAGGAAAGGTAGGAAGAATGCTAAAAGTCACCTTCAAACATGTGAAATACCTTTAAGAAACCAAATCATGGTTTCACAGCAAGTAATGGGAGCCTGCCTGCCATCGGTGGCAGTCAAAAAGCAGACAGGAAGCAAGCAATGCACCTCAAAGTGACAAAGTCCGAGAAGCAGGCTTTATGGGAATGTGACTAAGAGAGGAAACACCAGCCAAAAGAGGTTGAAGCACAAAAAGATACTGAAGAAAGGACGAGAATAAATGTTGGCGGTACACATAAGGGAAGAGACCATACATCAAATATTTTTAGATTTATTCTATTGCCTGTCTTTGACAAAAATAGTAGCTAGTATATAATATAATAACCAAAGCTCCAAGAGATGAGAAATTAATTTAAAACTAATTTAAAACATAGCTTTTACAGGCTTGTGATATGTTGGTATTCTTTTCTGAGTAAAGTAACCTTTTTGTTAAGAGACTGTAGGCAATGCAATGTAGTAATTAAAGGAATGTCCCACCCAAACATTTTTTATTTGTTACTTACCTCAGGAAATAAATTCACATTGTTTGCCATTATGCAACATTGGTCACTATTAGCTTGTGTTATATCATAAACATTTTGATCTTGATTTATTTATTTTTTTCTCAGTCATCACTACAAACTACATGGAGTAAGTAACAAATACAAAAAAAGTTGGGTGGACTATTCCTTTTAGACAGTGGATGATCTTCCACAATCGTTACAAGTACACACTAAGTAACACTCCGAAAATCACCACTACTCCAGTGTTTCCAAAAAAGAAATGATAGGAATCAGGACAAAAAACAATTCAGTTATGTAGATCAATATCCCAACTCAAAGGACTATTAAGAAAATATAGTTGTTACCTAATCAAAATAGACTACTGGATTACATGGTCCCATTTTCTTTCCAAAATTTCTCATGTTCTAATTCAGCAATCTATAAGTAATGAAATGAATTTCTGCTTTTCATAAGTTTACTTGTGGGCTTAAACTGGCCAATGTTCAAGGGTTTATTACACATCTGGCCAGGGATAAGATGACATTTCATTCCAGAATAATTCCTTATTTAAGCATATTGCTAAAGGGGAAGACTCTAGGTGAAAAATAGAAAATAAAAGTGTGAAATTACACATAAGACATTTAAGTACGAACTGCTTTTTGATCTACAGACATATATGGGCAGTTGCAATATAAACTGGCAGTTTTCCTCTAGGATGCAAAAAGTTTACAGTGCCCTTTCTTTATTTACACCCTGCACTTAAAATGCTCTCCTGTTCAACATTGGAGAATTATATACTTTGACATGACCGGAAAACTTCTTTGAACCAGATGATATAATTCAAAGTTCATCACCTCTTCCACAACATCATCTCCATCTTCTTCAAAGATTTTGGAATAATTTTCATGGATGTATTTTTCCTTCCAGTCCTAAAATACAAAGAAATATCACTTAGAAAGAAGTTACTCCTCTAAGCCATTGATCAAATCAATTAGAAATAGCATAAAAGAGAAAAAAAGAAGTTTTAAATAAATTGTCGAAAGTAAAAAAAAAAAAAAAAAAATACATGCAGTACAACTATTCAGAGCACTTCCTAAACCTCAAAATCTATAAGGATGATTTTGAGTTACTGATAAACAGTGTGCTCATGTCATTATCCCAACCAGGAATGTTTGCCCTTTTATCATCTTTTGAAAAAAGAGGTTTCAAAAAACTCTTTTTTAATATATATTTAATACACTGCAGTCTTGTACAGCATTATTTTTTGCGCATATCAATCTCTTGGAAAAAGACATGTTTGTTTTTTCCACCTGAAGCAGAATAATTTTGAAATGTTAATTCAGAATTTGGTTTAGAAACATTAGTCCATGCAGAGCTACAAACACCCAATTCAGATGTTTACAATCTATCACTGCAACTATAAGAGATACGCAATAAAAACAAAAATGACATACAGTATTTAGATTTGATCTGTTGCAGGCAAGACAGACAAGATCTGCCATGTCCATTCAGAACTATTTTATAACGATTGTATTTGCTCACCACTGGGTTGTCAAAGATCTGCCACAAGTCACTGTGCAGTCGACTCGTGTTGTAATTGTTTGAGGCGATGAGCCGTCCAAAATCATCTCGATTGCTGATGTACATAAAGATACCCTGAAGACCCAAATGAAGACAGTTAATGCTAAAGTGCAGCGATAGACTTATAACTTTAACAGTCATGCAACAGAAACATGAAAGGTGCATAAGGCACACAGGAGGGCAAATGCCAATGGAAAGAGAAAATGAGTCCATCCATATTGTGAGGCTACCCCAAGGCACAAAATCCCACCAGTTATTTAAAGAACTTGTGGCGCTACAAAGCTAAAGTTGCACAAAAGGAATAAAAGTGCGAGTTGCTAGCAGTGACTTCTGGGCAACTGCACCACAGTCCTTCTCGAAGTATCATATAAATTGAAATAATTAAATGCATATAGGGTTACTTATGGGCAGAAGGACAGCCAACATCTATTAAGGAGGCAGAATATGGATGCTAGGTGAAACACCAAGATGAAATCTAACCTGCTCACGGATATTTCTGCAGAAGACCATATCTGGATCCATGACCTCGTGAGAAAACATGTTGATCTGAGCTAGCTCTTTGCGTAGCGTTTCTCCTTTGATCAGGTAGATCTGTGTGATGTAGGGTACATTCCAAACACCTCTACAAATGTAAGAAATGTAGACATGAGAAAGACATTTGACCCACTTTGGTTTACTTAGTAGAATCCAGGTTACTCTATCTGTTGTATATCATGCAAATGTCAAATTAATGGTGCAGAATTCTTATGAAAACAAGTTCAGCCTATTCCTAGAAATGTCTGCTAGGGGCTAAAATGAGAAAACATACTTGCAGCAATATCCAACCTACAGTTGTTAAAACACACTTATTACACAGACTCAGTGTCAATCACTTGTCTTTTTCCTTCTAAGACATTAAATGAATGCTGACTTTGAAATCAGAGAATATCATATTTCAATTGCCTGAGGCTCTTTGTGACCTCCTGGAATATTACATGCCTTGTTCTTGGAGTGACCTGGGTTGGTCAACCACTCCTGTAGAGGGTAAAAGTGGTGCTGGAGTTTTCTCCATTTGTATATGACATGCCGGACTGTGGACTGGTGGAGCCCAAACATTTTTGGAATTGGTTTTGTAAACTTTTCCAATTTAATAGCATATTTTTTTTTTTCTGGTGTTCTCAGAGATCTCCTTTGATCAAGGCGAAACATACTTCAACAAACCTATGTAGTGAAGATCAGACTTTGATAGCAAAGACCCAGATTGATGTTCCTTAAATAGGACAGAGCCTCCCACACTCACCCCATTGATTTAAACATCCAAACATGTAATGAATAGGTAACCGTAAATGTTCACATACTTTTTCATACACAAATATGTAACTTAGAACAATTCTCCTCTTTAAATAAAAAGTATGATGTTTTGTGTCACTTATTTAATTGGGTTCTCTTTATCTAGTTTTAAGACTTATGTAAAAGTCTAATCATATTTTAGTATATATTTATGCAGAAAGAATATTCAAAAGTGTGCACAACCTTTATAGCACAACTGTAACATATCATGTGCAACACACAAAAAGAAATGGTCTCTACCCAATACTGCTAGACTATTTATGAAAATCTTTATTTTTACTATTTTTCCAGTTCTCTCATTAACTCCTAGGGCCTCAAGTCTAAACAGTACGTATCCACAAAAATGTTGTGTATGGCCATTTCCACACTCGCATCGAGATGTATAAAAACTAGCCTTGGCGTAAAGCTACGCACATTTTCACGGCAGCCTCAAACCATCCGTACAGATGTTTCTGCTTGGTTTTGTAAACTGGCTCCATCCAGCGTTAAAGCAGTGCTAGTGTTTGTGCTGTTTACCTTTCTTTTTCATATTCGCATCCATGAAGCAGGCTTTATCAGATTCACCAAAATTAATTGTATATAATCTAGAAATTCAAGGAACTTGATTGTAATCATTCTATAATAAAATGGTACATGGAATGGCCAAACTGCTCCAACAACTATGGCTGCTTTAGTGATGTTAAAAGACATTGCAAAAGAAAGAATTAGAAGAGAGCGCATATATACAGATGATGATGATTTCCAAGAGCTATCCTCTTGGAGCTGTGTGCTGTTAGAATATTAGGATGTATACTTGATATCATTTTTATGATGAAATGCGTTAAAGCATCTATAATACATTTTATATATAAATTTAAATATATACATTTAAATAATGTATACTGTTAATAAACATATCGGGGCACTGTGGTGCAGTGGAAGCGCTGCTGCCTTGCAGTAAGGGGGTTATGTCCAGGGTGATTCCTGCCTGGAGTTTGAATGTTTTCCCTGTTGGGTTTCCTTACAAAGGCATTCAGAATGGGGGATTTGGTGATGCTAAATTGACACTACTAGTTTATCTGTGTGGTCATATTCACCCTGTGATGAACTGGTGCACTGTCCAGAGATTGTTCCTGCCTCGTGTTCGATGCTTGCAGGGACTGGCGAAACAATGCTACCATGCCCCCAAATGTTTAATACATGATTTAATGATATCAAGTATACAGGTTAATATTCTAAAACGTTCAGAGAGCTGTAATATCATGAATATAATGTATTCTGTGTGGCGATCCCTGTCTGCGTGCTTCTGTCGGCATAAAAGAAAGCCCATTTTTAGAAGCAAATAGTAAATAACACTGGGTCGGGGAACACTCTAGTAAATTAAACATTCATTTTAAAATGAAGTTTACAACATTCTACTTTAGTGACAAAATAAATAAGATTAAAAATGACATCTCATCTTTAATCTCGACATAAACCTTTTTTTCCCTTCTCTGTGTCCCTAATACGCTTCCATTTGACACTCAGATATTGGGCTGCAACTCACCTTTTCACGTTGACTTTGATATCTGACCACTTATTTATTTATTTTTTTTTTTTATTTCGAGCACTGTGCGACTTTCTGAACTTTAATTTTTCAGTGCCTTCACCAGGCTGTGCCACTCCATCAGTTTCATTTTATTGCTTATAGCACTGCTTAAGCCATTGAATAATATGTTTTTCCTTGCCTCTACTTCACCAAACAGGACCTACATTTCACATTCGCTGAAATTCTACATGACACCCCAATGTGATATCAGGTTTCTAATGTTTAAAAATGCAGCCCAAACTGAGACTTTCTATTTTTAATTAGAATTAAGTTCTAATACATTCCTATTCATCATGGCACTGGAGAGTGGTGATTTGTTGGCTGTTGGTCAGATATTCAGGAAATAGTTTCACTGAACTCTACGTGTAACACTACTACTACTTCTATTATGCAGAATTCAAAAAATCAATAATTTGTACTATTTGAATCTACTGCTACAAAGTTTTACTTTCAAGCTGTTCAAATAATCATTTTGCATTATATTTACTGTGCATTAAGATTCTGCAGTAAAACACTTAACTTAAAGTCATGCACTTACAATTCTGGATTAAGTTTACTTTCATCTTTAAAAATCTTCATTTTGACATAAAAAGTAATGAACAGCTGTACATTCTCCTCACCATAGAGAACTAATTACTGCTTGTATTCCACAGTGTGCACTGTGATCTTAAGACATAGTTCTTTTTACAATTCACAGATAAATAAGGCAAATGCAAGGGATAGAGACTTTAGTTATAGGGCCTCTATATTATATTATGAAATGATCTACCGTCCACTGTAAGTGTAACCAGTACTTAAATGACCTAAAGTATCCTAAAACTATGCTTTCGTCTCCAATGACAACATCTACTTTACTTACTTTAATCAACAGTCTTGGTATTAATCACAATAGGATTGTGCATTTGTGTTAGAATTGCTGGTATGGTCCGTTAATCATTTATTATTGTCTGTTGATTTATATTTTGTCTAGACTAAAATTGTGGCTTTCATGATGACTGGGCTGTACTAACCTATTCTTATTCTCTTCTCAGGTCTTGCCTTGCAGTTCTCACACCACTGCTAATTTGACCAAGCAAGTATTTCCAGCCTTAGACTCAGACCCTACATTGAGAAGAAACTGGTATCTTGAGCATCAGAGTCACACTTGCACATACCCATGCTAGCTCACAGTGTTGTCTAACTAGTAAAATATAAGCTTAGTTTATCCACTGAGAAAAATCATGATCTCTGACTAAACTAAACAAAAGATATCATGGGAAGCCCAAACAATTACACAAGTACAAATCTAGGCTTGTTGTTGCATAGTTAATAAAGATGGATGCTTAGTTTCATTTTCACACCCCTTAACTAGTGTGTCACCATAACTGCCTGCTACTTGGTCCTCTGGAACTGCCGAACAAGGCTTGGGAAAGACTGAAGTCATATATTTCTGTTTGTGTACCTGGAACCTTTGACATTTGGGCTAAAGCTTGCACGAAAATAACCTGAAGACAATGTTTTTTGGATAGCACTTGCACAACCGCCACAAAATTCCCAAAGTCACTTCTCCCATTCCAAAGCACTACGAGCTCCTGGACGTGTGTAAATTAATTGTTTTATATAAGACTTTCTGAGCCCACTGTATTCAAGATATCAATGGGAGATCACATGATCAATTGTTTTTCTTAATGTATTTAATTCTTTCATTAACTGTAATATCCATTCAAGATGATTCATACCCAAACAAGGTTTATGGTGAGATGGACTATACATTTTTCTTTATTTTGATTAGTGTAAAATGTAATGTCATTATATACTGTGTTATGTAAATTATGCCAGCCTTTATTAATTCATGGTCTTCTATACTTGTTAGTATTTGTCATAGTGAATTCAGTCTGTTTAAATGGAAGTGCTTCCTCAGATCTGTTCAATAAAGGGCCATCCATTGGAACCACTGCAGGGATGATCTTAGCTGCTGTTCAAAAGGAAATTCACCAACATTTGCCACCTACCATACAGCACACTATACAAATATGGTTTTCAATGTCCATGGTAATGCAATCACAGGTGGGACTGATTAATCCAGTGCAGCTCATTATGAACTTCATACTCAGTATGGGTATTTTACAGCTGCTTGGCTTTCACTTCAGCATTTAACATTCTCCCATAAAAACCTAAAAAACTAAAAATCTCAAAATTTTATGCTCCAGATGATATGAAGTTCAATACTTACATGCGCTTGTACTGCACAATATCAATATAATCTTCAGATCGAGCATAGTATCCTTCTGGGCTCAATGCTCCCCAGAAATTAGACCATAGCTTCCCATGTCTAGACATCATGGGAGCAATTACATCTCTGTGAAGAAAAAAGTCACAAGAGAAAGAAGGTACAACTGAAATAAAGTTACAGATATAAAAGCAAGGGAAAAAAAAAATAGTAGAAGAATGTAAAATCAAAGTATATTAAACACACAAATGTACCAGTCTTTGTATATTATAGGCTAGGGAATTTGTATATTGCAATGTGTGACATTTAGCAATATTAATCTTTAGATACTGATCTTGGCAAATCCCTGACAATGCATACAGGCTCATTTTAAAAATATAATACTAATACTAATGCTGAAGTGGTAGTAAGAAACTACAATGATAACACCAAGCCTCCTGTGCTCAAAAGGAGTTTCTTTTGCAGATGATGATGCCATAGATTAATATTCATATCATACCAATCTTCCAGGCCACAAAATACTTCAACTGGAGCTAGGATTTTCAAAACATTACAATTCTCAACTTCAATACAATAATTTAAAAAGGATTGGAATTTGATACCATTTTCAATTCCACCAGGTGGTGAAGAACACACACACACACACACACACACAACTGAAGATCAACATTTTTTAAACTATGTAAAGATAACAAGCTTTTTCTTAAGGGAGTACACTTATTCAAAAGTGTTTTTATTTGAAGATTGTGATGAGTGCATCTGTAGTCAGATTGCATGGAAAACTAATTAACATCCTGAAAAGATTTTGTTGGACAGTTATCTTATCAAAAGATCTTCACTACACATTGTTCTATTTTGCTAAATGAATCTTAGCCTGAAGATTAACATATAATATATAACATATATATAACATATAACATATTAACATATAAGATGTCTTCTCACTTTAATGTTTTCCAATGCTGTATCTGTCCTCGTGTCTATATGAGCACAGGGAATCTTAGTCTCTGTATTACATCTTGCCTGAGTTGCCTGGAAATGCAATGAAGAATAAACACCCCAAAAGCAAAGGAAGGTGGGTGCATGCATTTCATTTTTTGTCTAGTTTGATGTTTATTTTCTGTTAAATGGTTGTTTTTGTTAATTTTAAATTATACTATCATGTTTATGTGATTTTTGTTAAATGTGTTTATTTTTTATTATTTCTATGCAGAGCTTTTAAATGTGCTGCCATTTTCAGTACTGTATGGGTGGAGCCTCAGGAGGCAGTGCCACTCTGATATAACTGTTGCAGGGTCTTCCTTTGGGTTTTACATCTCTATCATAAATAGAATCCCAGTAGTGGAACACTGAATTTTTGTTTTGGAGTTTGTGACTGTTATTTTCATTTGATCACTTCTGTTTTTTTTAATGGAATAGTGCTTGTGTTCTTGGATTCTGCCATTTGGATTGTGTATTGGGGCTTGTTTGTTCTGGATTGTATTTCTGGCAAATACTTTACTATTATTAAAAAATCCTTGTTAAAGAATGAGTCCTGCTTTTAGATTTTTCCCCTAAAAGGCTGAGCTTTAAGGTTTTCTGTCCCTTGTAAGACATTTTAATAAATATATTGTTGGGAATTTGAGTTTATGTTTATACTTTTAAAACCAGTTCCACCTTTTGAGTCTATATACATCTAGGTCTGTATGTACCATTTGAACAGCTAGCTCACTGGGTGGTTAGGCCCTTCTGGGTAGATCAGTGAAGTTCCAGGGAAATTTATAAGTTTTTGAAGCCCCACACAACCTTTTCATCATGTCTGTTAACTCCCACATTTACATCATGCCGGAAATCCTGTCTTTGTGAAGGCTTTTTTTTTTTTTTTTTTGTAAGCTTCACTTTCTCTGGATGGCATTACAATCTATTCTGATTGTAATAAACTCTTTAGAAATCATAAGCACTTTACTGTTTTCAGAGAAACTATATATCTATATCTCTCTCTATAATATATACAGTGGTGTGAAAAACTATTTGCCCCCTTCCTGATTTCTTATTCTTTTGCATGTTTGTCACACAAAATGTTTCTGATCATCAAACACATTTAACCATTAGTCAAATATAACACAAGTAAACACAAAATGCAGTTTTTAAATGATGGTTTTTATTATTTAGGGAGAAAAAAAAATCCAAACCTACATGGCCCTGTGTGAAAAAGTAATTGCCCCCTGAACCTAATAACTGGTTGGGCCACCCTTAGCAGCAACAACTGCAATCAAGCGTTTGCGATAACTTGCAATGAGTCTTTTATTTGAGGGTTTTCTAGCATGAACCGCCTTTTTAAGGTCATGCCATAGCATATCAATTGGATTCAGGTCAGGACTTTGACTAGGCCACTCCAAAGTCTTCATTTTGTTTTGCTTCAGCCATTCAGAGGTGGATTTGCTGGTGTGTTTTGGGTCATTGTCCTGTTGCAGCACCCAAGATCGCTTCAGCTTGAGTTGACGAACAGATGGCCAGACATTCTCCTTCAGGATTTTTTGGTAGACAGTAGAATTCATGGTTCCATCTATCACAGCAAGCCTTCCAGGTCCTGAAGCAGCAAAACAACCCCAGACCATCATACTACCACCACCATATTTTACTGTTGGTATGATGTTCTTTTTCTGAAATGCTGTGTTCCTTTTACGCCAGGTGTAACGGGACATTTGCCTTCCAAAAAGTTCAATTTTTGTCTCATCAATCCACAAGGTATTTTCCCCAAAAGTCTTGGCAATCATCGAGATGTTTCTTAGCAAAATTGAGACGAGCCCTAATGTTCTTTTTGCTTAACAGTGGTTTGCGTCTTGGAAATCTGCCATGCAGGACGTTTTTGCCCAGTCTCTTTCTTATGGTGGAGTCGTGAACACTGACCTTAATTGAGGCAAAGTGAGGCCTGCAGTTCTTTAGACGTTGTCCTGGGGTCTTTTGTGACCTCTTGGATGAGTCGTCTCTGCGCTCTTGGGGTAATTTTGGTCGGCCGGCCACTCCTGGGAAGGTTCACCACTGTTCCAGGTTTTTGCCATTTGTGGATAATGGCTCTCACTGTGGTTCGCTGGAGTCCCAAAGCTTTAGAAATGGCTTTATAACCTTTACCAGACTGACAGATCTCAATTACTTCTGTTCTCATTTGTTCCTGAATTTCTTTGGATCTTGACATGATGTCTAGCTTTTGAGGTGCTTTTGGTCTACTTCTGTGTCAGGCAGCTCCTATTTAAGTGATTTCTTGATTGAAACAGGTGTGGCAGTAATCAGGCCTGGGGGTGGCTATGGAAATTGAACTCAGGTGTGATACACCACAGTTAGGTTATTTTTTAACAAGGGGGCAATTACTTTTTCACACAGGGCCATGTAGGTTTGGATTTTTTTTCTCCCTAAATAATAAAAACCATCATTTAAAAACTGCATTTTGTGTTTACTTGTGTTATATTTGACTAATGGTTACATGTGTTTGATGATCAGAAACATTTTGTGTGACAAACATGCAAAAGAATAAGAAATCAGGAAGGGGGCAAATAGTTTTTCACACCACTGTGTGTGTATATATATATATATATATAAAAAAAATAGATAAAGGCTTTCATGTCTTTCATTTCCTAGGAACATCCGAGTACTGGGGTGTTTTCCGAACAAAGATTTTTAGTGAAGCAGTATTTAGTTGTTTGAAATTAAATCAAATGTGTTGAAAAATTGGGTATCCTTGTAATTTTGCTGATTTGAATGCATGCAACTGCTCAATGCTGATTACTTGCAACACCAAATTGATTGGATTAGCTTGTTAAGCCTTGAAATTCATAGACAAGTGTGTCCAATCATAAGAAAAGGTATTTAAGGTGGTCAATTGCAAGTTGTGCTTCCCTTTGACTCTCCTCTGAAGAGTGACAGCATGGGATCCTCAAAGCAACTCACATAAGATCTGAAAACAAAGATTGTTCAGTATCATGGTTTAGGGGAAGGTTACAAAAAGCTATCTCAGAGGTTTAAACTGTCAGTATCAACTGTAAGGAATGTAATCAGGAAATAGAAGGCCACGGGCACAGTTGCTGTTAAATCCAGGACTGGCAGTCCAAGAAAAATACAGGAGCGGAATATGCACAGGATTGTGAGAATGGTTACAGACAACCCACAGATCACCTCCAAAGACCTGCAAGAACATCTTGCTGCAGATGGTGTATTTGTACATAGTTCTACAATTCAGCGCAATTTGCACAAAGCACATCTGTATGGCAGGGTGATGAGAAAGAAGCCCTTTCTGCACTCACACCACAAACAGAGTCGCTTGTTGTAGGCAAATGCTCATTTAGACAAGCCAGATTCATTCTGGAACAAAGTGCTTCGGACTGATGAGACAAAAATGGAGTTATTTGGTCATTAAAAAAAAAAAAAAAAAAAAAAGCACTTTGCATGGCGGAAGAAGAACACCACATTCCAAGAAAAACACCTGCTACCTACTGTCAAATTTGGTGGAGATGCCATCATGCTGTGGGGCTGTGTGGCTACTTCAGGGACTGAGGCCCTTGTTAAAGTCGAGGGTCAGATTAATTCAACCCAATATAAACAAATTCTTCAGGATAATGTTCAAGCATCAGTCACAAAGTTGAAGTTACGCAGGGGTTGGATATTCCAACAAGACAATGACCCAAAACACAGTTCGAAATCTACAAAGGCATTCATGCAGAGGGAGAAGTACAATGTTCTGGAATGGCTGTCACAGTCCCCTGACTTGAATATCATGGGATGATTTGAAGCAGGCTGTCCATGCTCGGCAGCCATCACATTTAACTGAACTGGACAGATTTTGTATAAAAAGAAAGGTAAAAAATACCTCCATCCGGAATCCAGACACTCATCAAAGGCTACAGGAGGTGTCTAGAGGCTGTTATATTTGCAAAAGGAGGCTCAACTAAGTATTGATATAATATCTCTGTTGGGGTGCCCAAATTTATGCACCTGTCTAAATTTGTTATGATGCATATTTTCTGTTAATACAATAAACATAATGTCACTGCTGAAATACTACTGTTTCCATAAGGCATGTCATATATTAAAAGGAAGTTGCTACTCTGGAAGCTCAGCCAATGATAAGCAAAAATCCAAAGAATTAAGAGGGGTTCCCAAACTTTTTCATATGACTGTATTGAGCACCCCGAATATTGAAACTGTATTTTAATACAATCTGATATGTACAATTTTATTATTGTTGGCATATGAATCATAACTTTTGGCTAAATTGTGAGCCATACAGCAGATTTTCTTGTTCAACATTGAAAGTGAAAAGCTAATTTTTAAAAGTAGTACAACTGAGCTGGGGTGCGGTGTGTGTGTGTGTGTGTGTGTGTGTGTGTGTGTGTGTGTGTGTAGTGAAACAAGTAAGAACAGGTGAGCAGGAAAGAGCATCTGATATGGTGAACAAGTATTGTACCATTTCAAAATAGAATTCATATATATGAATATATCAGACTATCAAAAACTCCTAAACTTTCATCACTGACCTACAACATTTCATTGATTCTATTGGCACTGAATATGCAAAAGGGAGGTTTTAGTATTCCACTTAAAATTTCTAACTTAGGGCAAGAAACTTCAGTTGATCACTTTCGATTATGCTGTGAAGTGTGAATAGCAACAATATCGGAAGTACAATCTGATTTCTCCTTGCCCAGTGATGTTCATAGTGGACAGTTCATTGAAATTGGTTAATTCCATTTTGAGATGTAAATGCACATCTGATACAAGTGCATTAAAGATTTATTAAGTTATTTTTTAGGACAACATTTAGGGAGGTCTTATGATATATTACCACATGTTAGCATACAAGTGTGTGTTATAAAAACTCTTTGTTACATGTTTTACTTGCTTGATTTACACTCTGTTTCCAGGCAATTGTTTTGCAAAAGAAAATGTTTCAAGCAGTGCTACACCAGTGTGCATTTAAGGGGAAAAAAAAAAGAATGAAAAAAAAAAAGAACAAAAAGCTAAGTAGGGAAATGAAAAACAGTATAAAGTGCCAGGAGATAGAAATGTCATTATAAGAAAATAAACTTCACATTTTTTTGATAGCAACAATCTTTATAATGTACACAGACCACAAATTATCATAAAGTAAAAGAAATTTAAAAAACAGTGCAGTAATATGTTTAGTCAAAAGAAACAATGACTTTACCATTGATGACCAAACTGCCCCATCCCTACAACTCATTTCTTACTTGTTCTCCTCAATAAGGATCTTCAGACTTTCTGGATTGACCAAAGCGATATCTGAATCCATGCTAAAATAGTAGTCACACTGAGGGTCCTTGCGGCAAAGATCTCTGTAGATCAGGAAGAGCTTATGAGATGAAAGCTTTTCAAAGACAGAATGCTTAAAAAATAAAAAATGAATCACTACAATATACCCATGGTGTGGAATAATATTGATGTACAGTGTTTATGCTTAACATTTTCTCCATCTTGGCTACTGAAGCTTACGTTTACCCAAAGTAGTTTAGGTGTAGATAATAAGCCAATGATGCCTCTGTTAAGTTACCGTAGGTATCCCATTTCTAGGTCAATGGCAGAAAAAGTCTTCAACTTACATGCCCATGTTCCTGGCATCACGGTGGCCTAAGTTCTCTTCTGGGCCAATCAATTTGGCATTTGGAAATTTATCTTTGTGTTTTTCCCAAAATACCTGGATGTGCTTCTCGTGATGCACAACCTGCAGTCATAAAACAATACAAGGTGATAAGTTATCACAGCAGAAAACATAGGTCAATGGTCTTCAGGCACTTTCAGGAATAAATCATCATAGTGCTTAAAATGTATTGTATGCTTTTGTCATGGTTGTATTCACACAGCTAAAATTTGTAAGTCACTTAGGGCAAGTGTGATCTTGGCATGAATACATATATAATGTCAGGGATGGTCACCCTAGATTTGCCACAGGGCAGTCCAGACTCTAAGCCTTTATCCTGCAGCATAAAGAACCAACTATGTCCCTGAACAAAGAAAAAGTTGCCAGAGGCTCCGGTTTTGTCTTAAAAGTGGACCTTTTATCTTAACTGACTATCTTAACTGTAGCATTTCACTCCTTCAGAGTTCTCACAGGTCTTTTGGTGGCATTCTTTACTAGTCTTCTTCCTGTATGATCACTCAGTTTTTGTGGATGGCCAGCGCCAGGTAGATTTACAGCTAAGCCATGCTCTTTCTATTTCTTAACGATTCATTTAGTTGGACACCACGGGATATTTCAGTGACTTGGATGTTTTCTTGTCCCCATTCTCTGACTTCCAGTCATTTTTTTAATGAGTTGCTTGGAATGTTCTTGTCTTCATTATGTTGTAGAAATTAGGAACACTATACTAACTCATCATAAGATGGACCCCCTAGATAAGGATAATTTATATACAGCAATCAACTGAAAACCCAGACAGGTGATCTCCACTGCTTGGCTGTGATACTGTGCCCTGCAAAGGACAAGCATATCGTCCACCACAGTTGCATCTTGAATTACACCCACACAGATCCTGGTGGCATGAGTCAGGAATGCTGGTTCTGCGTTACCACTCTGCCTGTGTTAAAACATCTATACCACACTTACAAAACATTAATCTGAATAAAATTAAATGTATGACTTATAACTTTTGTTCAGTTAGCGTCCCTTGAATGCAAGCTAGATGTTTTCTTCACTTATCTGTTTATGTGTAAGGCTAAGGTTTACCAGCAGGTTGCATCTTAACTTACGCTCAACTGCTGCTGCGATGACTTGGCTTCCCTGTGACACTAAATTGTGCAGATTAAATTTACCTCTCAGCGAATGCAGAATTAAATGCATTCCTATGACTTTTGTTCCATTCTTACTGCTTGATTGCACATATGCACATCCCTTACTAGCCATCACAAATGTCCGGAGCATGTGCATGCACAATCATACTGACTGCGCAGGCGATATATTTTGCATAACAATGCAATACCTTTGTGAAACAATGCAATACTTGTGTAATAACACAATAATTGCAAAATAACACTCTTTTTTGAACTGCAGGAATATACCTAAATAGACTGTTATCAGCAACACAGAATAACAAAGCTAGAGCTTATGCCAGAAATATTTTGGCCTTAAGCCTTTACAAGTCTAACCCTAACCCACAAATAAAAACTTGGGGGAGAAAAAAAAAAAAAAAAAAACCAGCAAAGCAACAGTTTGTGTATTCCATTCAATTTTTTTGGAAAGAAGAAAAAAACAAGAACCACCCCTATCTCAAAAGGTGGCCCACACCCAAGAATCTGCTGTGAAGAAATTTTCTTGTTCATTTCATCTCCATTAATGGAGGGCATGCCAAGCATCATTTTATAAGAAGAACACACCATTCTGCTACTGTGTTTAAACAAAACAATTTTACACACTGTGCTACTTTCCAATAGCTGGATGTAGTCCATAATCTCTTCTATTTGGCGAAAACAAGAATATGATGATGTGTACACAAACTCACATTATTGTGGATGAACAGATTCAGCCTCTCTGTGGGATAGTCCATGTTTACCAATCGCTCCAAGAATTCTGGTACAAATGGGGTAGGCTGCTCAATGAACACACCAATAAGCACACGGGGCAGCTGCTCATCCTGAAACATTGAGAGAAAAAAAAAGCAGCATACAATAACTACTTAAATGGATGTAATATACATTAAAACAAACTTTGCCTTAATATATTATCTACACTGTACTATGTACAATGTGTACTGTGTACTTTTCTGTAGTAGAACTCTTTTTAAATGATCCTAAACACAATTGCATTTTTGCGAAAGTTCAACAAAACGTAGTCCCCGGGTTATGGACATCTGACCTACGACATACGAACGGGGCCGCAGCTGCGACGCATGCGCCTCAGTAACTGTAGCTCCGTCATCTTCGGCCTGGGGATGCTGCAAGCGGTGGCTGGACAGAGGCGATTTCGCTGCTCGCACAGTGTAGTGTCCCTCGGGTGGCTCCCGCCGGTGATACGTGGTCCATAGTCACCGGGGCCACAGCTATCACTCATGTGCAGGATGGAGGCTTGATGGGGCTGCCTGTTGAATGGGGGCAGTGGTGGGCAATTCACTACCCGCCTTTGGCCGCACCGTGTTCGTTCTCGGTGGGCGGACGCTGCAGGCAGCATACTGTAGTGGAGGTGACTGTGTGGTGGGCGGGTGATGAACTGCCCCTCGCCGCCCCCATTCATTCTCAATAGCAAGCCTGCTTGTACTGTTACGCACATAGCAGGAAGTTGTCTCTTGTCAGTACATCAGACGTGTTGACAACAGGTGCCTTCCTGCTGTGATAGCGTGTATAGTGCTGTGCAGAAGAGCTCATCTTAACCTTTTCTCTTCACCCTTCAAGAATGTCTCTGAAACAAATCTGATGCAAGTTGCTGGTGATACAGTAAAGAAGAGAAAAACCATCACCATTGAAAATAAAGCAAAAATAATAAAAAGGTCAGAGAGAGGTGAAACTCCATCATTCATTGGTAGAGCACTTGGTTACAGTCAGTCAACAATAGCATTTATTAAAATAATGTACCTGTTCCGACTTACAAATTCAACTTAAGTACAAACCTACAGTCCCTATCCCATATGTAACCCGGGGACTGCCTGCATAACAAGTGACTCTCGCTTTACAAGTAATGCACTGAATCTTAAGGTTACCAGCAACAAAGCATGCATTGTGGAGAATACTGATACATTAAGGATATAGTAAAGTATTTTAATAAGATCAGGTAAATTAGGTTATCAGAGAGCATCAGTTACTGTTCATTTATAACAAGAATGAATGAATGAGTAAGACTGGAATGTCCATACATCTGTTTATTTATTTTATGGCCAGCCTGGCAAATGAAACAGCAGACCAAACCTCATTTCAGCTGCCCCAAGTAGGTCATCATAGGGCAGGCAAAGAAACAGAGCTATACACAAACACCAATATATGAGTTATCTATTAACCTGACAGTATGTCTTTGGACTTCACAAAGTCTCCATATAAAACCCTCTCAAAAAAGTGAGCACGAAAAGTTGCCACAGATGCAAACTTGTGTATCCTTCTTTAGTTGTTGCACTCACTAGCACTACAAGATAGGGTTTATACTGTATCTCAGCATAGAATTTAACAAAATTTAGTACATCACTAAATAAGCACTAAAGCTCCCAACTTAACTATTATTAAATTTAAAAGGCAAACAGTATCATTGAAGACCTCAGCCATCCTGCGCAATCACTTATCTCCTTTTATCTTACGGCTAATTAGCACTCGTACAATAGACAGTTTTCATTCACAGGTCACGTGGTTACTCAACAGCCACCTGACATATGAGAGTTTGTTTTACATATTGTCATTGTTTCACATCCCCAGGTGGTTGAAGTAACAACATGCTGAGCTGGACTGACCAGGCCTCCATGGTATCAGAACACAAAACATGACTGAGGATTTTTGTGTGGATAAAAACACAATTAGAAGATGAACGTAAAACAAAGCAAGGGGTCAAAACAATGAAATCAAAAATTACAAACAGAAATGAAGGGGACCCAATGGCAAAAAGAAGTCGGGGTAAAACAAAGTCATTACCAGAAGCACCAACATTTCACTATGGCCTAAATGAAATCAAAATCAACTGCCACTAAGTAGAATCATTTTCCTTGACACGAATCCATGAATGGATAATGCACACTGTGGTTGTAGTCACTAACACCACAAAAAGACAATGCATAAACAAATATATAAAAAAAATGAGCAAGATAGACTTTGTTAAATCAAATCAAAATAAAAAATAAACCACAAAAAAATGAAATCCTTTAGGAAAAAACAGAAAATACACAAAACATGCCAATAACAATGCGTAAATATAACATTTATCACTATCAACTTTCTCTAGATCCTGGTTTTAATGTCATGTGCTGTAAACTTGTACCCCTTTGTGAAGAACCTAGAGGACATCCAAACTACATGCTCAAATCAATTTATTTTTGTATTGCATTTTTCTATTTTTTATATTTTAATTTTATTGAATTGATTAAAATCAAATAAACACTCCATACACAACTCAAGTTTTACAAAAAGAAAAAAAAAAGAAAAAAGGTTTAAAACAAATCAACCCCCACCCCTGAGAAAGAGAGCTAGGCCAGCAGTGTAAAACTTTATGCAAAGACAAATGAATAGATAAAAGAATAAATGAACAGATATAAATGGAGTAAATGAGGGGAGAGAACCTGCTTCGTCAATTTAAATGCTTATTCTAAAATGTTATTGATTAGATCCTGCCAGGTTCTGAAAAAGTTTTGTACAGATCCTCGAAGTGTGAATTTGACTTTTTCCAGTTTCAAATAGTATATAACATCAGTTAGCCACTGACATAGAATAGGTGAGTTAGGATTCTTTCAATTGAGCAAGATAACTATGTGCCAAAAGTGTAGTAAAGGCAATCACAGTTTGTCAGTCCTTCTCCACTTTAAGCCCATCTGGAAGTACAACAAAAACAGCTGTTAGTGGATTAGGAGAGACTGTGACATCCAAGGCTGTCTGAAAGGCATTTAAAGATTTTGGTCCAAAATGATGTTAATTTGGTGCAGGCCCAAAACATGTGACCCAGTGAGGCCAGAGCTTGATTGCAGTGTTCGCAAGTTGGAGCTTGCCCTGGAAATATTTTGGACAATTTTAAACATGCGTTCGATATATAATTTTAAGTTGAATAATTCTATGCTTTGCGCATATGGAGCTCGAGTGAATTCTGTGCATTGCTACTTTCTGCTCCTTTCCTGAAATACTGTAAAATAGTTTTATATATTACAGAAATGCTGTCCGAGTCCTCAAGACTGAGCAATATGTTTTTAGGTATAGAGGTACGTGGGAGGTGAGGAAAATTGGACAGGTTCTGTTTAACAAAGTTTCGAATTTGAAGGTAGTGAAAGAAATGTATTGCTGCAAGTTAAATTTTTGTAATTGTAATTGTGTAATTGTTTGTAGGATGCAAAAACGTCTATGTACAGATTTCTAAGTGATTTAATCCCAGATGTTTTCCAGGTATTAAATACTGCGTACGTTTGAAAGGGTGGGAAAAGGTGGTTTTCATGCAGAGGTGCCACAGATAAAAGCTTATCTATCTTAAAATACTTCCTACATTGGTTCCATATTCTGATTGAGTGAAGCACAATTGGGTTGTTAGTATATTGTCAATAACTTGTATTTATAGGGGTACAAAGCAAGGAATATAAAGAAGTACTGCAGGATATTATTTCTATTGCGGACCAAGCTTGTGTATGTTCGTCTATTTCTGTCCGTGTTCAGGTTTTTATAGTGCTGCCTAGTAATCAGACTGAAAGTTAGCTAGAGCTATGCCGCCTTCCGCCTTAGGTCTTTGCAGGATCGCCCTTTAGATACGTGGATGTTTTGAATTCCAAATAAATGAGGTTATGGTTGAGTCTAATTTCTTTACAAAATGATCTATTGATATATACTGGACTGTTTTGAAATAAAAAGAGAAGTTTTGGAAGGATACTCATCTTAATGTTAATTCTTCCAGCTAAAGTGAGATAAAAGGTTGACCATCTATGCAAGTCTTGCCTAATTTTTTCCAAACAGACGGCAAAATTTTGTTGATAAAGAGCTTTATATTTACTAGTGATGCTTACCCCTAGGTATTTAAACTGATCTGCGATGCTATTGTATTATTATATACATTAGTACAGAATAGGTTATGGGTTATATGTACTGAATGTTATATTAACAGTTATTGAAAGGAACTATAGTGACATCTTTACTATTAAACTTGATTTTAACGATACAAAACAAAGATTTATGGTTTCCAAAATACTTCCATTTTCCAGTTAGATTATATCACTTACTGGTACTTGGGTGAGATCCAAGAAGTCATCATCACAGATCCCACAACCTTCTTCATGTGTCCAGGCAGTCGGAACATAGTTCCCAAGATAGTTCAGTTGAAGCTGTAAATAGAAGAGGCAAAGGTTAGTTTGCAGTCATTAGCTACACAGGAAAAACTAATGGTCTTATTAGAGTGTTGAGGAAATGTAGAAAAGTATGGAAGACATTTAACAGTGAAAAGGAGTGTGGTGGTCACTGAGCACATAAACATCACCTTTCAAAAGTCAACAATGGCCTATTTTATTAATTGCAAAGTCAATGTGTGTCAAAAGCTGCAATAGCCAATTATTCGATTTAGCATAGACAATAAAAACTACATGCCATCATTAGATGTGTCAATAATCTGAGTTCATTACTAATACAGAAAAAAAAGATATTTTTAAATTCTTTCACCAATGTCAGAAGGAAGCAAACAGACCTTGAGTGAACTGGATACCTATACAAATCCATTTACACACTGAGAGAAATGCTGCTCTCAGTTTTTCTCTCAGGTTAGGGCAGGATTTATACAGTAAAGTAAACTATCTGAATAAATTAATTCAACATGATTTTAAGCAATGTCCTTCTAGCAAAAACTTTTTGCTTTGTTCTCTCTGTCTCTCTCTCCTAAAATTCTCCAGTACCTTGGTGGGACCATTGCCATGTATTACTACAGGTAGTGTGTCATAAGCCACATTTCGTACTCTCACACGACTCTTCTCAAACTTTATGACGACTTCCTCTGCAAGATAAGAAAGGTAATTAAAATCATCAAGAAACAACAAGATCTAAGCCGACAAGTGAATGCCTCATAGAGTAGCTTGATTTTAGGTCCCTTGTGTTGGTGTTCATGTCCCCTGAACAATGAATCAATGACATATAATTCAATTTAAATTACCAATTAGTGCGGATAATGGCATTCGAAAACCACTTTTTAGTATCAAATAAAGTTCCTGAAGAAGATCTGCTGTGCCACGTTTAAAACTGAATGGATACCTCTTACATTGCTTAGTGCTATAATGTTTCAGAATTAAACCACAAAAGATTGATCCATACATCTGCACTGTATTTTTTGCAGATTACACTGTGGCTGGGGCAGAGCATTCTTGTAGCAAACTGAATTTGATTAAAAATTACATATGCTCAAAGGTGTACCAAGAAAGACAGAATAGTGTTACATTCCTGGACCTTCGAATGGGAGCCTGAGCATCAGGTGAATTTTGCAGATGTAATTAACACTAGAATTACCAAAGCCTACGAGAAAACTCGTAAATCCGGCCCACCTTAAATCATTGCTCGCCTCTCCATCAGTGTCTTTTGTCCTCTAAATGTGTCGATAAGCAGCAAGCAGCCTGGTATCCCATCCTCCCGCCCACCGAGCTTTATAGGGTAAAAAATTACATCATCATTTGGAATGCATACATTTCATGTGTGTTCTGTGTCAACAGCAATCTATGTAAAAACGTCTATAACACAGAAACGTTTATGTTTTAGCAATAACTGACAAAATGTAGACATGAAATTTATAATGTGTGAAGCCTGAAATACAAATATGAAATAAACACTTTCACAAAAGGTACAAGTATAACAAAACAAGTGCACTTTTATTCAAGAATTTCACCGAAGAAAAAAGAAAGCAGGTTACGGTAGGTACTTTGAGCTACATTTTTTTGTATGAAAATGTGCTATATAAATAAATGTTGTTGTTGTTGTTGTAGGTGGTTGATACGACAGCTTGCGTGGTGCAATGCTAAGAACTGCTGCCTTCCAATCAAGAGGTCGCGGTTTCAATATCAGCTGCTTCCCAAATTTACCATTTTGAGTAATGAGCTGCTCTTATTGTTAATATCATACAATAAAAACATACATTTAGTTTGCGTCAGTAAATTTATAGTACCATTTTTACTTGTGTAACACACGCCCTCGTGTAAGACGTGCACCCTAATTTTTACAAAGAAAATCGCAAACATCGATTTGCCCCATGTAACACGCACATTGTGATTGTATAGGAAGCGTTTAGGGCACGTTTTCTGCGAAATGCCCTTCAGTTTTTGTTGCATGACGAAAGTTTTTCTTTCTTCCGTTGCTAATCTCGAACACATGACTCTGGAACACCGTACTTGCGACCTGCTGCCCGATTTCCTATCTTCTCTGCTTCCAAAATCACTTTTAGTTTCTCTCCCGCCGTGAAGAAGCGTAAACGCTTGCTACTATCCATGCTGAATGATGACTTCAAACTGATTCAAAAACAAGAGCAAGAGAGAGCACAAGCGAGCAAGAGAGAGAGCGAGCCCAAGCAGAAGATGTAAACATTACAGAATTACATTTCCTTGTGTATGATGCGCACCTGATTTTCTAAAAAATAACAGCCGCACTACTGACATCCACAATATTATTCCCAGTCAAGTACACGCCTTTATTTGAAAACAGCGTCAGATCGGGGGTTGCTCTTGATTGGGAGTCAGCAGTTCTTAGCATTGCAACACGCAAGCTGTCATATCAACCGCCTACCGCAACCTACTTTCCTTTTTCTTCGGTTATATTCTTGAATAAAAGTGCACTTTTTTTGTTATACTTGTACCTTTTGTGAAAGTGTTTATTTGGTATTTGGACTTCAGGCTTCACACCTTATACACATGTCGTAAATGTAGGAAGGACGGTCCTTGGGTGTGTGTGGGAACTATTAACATTTAAATCTGATGATTGTATATAGCATGGAACTGACCTCACTGTACTATTCTTTCCTCTGCATCTCCTGGAGTTCAAAAGAAACACCAACATGCAGCAACATGTGGACACTGGCTAAGATCGGGGAAAAAAAAAAAAAAAAAAACACGGTCACTGACTACAACCGCATGAAGGTATGCAAATAAATGTAATGTTGCATTAGTGGAACAACGCTTTCCGAAATGTACTAATTCAGTATGAGCAGGAACACTTAAGAATAAAACTGAATAAAAACAATTCACATTCACAGTCATTCTCAGTCACTTACACCACTCACATCCACAGTTTTCTCAGTCCCAGTCCCGCTCGCGCACAAGATCTGACACAGTTTTCAAATAAAGAGGGTGTATAACAAAACAAGTTTGTTATACCACATCTTTATCTGAAAACAGCGTCAGATCGGTAGGGGTGTGTGTGTGTGTGTGTGTGTGGGAGCCTGAATGTTAGTAAGAGAATAAAACTGGGGAAAAAAAATAAAAAACGCTAACTTTGACAAGTACTATAAATTTACAGACGCAAATTAAATGTATGTTTTTATTGTATGATATTAACAACAAGAGCAGCTCACTACTCAAAATGGTAAATTTGAGAAGCAGCTAATATCGAAACTGCAACCTCTTTATTGGAAGGCAGCAGTTCTTAGCATTGCACCACGCAAGCTGTCGTATCAACCACCTACCGTAACCTGCTTTCTTTTTTCTTCGGTGAAATTCTTGAATTAAAGTGCACTTGTTTTGTTATACTTGTACCTTTTTTGAAAGTGTTTATTTCATATTTCATATATTCCAAATGACGATGTACTTTTTTACCCTATAAAGCTCCAGCACTTCACTCGAAGATAAACACTGAACACTAAGAAACTTTGCGAATTGAATTGCAGCGGTGGTTGGGGGGGATGGGATACCAGGCTGCTTGATGCTTATTGACACATTTACAGGACAAAAGACACTGATGGAGAGGTGAGAAATGATTTAAGGTGGGCCGGATTTACACGTTTTCTCGTAGGTGGTAATTCTAGTGTTAAAGACTTCACCACATTAAAAGCTCTGAGGTGGATGCTGAAGAAATGAGTGCAACAACAGAAGACATATTATTTACTATATTTCTTTTACATAATGTTAAAAGGATATTTTGCTGCATTTGGTTTGCATTGCAAAATACACACCAATAATATTTTGCATTTGGATTTAAATGTAAAAAATATGCACTGGTAATGTTTGCATTTGGAAGAAAATACACTTGTAATGTTCTGTTGGTAACGGTTTCATTAAGTATCCAAGGAGGGGCTCATTAGGATAGAATCTGTTACAAGGCCCAGAAAAAGTTTGGACCGGACACAAGTACATCACAGGTCCTGCTCACCAACAGTAAATTTGGAGTCAACAGTTAACCTAATCTGCATGTCTTGGACATGTGGCAGGAAAACTGCAGAACCTAGAAGAAAAACCCACGTAGCCCTGGGAAGCCCCCAAGATGCTGGATACAACAGATAGTAGCTACATTGCCATAATAACTCTATATTGAAAACACTTTAACAAAATGTACTTATTCACACATTCCAAGACATTGGATATTTGCAAATAAATATTATAAATATACTAGGGGGCTTCGCCCCCTGCTCGCTTCGCTCGCCAAGCCCCGTCTTTGATTTTCCGGATACACACTTAAGAGTTTTTTTTCTTTGATTTGTTGCTATTTCATTAGTTTCACTTTTATTTCAGAACTTCTTTAAAAACAATGTTTGGAATCTTTTGTGTCCTAATATGCTGAATCTTTTAAATGAGGTCTGTGAGACTTGTGTTTAATGACTTTGTACCATTAATTTAGGATAGGTTTCTCTGTTTGGAATTTCAGCACAGACAAAATGATCCACATCATCAGCAGGTAATAATTTTTTTGCAGAGTAACCAATAAATGCATGTGAGTTGAACCCCGTTTTTTAAATTCTCTGACTTAAACTAATTTCCTTTTGTTTGCATCAATGTGATCTGTGCTATCTTTTTTTTTTGATATTGTAGCAACTGATGTAATAAAGTGTCACAAAAGTTCTACTTTAACAATCGCCGACTGCGTAACCCCAAACACAACTTTCTAGCACCCTCTCCAACCCCTCCTGTCACGGGTCTCGCCTCCCCCTTACCGCATCAATCAGCACCCAGCTATCAGTCTTCTGTGCTGTACTCTGCACTCCCTCGAACGGACCCAACAGTCATGTAAAACAAAAAAGGCTTCAGCTTGGCTGAGATGCTAAAATACTTTTGACTGTTACTGCTTTCACATTCTGTACCTTTCTCTGCACATGTATTGCGCCTTGGGTCTCTTTTCTCCGCGCTGCTCTTTCTTCTTTGCTGAGAGCACAGGCTCTGTGTGTGCCACGTGACTCTACATGACTGAATGTTTTGCTGGCTGTCCAAGCTCTTATTTGATAATAAGGGTGTGTCTTGTAAGACTCTTATGTTCTACGTCCCCGCGAGACTGCCCTGGGACAATCTCTTGGCACCAAGTCTCATGTTTACGGTCCCCGCGAGACGCTCCACGGCCAGTCTTTTTTGTCTCGTGGGTCCTTAAAATGTCTTTTGAGAACTTCCAAGAAGATCACATATCGTCGTCTTGCTTTTCCATTCCAGGATTTTCTTTTATATATAGAGAGATATGTATGCACAGCCCAAAGAGACAACGTGGGTTTTATATCATATATATAATAGCCCACATGCATCAAAATATTGCTTGGTTGCTAACAAGGAGTCTATTGAGGCTTTAGATTCAGTACCAGTAATACTGAGGGTAAAATGACTCTGGCATTTGATGATGTCATGAAAATGGCTGTGTGAAACACCATGTTTTAGAAGGAGAAAAAACAAGGTGAAATATGAATTGGGTGGTATAAGAAGCACAAGACACTACTGATAAGGTGAGCTTACTGAAGCATGGGAAAAAAATCTGAACATGATCTTCTACAACATCACTTGGTACTTCCACTTTTAGACACTAACACGTTAGATTGACCTGTAACTTTCTATTGACTTGATATAACCGAGAGAGTGGTTGTGTGTCAGTGCACCCATCTACTAACGTCCAACCCATGTCTGCTCAACATGCTCTTGGTATATGGCCTGGCTTCTCTTCACTCTATAACTGTTATCAATCAAATTCCTTAAACAGATGAATTAAATAAAATCATTAAGACGACTCATAGATCACCTATCCCAGCAGCATTATAGTAGGTTCTTGTTTAAAATGTTACTTTTGATGATCAAGCCTGTACATGAGCATCCTCCTGATTATGTCACAAAACATCTTACACCCCTAAAACAGCATGCAGCCTCATAGCTCTGAAACAAAGATCATTGTTACTGTCCCAGTGTAGTGGCTTCGATGTACTAGAAACCAAGAAGGTGGAAGTCTAATGTGGTAAAATACTTAAGATCATTAGTACATCATAGCCATATTTTTTTAAGAGTTACTTGTAAAATTAATTTGATTTTTTTCTTATTTTATATAAATATGGCAGGTTGGTTAGGATAATTCCAGGTATGATAAGGTTATACGCTAGTGATGTGGTTTAAGTTGTAACAATGTTCATTAAGCAGTAAAATTCCATCTGGCATTATAATAAATAGTTACCTTAATGTCTTAATTGTGAATGCAGTCTAAAGTACAACACAACAAAATTTTGACTGATTAATTTAAAATATCATTTGGTATTACTAAGTAAAAATGACACTCACCAATTGCACCATTTAAGTTCTGGAAAATCCTAGATCTGTGGTCCAGTGTAATATTGTATTTCTCCTATTAAGAGACAAATTTAGAATAAGAAAGCACTCAATGTTTTTTCTGTCACTGCAAGCTTGTCTGCACTTGAGTATGTGTAATTCTTGATTCATATTTATCAAATGGTATTCAAGAATGGTACTGTTCAGGTCATGGTGCTGGGATCATCGTTTTTTGTACAATACCACTAGAACATTAGTCCAAATTAGTTAAAAAACCTTATTCATCTATAATTTACAAAATAATTAAGACATGAGGGTCTCTGAAGTGCTCCACTATGCAACTCATTCCTGCATTTACTGTATCTAGGAATTTTTTGTTGAAGAATAATTACATGAATTTTCCTAAACATAGTAGCTGGATTAAAAAAAGAATCCTAGAATTATTTTTACTCATTGTCTTCTCCACAGATAAGTTCTCACATCAAAATTATTGATACCTGAGCTGAAAAAAAGTACTAGACAAGATTATCAAAATTGTCCATTTTTATTAAAAGCAGACCATTACAATCAAGATTGTTTGCAGCACTATGTTCCTTGGTTGAAAATCCCCACATGCAGTTATTACATACAGAGGTTATGCAGTTATCTTGTGGTCAAATTCTATCTTTATGAACTAAAAGAGGATGTTCTAACTTTTTTGACAACTCAACAATCCGAGTTAGTGGATTTTCTCAGTGATGAGATTTGATGCAATAAGGTTGCATTTCCTGCTGATTTGTTTCATTCTTTGAACACACTTAATACAAGTATGCAAGGAGATTGTGAAAATACTCTTACTTCCATCAACAAAATTAACACTCTCAAACAAAAACTACTGCTTTGGGAAGAAAGAATAAGAAGAGAAAATGTAGTAGAAATGTTTGAGCTAACAAAAAGGTGCAAATTGGATGGAAGTCTTGTGGATGGAAATCTTTTACAAACTTTAAGATTACTTAGTACAAATATTGAAAAATATTTTCCGTCACTTGACATATCATCCTTAAGACTGGATAAGAGGTCCTTTTGTTTTAAGTATGTGCATATGTGAAAATTTCATTTTTTTTTCGGAAGAGGACGAGTTAACACAGAGATAAGAAATGACAGAAAATTAAAACTTAAACATTCAACAACAGATGCTACTTTATTTTGGTTATCTCTTAAAAAGATAACCAGATGAAGCACTTCTTCCGTTTTTCTACATCATATTCATGCAAAGCAAGCTTTTTTGAACATGGAACATAGCAAAGCTCAGCACATTACCTGAGTAGGAGTCTGTGCTCAGGACAGTGTGGAGGAAAATATGCCATTAATCCACATATACTGGAATCTACCAGTTAGAACATTCAAATTCCAGGTCCCTTTCTGTACATTTTACTTCTCCTTAAGGTTTTTAATATACCTATCTGTTCCTTTACAATTTTCTTAGTGGCAATTTTTGCATTTTCATTGATAATTCAAAATTATTTTTATATCTGTTGCACTTTTAACTCTTTCTGTCAAGGCTGGAATAACTTGTCTTATACACATTACACAGATGTTTTTCTTCAGTTATTTAATTATTCAGTATGGAGTATTTTTTTTTCTCTTTTAATTGCAAAGTACTTAAATTTCAATGTGAACTGACCTGCATTGTATGTTTAACTGTTCCTCGATTATCTCCACATCTGAAATTTCATCCAGGCATTATAAAGTTAGAACAAAATTTTCAGACAAACAGACATTTCAATTTATCAGTGACTTGTAGCTAAATGCTTTTGGGAGTCACTGAAAAAATTAGGTTAAGGATGCAAGTGGCCAAAATAGAAAGCCTGCATACAGTAGCAGAACTATCCTAATTCTCTGTTATAGAACGAGGAGGTTAATTATTTGGGAGGAACATGCCACAGATCAGCAGATGCCTTGGGATGAAAAGGAATCATCAGAGTTGTTTAGGGCATGTAGCTTAGATGCAGCAATAGGGTGTATAAAAGGAACGGCCCACTGGGAGGAAAGCCAGAAAAAGACTTAAAAAAAAAAAAAAAAAAAAGAAAAAAAAAAAATGAAAGACATAGGAAGTGAGTAAGCATCTCCGCCTCTCAGATGACCTGGGAATTTCCAGGAAGAAGCTAGAGAATTATGCTTGGGAAAATTAGCTACCATGACTGGAAAAGTAAACCCACAGACACTGGTATATGGTTGATGCACAGATGCACTATATACTGCCACTCTCACAAAGAAATAATCAGTATTTTAATTTGATGCTATTGCAATTATATTTGCTCTATAAATTGTATTGTGATGACCACAAAATCTGAGAGTGGTTTTTACAAAAATCTATTTAAAAATGGTTCCTGACAACACTGTCCAGGTGTTGCACTTACCCTCTGAGCCTTGTCCAGGTAAATGTGGGTGTAGAAGAGTTGGTCATCATCATCGTCCCGATACTTCCACTGTTTGACAATCTCGTAGATATAAGGGGCATAACCTATAAAGCCTGAAAATAAAAGACAACTTATGAGAACCGAACTGGATAACATAATACGTACAAGCATCTTATTAATCCCAAAAACCATTCTTGTAGTCCCCAGGAGACATTATGTCTTTCCTACCTCCAGAATTCAGATAGCGCTTTCCAGTATAGACTTCAGGATACTTAGGGGACAACCTTTGGTCTGGCCAACAGAACCCCTCAGCAGAAAATACAACTTTGTGATTGAAATGCTGAAACTTCCAGAGTAGCTCTTTGGGACTACTAGCAAAGATTACATCATAACTGTGAAGAAAATTAAATCATGGAAGGGTGTTAGAAGATGGCCAACATAAAAATCTCACATAAACACTGTTCAGCTAATATTGGCTATATTCTGCATTATACATTTTTTGCAGCACAAGAAAAGCCCTTAAATTTCATGAAACATCCAGCGAATGGTACGTCCTGTGCTACACTTTTCAACAAAAACATTTATTTCTATAGCACGTTTTAATACAATCAGTGTAGCTCAAAGTTAATATAAAACAAATAAGATTAGGCGATAATATTATACAGTATGCGACTCTTTAGACTTATTTCCTAGTGAGCAATGAAATAAATGCTCCTAAACGTAGGTGCCCATGAAAATGAATAATATAATAATTATCACCGTTGCAAATAATATTTTTTTAAATTTACATACAATACAGAATTTAAACTGGGCACGCATTGTCATACACGTGCACTTGGTAGTGAACATCGGGACTCATCTAGTTGTAATTTCTCCCCTAGCTGATGGTTGGTGCTGTTGCCTAATGCCTCTCCTCTCCCTTCTTCTGTAGACCTAACAACTGGCAATAAGAAGACAAGTGACATTATTTCCGGGTTCCAGTCCCCTGAGCCCAGGTCTTCCACCTTACACACCCCTTAACCAGCTCCATTGCCGCCTTGCCTTTAGTCTAGTAATAGACTTGTCTGTCAAGATGTTATTCGGTACACATGTTAAATAACATTTGTTATTTTTCTTTGCGATTATATATTATTTGCCCAAAGTTTCTCCAAACCTTTATCTTTGTTCTGTTCTTCATTTACATATTTACATAAACATATAAAAAAAAAAAAACAAATAACCGACCTTTAATACAGTGACTTTCACTATACAGTAAAACCTCTGGTCAGGAACGTTTGCCGAACACGTACAAATCGGGTTACGATCAAAAAGTTCACCAAACTTTTGCATCTGTTCACAACCACACGCTCTGGTGGCAAACAAAAACACTGGCGGACAGTTTCCCTTCTGGTTCGTACTCACCAATGATTTCCGCACATGTTCAGTCTCTCCCTGTACATTTTTCTCGGTAAGACGTGTGTGCATTCGCTGTGAACTCTGTGCTCTATTTCATGTGCTTTTGCATTAATTTTGCAATTAACCATGGCCTCTAAGCAAGTGAAGAGTGGTAGTGTTGGTGAGCGGAAAGGTTCAAAGAAAACTGAAATCCAATTAAAGAAAGAAATTATTGAAAAGTATGAGAGTGGTGTTCGCGTTACCAATCTTGCCGCCGAGTACAAGAAGTCAAAATCTACGATTTAGACTATTCTAAAGCAGAAAGAGGCCATTAAAGCAACTGATGTTGCAAAAGGTGTTACAATGTTAACCAAGCAGAGGCCTCAAGTGCTGGAAGAAGTGGAAAAACTGTTACTAGTGTGGTTAAATGAGAAGCAACTTCCAGGGGATAGCATAAGCGAGATGATGTTATGCGAGACAACCAGGAAGATTCATGGCTATTTGCTGCAAAAAAAATCCTTCTATGAGTGGCAAAGGTGAGGAATTTAAAGCCAGTAGAGGATGGTTTGAAAAGTTTCGCAAGAGAAGTGGTATTCATAGTGTGGTAAGGCATGGAGAGGCTGCTAGTTCAGACACTGCAGCTGCAGAAGAATTCGTGAAAAATTTCACAAAATTCGTGTAGGATGAAGGCTACATCCTGCAAAAAATGTTCAACTGCGACAAGACGGGATTGTCCTGGAAGAAAATGCCAAAGTGGATCTACATAACCCAGGAAGAGAAGGCTATGCTCGGCCATAAACCAATGAAGGAGAGGTTAACTGTTTTGCTGTATGCTAACACTAGTGGCAGCGTAAAAATCAAGCCGCTAGTCATTTACCAATTTGAGAATCCTCGTGCTTTCAAGCAGCACAATGTAAACAAGGCCAGACTGCACGTGATGTGGAGGGCAAATACGAAGGGTTGGGTCACAAGGACCTTGTTTTTGGAATGGCTGCATGAGGCCATGAAGTGATATCTTGAAGGGAATAATCTGCCCGAAAAAAACCTTCTTATGATGGACAATGCACCGGCACACCCTCCAAATTAGGTTGATGATATAGTCGAGGAGTATGACTTTATTAAGGTTGTGTTCCTCCCCCTCAACACGACTCCTCTTCCGCAGCCCATGGACCACCAGATTTTAAATTTTAATTTAAATTTTAAGAAGCTGTACACCAAAGGACTGTTCGCCAGGTGTTTCCATGTGACCGAGGAGACCCTGAAGGAGTTCTAGAAGAACCATTTTAATATTGTTCATTGCATCAACCTCATTGACAAAGCCTGGAAAGACGTCACATACTGGACCTTGAATTTGGCCTAGAAGAAACTTTGGCCTGAATGCATTCCTGAATGGGATTTCGAAAGATATTAGCCTCCTGTTGTGGATGAGATTGTGTCCATGGGAAAGAGCATGGGTCTTGAAGTGGACAATGAGGACATCGAGGAGCTGGTCCTGGATAACAAGGAGGAGCTGACGACGAAGGAACTCACTGAGCTCCAGCATGAGCAGCATAAGTTGCTCACCAAGCAGCAGTCCTCAGGGAATGAAGAGGAAAGGGTGGATATAAAAATTGATGCAATAAAAGTAGTCATAGAAAAATGGAACGAGTGCCAGGATTTTTTCGAGAAGAACGACCCCGACAAAGTGGTTGCAAACAGAGTGATAAACACGATGAACGACCGTGTTGTCTCGCATTTCCAAAAAATTTTCATGCGCAGGAAAAGGAAGGTCACATTAGACCACCATTTTGTGAAGTCTAGTCCACCAGCTAAATGGCTAAAAACACCAGAAACCCAAGAAATCAAAAGAGAAAAAACACTTGAAGTTGAACATCCCTCCGTCACGGAGCTGGACTCTCCCTCATAACTGTAACCTCCTTTCCACCCAGCCTCCTTCTCACTTCCTACACACCAGAACTTGACTCATGCAAGGTTAGTTTTCTTGGTTGTTTATGGTTAGTTTTTGTATCATTTAAGGATTTTTCAAACTTTCATTTTTTTCTCTGTGCTTAACTCATTAAAAAAAAAAATGTTTACAGCAAGTGGTTCAATGGTTGTAGCGCAAACTCTTGCAATGCTAGTTTTCTCTGTTCATGGTTTTCTCAGTGTTATTCAATGTTTTTACATTTAGTTTACTATTACACTGTGCATTCTATGGTATAATTAAATATTTTTGTGCTTAAAAATCTAAACTATATATATATATTTACATGTATAGGGTGGTCCAGATCTAATTATGCAATTTTCATTATGTTATAATATGTTTATTACATAGAAAATCACCCGAAAAATCCCAGACCACCGAGAAGTGTGCGAAATGACGACATGAAGAATCATCTTTGCGCTGAACTGGAATCGTCCCCACCTAAATCAAAGTCATCCAGATGATCTGGATCTGCATAATTAGATCTGGACCACCCTGTAGTCCGTACAGCCTGGAACAGATTCATTATATTTACATACAATCTTATGGGGGAAATTACGTTTGGGTCGCGTCCACAGTTTTGGAACCAATTACGCTCGTGACCAGAGGTACTACTGTATACCCTTTTCATATTGGGCATTTCTTCATTAGCACTACCATCAAACCCCCCCACAAAGCAATTCACCTATCATGATGCAAGTTACTAGAACCTATGAAATTAAAGAAATAAAAAAATAAGAAATTTTTGTATTTGGACACATATATAGTGTGGATTTTACAGATGTCCACTGGGGGTGTTTTTATTTTCAGAATAGCATTACCTTTTTTCAAAAACTCCAACGTAGGCTTATTTATTTACTAAATGGGATTTACACCCTATATTCCAATTCAATTGTTTCATTTAAACTGACACAGCCTTATGGTGCAGTTAAAGCTGGATTTACGTTCTCCTCTGGTTGTAGCCTGTTTCTGGTTCAACAATGAAAAGAAAAGAGCTGCACAATTCTACCTGTCAACAAACATCACAACCAGCTCCTCTTGATCAGCATATTTCTTCAATTCATTTTTTAGCCAGCGCACTTTCTGCCCGCCGCCAACTGTATATGCCACATTCCCCCCCTTCCAGTCTTCTCCTAATCCAAGGATCTGCAAAACAAAACACATAAATCTGAATGTTAAGCATAAGGAAACTAAAGATGTGTACTCCATTTATATTACTCAAAATAACTCAACCAGGTAACCAGCAGGAAAGTAATTGAGTCAACGGAAAACAGTCCTATGACAAGATTACAGAATCATTGGACAGATGAATTACAATCAATTAACAGAGATGTGATACCTTTCTAGACACACTAACTACCTGGTGGACAGTGCAAGAACATTTTGTTTTAGAGGCTGACCTCTTCAATTTATTCATTGATGATAACATTTCAAAATAATACATTAGTTAGCTTACCTACAAAGGATTTGAACCATATGTAGGCACCATAAGATTTTAGTTCAACAAGAACACAAAAGAAAGTCTGAAATGTAATGGCAGAGGTTAACAAAGCAGTTGGAGCCAAAATTTGTTGTACTGTCTAACAGTCTTGGCGACCTGCATTTAAATGTCCGATAGCCTGGTCACTAACTGTTCAAAGTTTGAACAATCTAACTATGTTTATCTGAGTTTTCCTTCAAGTATTGTAATTATCACTTAAATATATATTGTTTTCTTTATTAATTGGCTATATCTTAATTGCATCATTATCAACGATCATGAATGACACAAGGGTGCTTTGGTTAGCATTTCCTCCCACAATGTCTGCAGCCTCCTCAGATTGTCCACTGTTAGTCTGTGTGGGTGTGTGTGGGTATCAGCATGCTCTGCGATGAAATGATTCTGTGTAAGGGATACATAATGCCAAGACAGGCTATGGGCCCTGCGAACTCAACCCTGGACTGAATGAATCTGGATTTTTCAAAATGGATAAATGGGTAGAATTCATCCTTCTACAGTTTCCATAGGAGGAGGTTAGGAGCATGCACTGATACCAGTGGATTGCCGCACCCACCACACGACAAACCAACTCAGGATCCAGATTAGGACCCGAGTACAGGCATACAACGAGTGATACCTCAGCACTACAGTAGTTCAGATGGAGTGGAACAGTGTGAGGTTTTTTTATGGTGGCTGGAATGCCAATTCTGCCACCAACCCCCAAGATTTTCCCCTGCAGGTTGGTAGATGATTGTTTAATGTAATAAACACCCCTGCAGTATATCAGCTTCAGTGTCCTGGTCACTAGTAATGCAGAAAAAGTTTTGTGGATAGTTTTTCCATCATACTATGCCAACGGAAGTATTGGATTCAACAGACAGTATGCTCTTGGATCACATTACTTTATTCGAGCAAACAATGTTGTTCATAGAAACAATATAAATTGTGACTATTTCATGGTAGAATGCACAACACCAGACAGGATGGTCTATTATGACCAGTATTTTGCAACTAGCATTGAACCTGTGGTTATTTATCAACAGAATCAGTTTACATGCCAATGTCTTACACTATAAAACTAGAAAATTTCTTTATGAGGAACACTCCAAGGCTTGAATAGAACTTCTTTAGTGTTGCATTTACCCCAGAAATGTTGAATTTTTGACAGCAAGAAAAATCATTTTTACATGCAACAGAAACATGTAAATACCAAAACATCAACATAAATACAGAAGAAAACAGATAAAGTACATGTCCTTTAATATGTTTTCAGACCGTCACCAACAGTCACCAACCAATTATTTTGCTTTCTATCACGTAGCTACTGTCACACCACACTGAAGCTTAATGCGCATGAATTCAATCATGCAACAGTTACACCTTCTGCACCTCTTATACCCAAATGAAGCAAAACTGCCTTTATGGCTTTACATTTGCCATTATGTATTAAGTCAGAGACTATGCCTCACTCGGAATAATGATGAGTTACCTTAGAGTGGTAAAACACATAGAAATATTCATGATTTTATTGCAGCATGATGTTATTTAAACCACTAGACACTGTCCTAAGTGTTAGTTAGGCTAAAATATGTAAACTGGATAATTAAACATGACCACAATTCTGACTCGTGGTTAACTGTACTTGTATAGAATTCTGAGACAAAGTCATGCATAGGATTAAGGATAATTAAGGTTAATTCTGTTCAAAATAAGTCTGATGATCCCGATGCTGGAAGTATCGATTCAGATTTAGTCAAGTACGTCCTTGAATTGTGCTTCTGGCTCTCTGAAATTACTCTCACTTAGGAGACATTTTAACATACTGCAAAATGCACATTTCAAATTTGTAAAATTTAATGGATTGAATATTCATGAAATACAAACAATATTAATGCTTTTATGTTTATGGGGGTACACGGTGGCGCAGTGGTAGCGCTGCTGCCTCGCAGTTAGGAGACCTGGGATTGCTTCCCGGGTCCTCCCTGGATGGAGTTTGCATGTTCTCCCAGTGTCTGCGTGGGTTTCCTCTGGATGCTCCGGTTTCCTCCCTCAGTCCAAAGATATGCAGGTTAGGTGTATTGGCGATTCTAAATTGTTCCTAGTGTGTGCTTAGTGTGTGCCCTGCGGTGAGCTGGCGCCCAGCCCAGGGTTTGCTTCCTGTCTTTCGCCTTGTATTGGCTGGGATTGCCTCCAGCAGACCCCCCGTGACACTGCAGTTAGGATATAGCGGGTTGGATAATGGATGGATGGATGTTTATGGGATCATTGTTACATATGGAATATAGTGAAATTATTTCTTGCACATATACAGAGTTTTTTTGGTTTTTTTTTAACTTTATAAAGAATTTTTTGTCCCATATGAAGGTCTAACAACAATACAATTATATTCAAAACAAGCCACCAGTTCCATGAAAAATTGTATATGGTATTTAACACAGGTAAAATAAAACAAACCAAACACTCAAGGCCTTCACAAACAAATACGATAAACACAGTTTATGCATCGGTCAAAGAACTACATCACCCAAATGTTAATGAAACATGGAAAACCTTTGCTCTTTTGTGGATAAGGAAACTGCTTGGAGATGATCTACCTATACTTCACTGCTTGCTACTATCCCAGAAAGCATGTTAATAACCTCTTGGCTAATTGGCTGTATACAGCTTTCATGTTCTCCCTGTATGTATGTACTTTTTCTCTGGATGAGCTAGATTCTTCCCACATCCTAAAATGTGCATGTTAAGCTATTTAACAATTCTAAAGTGGCCCAAAAATTACACTACATAAAGGAATGTTGGTTTTAATTGCCTTTAGGCTGTGTTATGCTAGTATTGAATGACTCTCAGATTCTAAAAATACCTTGTACTTTCAAAGTGTACAACTTGAGACTCCCCATGACAGAAAACAAACCAGTTTCATTTTGGTGTTTCACAGACACTTGCTGAGCACTGTGGTTGTTACATTACACAAGTGATGTATACAACTCACTGTGATTTTCTTAACATTATGTAAATGTAGGCTATGACAGAAAATTAATATTCACTCATTATGGTGCCAGACAGTGGTGGCATATTTTCTGTTGATTAGTACCAGAAATTAAAAATTTCACTATACTCTGTACAATATTGAACCTATGAACTTATGAAAATCTGCAGTGAGCACTTCAGTGTAAAAAATTCCTCAAAACTTGGAGTCAGAGGAGGAAGGTCAGACTAGAAGAACAAATGTATTAGCCCAAAGGAAAATGAATTAAAATTCAAATATCTCATCAAGTCACGGTAAACGTCCTGAATACATTAGTGGCTCCAGCCTGCAATAAGGCTGTTAAGAAGCTCCATACTCATCAGGTCCTTCATTCATTGGACAATACTCAGAACTGATTGCTTCACACAAGATGGCCAGTTCTCCTCCCTGGGCCATCAAAGGAATTTCTCATGTAAATGTAAACATTCCACTGCTGCTTGCCACTTTTTTCTAAACAAACTGCAATTGTCACTAAAGTGAAACTTGTGTGTGCTGACTTCAACAAGGCACCAGATGATGCCCACCTATCAAAACAAGACATTTCCTTTATAATTTAACAAAAAAAAAATTACCAAATGCTTTTAGCTCACACAGCTTGTGTGAATCTGTCTGCTGCAATGGAAGAATGAAGGATGACTTCAGTTGTCCTACAACCCAATAGAGAGGTGAAAGGTTGCAGGGGTGTAGTAAAAGTTTCTCCCAGCAGGGTTACAAAAAAAAACAAAACAAACAAACACAAAAGTCATCCTAAAAATTGCAATCATGCCTTAGTGCAACACAAAAGGATAATCTTACCTTGACTGAATAGTTAAACTCCTTGGCAGTTCGCATGAAACGCTTGAATCCATCTGTTTCTTTGGTGGCTGCTGTAATCACCAGTAAGTTTTCTGAAAAATGAGAAGCTTCAAGTTCAGTGATTATGCAATAAAATCACATTGACCATTTTGCACAACAGTTTCTAGAGTGCTTGGAGATGGTAAATTTGCCTGCAATGAAAGAAACTAAATAAGGATAGACTGTTTTAAAAAGCGGATGGTGTGTTTTTGATATGGCTGAAGCTTCTGTCCGGTTACTGTCCGCATTGAGTTGGCCTATGATCATATGTATTTGTAATTCTTGAGAAACCTAATGCAGTTCAGTCAGTGTTTGTGTATGATATGAACAATTTTCTGCCTATCACAGCTGCAAACTGATTCACATTAGCATTATGATTGCCTTTATAACAGTACTCATTTTTTTGGAATCACACATCATCCACTGTTTGCATCTAGAAAGTAAGACATTTTTATTACCTTTTAATATTTACTGTATTTTAATTGTACATAGGTCAAATTACACTTTATTGTAACAGCATTATATTTTTAATATATTTTATATTATTCTTTGTGTAAAATAAAAAGTTACTGAAATGTCCTTTACAAGGACCATAAGCAATGAAATATGCTTTAATTGTTCGATGACTAGCCCAAGATAAAAAATGTTGATAAAATTTTTAATTTTTGTCATAAATGTTAATAGTGTTTTAAATTATTTATAAATTACTTTTATATTGAATATTTTAGAATGAAGCATTCTTAATTTAAACATTACTTAATTTACAGCTAGCCTTCATGATACTTTAATAACCTTTTAATTTTTATTTTAGGTATTCCTTTCTATTGAATTACACTATATTATTAATTTTATTATTTTTTAAAAATCACTTCTCATACAGTAGACACACTAAATTTTAAGCAATGTGGACTAATGTTGCTTCTGTGGCCCTGAAGCTTAAGCTTCATTAGAGCTATAGTAGCTTTGCCCCTGAAAGCAATTAAAGTAGTAGGCAAACATAAATTAAAACTTCATTTACTTGTACATTTTAAAGAAAAACATTTGAATTACACTATATTATTAATTTTATTATTTTTTAAAAACCACTTCTCATACAGTAGATACACAAAATGTTTAAGCAATGTAGACTAATGTTGCTTCCGGGGCCCTGAAGCTTAAGTTTCATTAGAGTTATAGTAGCTCTGCCCATGAAGGTAATTAAAGTAGTAGGCTAATGTAAATTAAAACTTCATTTCCTTGTTCATTTTAAAGAAAAACATTCAATACAGTTCTAATTTAAAGCATAAAACATCAGTTCAAAGATTAAAAAACAGTGGAATCAGGGAAAACTTTCAAAACTGAATTTCAAGTTGATTAATTAGCCAGAGGCAAAGAGTACATATAAATGAGAATGGCGAGAGCTCATCAGTGGATCCCACATGCCTTAGTCCTTGCACTGCTACTTTCTTGAATTATACCATACTTATACTAATGACACATATTCAAAGTTACTTAGTAAAATGCAGATGGTGGTGGTAGTGCTGAAAAGGTGTAAAGAATGTTTTCTTGGCACAAATTAACCTTCTTCATATCAAATGAGCTTCTTTGAAGGCCACACAATACCTAACCATCACTGCTGACCATGCATTGACAGGAAATCTCAATCTAAAAAAGCTCCTTTAAGGATGAGGAGATAGAGGAGATACAGTATGTAGTACAAACGTGTGGCCAATCAATCACCAGGACTATTTTGCTACTATTTAGTAAGCATTAACAACAATCCCCATGGACTACTCCCAGAAAATTGCTGAATCAATTTTTCAAGCAATTCAGGCTGTACTATACATGTGGATCTAATAAAATGGCCACTGAAAGTACATACATACGTGTCCCCTTTCAAATCAATTTATTTCAACCGTAAGGTTGTGATGTACTCGGGCATATACCAAAAAGATCAGGAAGAATGTAGCAATGTATCCTAAGAGGGACTCAAGTCCATCACAGAGAAAATATGGCCACTCACTGCACAGCTTTTAAATTTGGAGGACAGGCAGGTCATACTGTGTGTCAGAGATTTGTGTGTTCAAGTTTAAAGCAGGGCTATGGAGTCTGAGACAATTTTGAGTACCAGGAGTCGGGGTCAGAGTCTGCAAAAATGTACCAACTCTGACTCCTAATAAATTTAAATTGTAATGAAAAAAAAATACAGCTAGTTCAAGTGTCCCATTTCACAAACAATAGTCATAATATAAGACTAATGCCCAGTGCATAGTTGTGTTACTACTAGTGTGAAGTTCAGCTGAGCCATTATACAACCTGACATTCACATATTGTAATCTGGATTATGGTACATTACAAAAAGTGTTTTCATTTTATTTCAGATATAATGTGTTTAAGAAGTTCATTTCAGTGTAAACAAGTGTAATGATGTAGGTGGAGGTGTGTGCACTGGCCTGATGTCTGTTCAGGGGTTCTTGTCTTTTCTTTAAACTGGCCAATAGGGAAGAGAGTCAGCTTCCTAGCCAGTAGTTCTGCGGTTAAATGACATTTATGTTGCCTTCCTTCGATCAACATGGAAAATACATTAGCATATTAAATACAGAGGAGTCGGGGAGTCGGATTCGGAGACAGAAGTACCAGAAACTAAGGAGTCAGAGTTGAAGGATTTATCTACCAACTCCACAGCCTTGGTTTAAAGACCAGTGTCTTCTTAGCTATTATACTCAGCTGGATGTCATGTAAAAGGGAAACCAGGAAATCTACTATTATAAAGAATGTGACCTCAGAAAATGGATGGATCTCTTAATCCTACTATTATTTTATCAATAATCAGAAACTGACATGTGTTTGTCTTTCACTTTCCTTGAAACATTTAAGAAAATACTCTGTGGACCTGGTTGCATTAGTACTCCCTCTATTCCTTAGCTTTATTTCATTCTATTTTATGAAAAGCAGCTTTCTCAAGACAATCACTAACAGGTGAAAAAGGCTAGTTAGCTTTTGGCAAGTACTTTATTTACTGGAAAAGGGAATCAATTAAGAAATTAGGATATTAAAGATGAACCAGATGGAAGAAAATAGTGGGAAAAGAATAGACTTCTGTTTACTGAAGTGTATGTAAAGTTGAAAATTATACCACAAATAAAACCTCCCACTATTAATAATTTCTAAGAGTGCATACTGAGAGCTGAAGCAGGCTATCAGGTTCAAGGTGCAGTTCAATTAACTGCAGAGATTAGTTTAGCTGTGTTCAGTTAGAAATGATCATTTTAATAATAAAATGCAATGACTGGTCCTCACCCATATACGAATCTGTAACTGGGTTAAACTGCTGACCGAAATCTTCATGTCTTTATCAGGATGCTCAATTCCCATCAGTTTTTATTTTCTTTCTTCTCTGGTCTAGGAGTAAAGGCTATTAACAATTCCCACATGACACACCGGCAAAGGGCAGACTCACTTATGAATTACTCACATCACTGGGATGGGATTTGTGCAGAAAACGAAATACTGTAGGGTGGGGTAAGGGACCACGCGTACGTGGTAAACGTGCTAACTTAAAGAGGGCATAAAGCAGCAGCGGTGTCTCTAACCACTGCGCCAGCGTACAGTATAAATGGCGAAGGCGCACTTTGGAAAATGCATACTCCTTTAACTCAGAACATAAAATGATAGCCTTCACAGTACCCGCTAAATTATAATATAACCCAAAAATGAACACAGTTACATAAGAGCTAAACGACAGAGCCATGAAATTACTTTGTTGGACGCAGAGCAACATGTGCAACACTGGCGAGCTCCGCTTCTATACATTCCAAAGGAACTCTACAGCCTTCAGGGAATTCCAGAACATTCTTTCCGTTTATCAACTTAAAAAAACGACTAAAATTACTGAGGCATCTGAAAATACCTACAGGGAGGTTTTACACTGCCTGAAGGGTTGCGATCTCGCTACAGAAAATCTGCTAAGCTTTTGAAATGGTTTTACATACATACCTCGCGTACATACATTGTACATCCAATTTTAAGCGTTTAACAAACGGAGTAGTCAGAAGAGAAAATTAAGGTGTTTATTAGAGCAGGGCACTATATAAAAAGTAATTTTAAAAAACCTGCATTCCACAAGTAAATCATTAATATGCGTCAATCTTGCGGGACAGGTAGCTACCGAATAAAAACCATGGGAAGTAAATTTAATAATGCAGTATATTCTAGAATGCATAATAGGATCGTTCGTCCCAGACGGAAAAAATCCTGTTTTCTTTGGCCGACGTTCAACTCTGAAATGAATACCTAAAACTCCCCATTATCACAAGTTCACTGACTGCGTTACAATTCCGTTACTTCCTTCTCAGATTTATATACCCGACACTCCCCGACATTAAAAAAACGTTATCAACTACCACATCGTCACAGGCGTATAATTCATAAGACGTCAACAGCCGATGCAAGAATTAGGTGGTCTAGATAACTGGTCCACATCTTCCAAAAAGAGAACAACGTAACTGTGTTGCTAAACCTGTTGCTACTGTTACCATGAATCAGCTATCTATTTGATTAGCTAATTGTCATTAAAAAGGGGCACGTGATCCTAGCAATCTGTTCCTACATTTTTCAAACAAGAAGTTAGGTCATTTTACAGAGCTTCAGTCAGAGATCTACTTCCAGCGTTTTTTTTTTTGTTTTTTTTTTTTTTAAGTGCCTTATATCTGCACCATTTATTCGGACGAGTTTCACTAAAGACTGTGTTTTGATTTTTTTTCATTTTTTCTCACTGTTCAAGCATCAGACTACTTTTCACGAAAGAATTCGCTTTGATTTTTATTTTTATGTTACTTATTTATCAGTGTCCAAAACAACTTGCCAGATTAACCGGTAGCCTTATGTTGTCTGGCGTTCAGTCCGGGAATGATTCCTGCCTTTTACCATTTGCTATAGGTAAGGCAACCGTGATGGACCCGTTATAGTCTTCTTTTGCTACATTTAACTGGCGATTGGTTTTGAATATTTTGATCTTAAACAGTAAATAAAATTATCATTATCCATTTTTGCTTACTATGGAGCCATACGAACTGAACTGTGAATTAATATTTCAATTCTTTTTAAAATACCCTCTCCCACATTACTTCTGATTTTTTCAGTGTGCCAATATGAAAACCCATCACATACGGAAAAAATCCTCAGACGTTACTTGGGAACAAAACAGGGTACGTTTTCTGAGCCGAATTCCTGGCCAAAATACAACAAACTATGTCCACCTCTACATCCAACAATGAGACCACTGTGATACTGAATAGTGGCTTTAATCTATAAATGGTAGTAGGAGGGGAAAAAACACAATATGTACGAAATCTCTACAATTTTGCAATGGATTCTGGATAATGTCATGCCAATAATTTTCAGTCATTGTAGCCTAGGATGCGACTTGCACCTCTATCAGCATGCAGGCATTCTCTTCCGTCTGAGTACGATTGAGATAAGTGAAAGCGTTTTCTAACTTGACATAGTGCGGTCCTGTATGAGAGAATCCGCTTAAAGGCTGACTTCTCTGTAGTTAGCCGATCACCAACCAGCACTTCCCCAAGACTCTGTTCTCTGTTAGCGCTATTTCTTCGCATGCCAACCCTACAACCCTCTCATGCTTTCTATGCACGTACCTGTTGGAATGGGTGGCGGATCTGAAGCAACGACCAGTTCATTTATCAAACCCAACAGCGAAAAGATGACAAATTTCACTGTGGAGCCCATATCTTAAGTCTCAGGCTCACTAGGTTGAGTTCCACCGCGTTCTTAGCTGCAAACCCCGTTATGCAAGTCTCGCGAAAAACGCGAGTAGCGAAGCGACAAGATATCTTCTATTCCGTGTGCGAAATTAAACCCGCCCTTTTAGCAAAAGGCCAATGAATAAGAGGCAAGCTTTTGGAGCGATAGTTGTGTTAGCCAGTCCATAAACGTTAAAAACTATGACCAAAGTGGTAGAGACTTGAGCGAACGGTCTCTTTTTAAATGGGCGGGGCTAGAATATTCCTGAAATGTTTGTTTAACTCTTCGTAGTGGGGAGGTTTCAGTACTGTGCCACGTCTAAAGAATTCGAAAGAGGCCCTGAACGCTGAACGGGCACAAAGAATTCTTTATTATTGATTCCTGTTAAAACGATCGTGTGTCCCTTGTTCTCCCGGCATATCAACGAAAAACACTTACGTTTCATATGAAGTATGACTGTTTAGCTATTATGCACGGTACTTTAAAAAATATTAGAAATATTTCACAGTACAAAAAAGTGGCATTACTTTAGGGTTGGAAAATGACTGACTACTTTAAGTACTGAAAATATGCAATGTTTTAATTTTAAATAAGAGCAGACGCGTTTGAACAATTCGGGCGGGAGAATGAAATGACTTTATTCTGAAAACCTTTTCAAGTTATCATTTTTAGCAACCCGTTATTCTCTTTTCCTGTGCCGATTCAAAAGAAAACGAAGCTTGACTTTATTACCATTACAATGGAAAATCTGTGTTAATAATTATTAAATTACCTCTGCAGAACTGTTTTGTTATATTTCAAATGACTGACTAGTTATATCGACAATTTCTTATTTAGTAATGCGTATATAATACCCACACAAATCAATCCATGCATTATTAATCAAGCACGAAGGGACAGGTAAACAGAAATATATTCTACCTGCATCGGGCACAAGTTTTGAACTAATCCAGGGCTCATTTAGGGTCACCAGTTGAACAAGACTACACAGTTATCCATAACCACTCAGCACTGCGTTAGGAACAATTAAGAAAGTAGTAAATAATCCATCTCTCCATTTTCCCTATTTTTTTATGCAGAACAATAAATTTACTGCGTCAAAGACACACAACTAGAACTTGAAAGACGTGAATATAATACTTGGTTCAAGTTGCTTTTATTATAGAGTGCTTATGAAAGTTAGCAATCAAATATGAACCCTTATCAGGAACTTTTTTTTTAATCATAGTAAACAGAAAAAGTTCAGTCTAAGTTGCCAACATTGTCTCATTATATAAAAAAGGTTCTCAAGTAAACAGTAAAGCTTAACATGAATCACTGGAAAAATGACGGATGCCATCATGATATACAGTACCAGTATATTAATGAACAGTTAACATGGGGTTAGAGAGGAAGAACTACATTGGAATTGTATGAGAACACAAGAAAAATATTTGATCAAGAGGTGCATGCGGCATTATTTATCTCCTTTTTTCAAAAAGCTTTTGATAAGGTATGCATAAAAGGCAACAGATCAAAATCAAATACAAGGGAGTTCAAGTCAACTCAGGATCCCAGATTAGGAACTGAGTGCACCTCAGCACCACACTAGTTCAGCAATGAGTTGTGGTGTAAGGAACTTTAACAGAATTAGGTGATACTAGAATTAGTTTTCCTCAGGTATTAATGAATTAACTAAATGTAACTAATAAGCTGGTTAGGTTTGTAGAGTCAGGAGATTCATTACAGGCAGTTCTAGACAGTCTTGGTAAGAAACATGGGAGATAAAAAAAAATGTAAAGGCTTACACATATGCAATGACAATGTCACATCTGCTTATATATTAGAGGTATAAAGCTTGAAAGTATATCTTATGAGAAGCATTTGAAAAAATCATAGTAAATATGTCACTTTTATTGTGGAATAACCTTTTCTCTACTTCAAAGAAGACAGTTAGAGAGTCCAGAGAATGATAATGCAATACAATTCTTTATTTGCACAGACCTATGCACAAATGTCTTTGTCCATGGAGTGAGCTCTTAATTAAGCAATTCATTTCCTTTTATACGTTTTTCTGTTTACCATCACCTTATCTAGTACATCATGTCATCTTACTCTTAAGATGCAGTACTTTATCACCTCCTCAAATCAGCTAAAGCCACCAGTAATTTCTGTCTCTTGTCGATTCTCCCATTATTCTGAAAACCACTTTGTTAAGAGAAGTGTTTAGCAGATTTTCCTATCCATCTGAGCACCGCATCATAGGAAGGGTGTTTGGGCTTTGCCGTGAGTTTGTCCCTGCTTTCTTGAGTGGTGTTCGTTACTCATTTACCTTACTCTGACCTTGGAAAATTATGTTGTTGGCTTCTCTATGATGAAGCACAGACCTCACGTCCTTAAGCTTTAAGTTATATTCAGTTGATCAAATTCATTCTGTTGTATATACAGTATAGAAGAAGATATATCTCTTACATATATTTCTCTTCTGGTTTGTCCTGCTTCTTCTTCAAACCCTTTCCCGCCCACATGCATCCCACACAGCATTTCTCGATTCCTATTCCTCCTCTTCCAAACCCTTCCCCACGCCGCCTGCAGCCTCCCATACACCCCCACACTGCTTTTCTCGATTCCTATTCCTCCGTTGGACTACCACGTTCCCCACTTCTCTCTCATGACCCCATTGGTTTCAAGTCACTGCCCTATATCTAGCCTGACCACGTGACCTTTCACTTCGACCATGTGTGCGCCTGGGAGTCTTTTCCATAGACATAGAATTACTAGACGGCGCCTGACCAGCAACATCGTACGTCATCGTTGCAGCCATATTGCGAGTGGCACTACTGTGGAGTGAAGTAATGAATAAAGATGCCTCACGCATGTGCTGCTTGGGATTGTACAAACCGCTGTACTCTGCAAACCAGATCCCAGGGGATTACATTTCATAGGTAAGGCTGAACAATTGTTTTGGTTATATTTGTCCAGTAGAAAATCCCATTTTATAATCTTAGCATTCAAGGTCACTTTACAATAAAATTGAACAACATTAGTAAAATTAAAACGAGAATGATAAATCAAAAAGCAATAATTAGCAAACAAACAAAGATAACTGGCAGTAACCGTGCAAAATTCACAATTGGTATGCCAGTTTGAGAAGATAAGTTTTGAGGGTAGTTTCAAAATGCGTTATTGAATTGAGCTGACGTATATGAGAGGGAAGAGAATCCCCGAGTTGAGGAGCACTATGAGAGACGCTTGAGCTCCCATAGAACAGAGTTTGATGTGTGGTACAGAAAGTAAAGCTGCAGATGAGGATCTGAGTGAGCGAGAGGAGTGTTGTATTGTACAGTATTGTGTATTGTATTCTGTAGTGAACAGGGAGCCAGTGAAGTTGAGAGAGAATAGGTGTAATATGTTCAGTGAATTTAGAACAGCAGGTTATTATCCTGGCAGCAGAATTTTGACGAAGTTGTAATCAATGGATACGTTTTTGTGGGATGCCAGATAGAATAGCATTACAGTAATATGTGAGGTGACTAGGGCATTAACCAATATTTCAGTACTGTGTTGCGAAAGAAAAGGACGTCTAGAAATGTTTCAGAGATGGAAGAAGGCATTCCGAGAAATGTTACTTATATGGGAGGAATTATTTAATAATAATAATAATAATTATTATTATTATTATTATTATTTAATTATTACCATTATTAGTGTATAAATGGATATAAATAATTGCATGTAAAAGATTCGCCAAAATCTGTTGTATGTAAACGATAATGTTTTAAACGTTATTGTTTTTTCATCAGAAAACCCGGTTTCCACGTCTACCTGTATTAGTTTAAATGGCACTTTTGCTACTCGCAATAGGGCGGACACGCTGACGTGTCGTGTCGACTGGGCAACACAGTGAATGTGGCATCTATCTATATATATGTCTATGGTCTTTTCTGTAGCCTGCTACAGGAAGGTACTCTCTCCACCATTGGCATTGGTTTCGCTCCTTGCTATTTTTGTTATATTGCGACGGTATCTTCTCTGTTGATGGGTTTTTGTACAATGTCAGGATCCAGCAACTGCCTGTTCCTATCAGTGGGTTATTTCTTGACACAAACGGTTGACGAAGACAATGCACTCTCACTACAACATCCATCCATCCATCATCCAACCCGCTGAATCCGAACACAGGGTCACGGGGGTCTGTTGGAGCCAATCCCAACCAACACAGGGCACAAGGCAGGAACCAATCCTGGGCAGGGTGCCAACCCACCGCAGGACACACACAAACACCAAGCACACACTAGGGCCAATTAAGAATCACCAATCCACCTAACCTGCATGTCTTTGGACTGTGGGAGGAAACCGGAGCGCCCGGAGGAAACCCACGCAGACACGGGGAGAACATGCAAACTCCACGCAGGGAGGACCCGGGAAGCGAACCCAGGTCTCCTAACTGCGAGGCAGCAGCGCTACCACTGCGCCACCGTGCCGCCCTCACTACAACATAAGGTAGTAGATTTCGTTGCATCACATTGGGACAGATTTGGAGACATTCTTCCTGTTGTTCTTTCCAATGCAAGTTGAGTTATCACAACAAGTCAGGAGTACTATCAATACATGGCAACATCTGGAGTTTATGGTGGTGAAGCTGAAATTCAAGCTCTTTCCGAAATTCTCCATGCTACCATTGTCATTTACTTCAAACATGACCCCAACATCCCGCCTTGCATTTACAATTCTGGAAATACTCTCTTCACCCTCACCTTTGCCTCTTGCATCAACAAACACAGGTTGTGGAATGAAATGAAGGCCCTGAAACTCACAAAAAATATGAGAGCTCTTGAAAGTGAAACTCAGTTTGTTCAATGGCTTCTTCAAGTTGGGGAAGGTAAAACTGGAAACACGGCAGAACTACCTTCTCAATGTTTACCACAACAACAAGACCCAGTTGCTCAACTTTTTGGTGATATTAATTTCTCGACTGTGACTACCCAAGAACTTGCTGCAAGAGCAATACTGTAAACCTTTCAGAACAAAACCCAGCCTTGCCAAACACAAGAAAATTCACTGCAACGACAAATTGTTTCAGTGTCACACTTGCACAAAACGTTTCACAACGCAGAACTATCTTCACAAACACACAAAAATTCACTCCGCTGAAAAATTACCTGACTCCCACTCCAGTAACACATTCTTCCAGTATGATTCCTGCAACAAAACTTTTCAAACGCAAACCTGCCTTGCTAAACACAAGGCATTCTTCCCAACAACAATATGAGTGCCAGAAATGCAATAAACAGTTTCTATTTTTACACCGCCGTATGCTACGGTGCGTGTTGGCTAGTGTATATATATATATATATATATATATATATATATATATATATATATATATATATATATATATATATATATATATTGTGGAGGACTGCCGGCTTCTTATTCCGGTCCTCACCCCCAGGCTGCCAAGAGGAGCTTTCCTGACAGCAGGATCGTGCCCCGAGTTCCAGCAGGGCATCATGGACCTTGTAGTGTTTATACACAACCCTGCTGGATACCTTGGGGGCCGCTGGGAGTCGCTGTAGGGGGGCTCGTAGGCTCATATGTGCCCTATAACCCGGGAGTACGTCACGTGACAGGAAGAAACAACATGCTCCCGGGTTGAAGAAAAGGACTGTTTACCCTGACCCGGAAGGAATAAGGAACTCTGGACTGATTGGGCAGGAACACCTCCGGGTCAGGGTGTATAAAAGGACTATGGGCCAGTCCAGACACTGAGCTGAGCTGGGAGGTAGGAGGGCGAAGTGTCTGGGCGAGGAGGAGAGAATATTGTAGTGTATTGTGGTAAATCTATGAGTAGTGTGCAGGGTGCTTGGTGCAGTGTGTTAAAGAAAAATAAAGAGTCTTGAACTTTTACCTGGTGTTTAGCGTGGTACCTGAGGGTTCAAGGGAGCACTAGCGCCCCCTACTGCCACAATATATATATAGCAAGAAAGGTGCTATATTGTACCCGACCCAGCACAGACTTGACACAGGAGGCACGTATAAAACAGAAAGACTTTTATTTTTCTTCAGCTGGAGGGCACGTCTTCCCCGTAATCCCTCCAGCCACAACACACTCCCAAGCACTTATCACTGAGTCACCACACTCCTCACTTTCACCACCACTCCTCCACAGCTTTGTCCTCCTTCCACCCGACTCTGGCCAAAGAGTGGTGGTTTCTGGCTCCCTTTTATCAGGCACCTGGAAGTGCTCCAGGTGGTTGATTGCTGGCCTCCAGCTACACTTCCAGGTGCGATAAAACCAGTGCCCAAAAGGGGCCAGTCGTTCCTGGTGCAGCACCCCCTGGCGGCGCCTGCGGAACCCCACAGAGCTGCACAGAACTCCAATCCCCATGAAGCCCTGGGGGAGTCCGAGGCACTGTTGCAACCCAGGGATGCTGCCATCTAGCGTCCAGGGGGAGATACTGGGCTTCCCACCCTTGTCCGCCTGGCAAATGTGGTGAAGGGGCGTCCCAGCCAAGCATGGGCCCCGGCCATCTGCCACTATATATATATATATATATATATATATATATATATATATATATACATATATATATACATATATATATATATATAGTGGTATATGGCCGGCCATTCATCCCGGCCAATACCCCCAGGCTGCCAGATGGAGCTCTCCCTGCAGCATGAAGGTGCCCCGAATGCCAGCAGGGAATCATGGACAATGGAGTGTTTATTCTCAGCCCTGCTGGATACCATCGGGGACACCAGAGGACGCTGCAGGGAGGATCAAGGACTATTTTCCCTGCAGCCCGGAAGTACGTCTAAGTCACATGGACAGAAGAAATGACGTACTTCCAGGATGAAGAAAAGGAGTTTTTATCCAACCCGGAAGTGTTGCCAGTCACATGGACAGAGAGAGAGAGGAACACTTCCGGGTCAAGAACTATAAAGGACTGTGAGAGATCCCAGATGGGCGAGCTGAGTTGGGAGGAAGGGAACAACGCGTCTGGGAGAGGAGGATTGATTATTGATTATTGTAATGTTATATTGTTTATGAGTATTGTGGAGTGGAGGTTGCTTTGTGCACATTATAATTGTAATAAATTAAATTATTGGACTTTTACCTGGTGTCTGGCGTCTGGTCTGAGGGTTCAACGGGACGACAGCAACCCCTATCTGTCACTATATATATATATAGTCACACACGTGCACATGGGAGGCAGCTAAAGGGCTTGAGTAAAGGCAGTTCGGGACATACCGGGATGTGGCAGAGTGCACGGACTCTTTTTCTCCCTTGCCTGCAGACCATTCACGGGAGATTCCACCTGGTCCTCTTCACGTCACTTCTGGGACTGAGCCAATGGAAGGAGACCTTGCTGGCTCCTGCCCCTGTGATGTCATGTCTGGGCTCGCACCAATGGCAGAAGACCTTCATGAGCCCGACCCCTTTGACTTCACTTCCTGTCTTCCCCTTTAAAAGCCTCCACCTTTTCCCTATACCCTTAGTTCTGTATTGGACTCGGTCTTCTGCTCCTGTTATTGGTTGCCGCAGGGAATCATCTTCTTCCATATCTTTCTGTCCTCTACATCTTGTTCTGTTACACCCATCACCTGCATGTCCTCTCTCACCGCATCCATAAACCTTTGCTTAGGCCTTCCTCTTTTCCTCTTCCCTGGCAGCTCTATCCTTAGCATCCTTCTCCCAATATACCCAGCATCTCTCCTCTGCACATGTCCAAACCAACACAATCTCGCCTCTCTGACTTTGTCTCCCAACCGTCCAACTTGAGCTGACCCTCTAATGTGCTCATTTCTAATCCTATCCATCATTGTCACACCAAGTGCAAATCTTCGTATCTTTAACTCTGCCACCTCCAGCTCTGTCTCCTGCTTTCTGGTCAGTGCCACCATCTCCAACCCATATAACATAGCTGGTCTCACTACTGTCCTGTTGACCTTCCCTTTCACTCTTGCTGATACCCGTCTGTCACAAATTACTCCTGACACTCTTCTCCACCCATTCCACCCTGCCTGCACTCTCTTTTTCACCTCTCTTCCACAATCCCCATTACTCTGTACTTTTGTTCCCAAGTATTTAAACTTATCCACCTTCGCCAACTCTATTCCTTGCATCCTCACCATTCCACTGACCTCCCTCTCATTTACACACATGTATTCTGTCTTGTTCCTACTGACCTTCATTCCTCTCCTCTCTAGAGCATATCTCCACCTCTCCAGGGTCTCCTCAACCTTCTCCCTAGTATCGCTACAGATCACAATGTCATCAGTAAACATCATAGTCCACCTGTTCATCACCATTGCAAATAAGAAAGGGCTCAGAGCCGATCCCTGATGTGATCCCACCTCCACCTTGAATGCATCCGTCACTCCTACCGCAGACCTCACAACTGTCACACTTCCCTCATACATATCCTGTACAACTCTTACGTACTTCTCTGCCACTCCCGACTTCCTCATCTAATACCACAGCTCCTCTCAAGGCACATTGTCATATGCTTTCTCCTGTCCACAAAGATGCAATGCAACTCCTTCTCGCCTTCTCTAAACTTCTCAATCAACATCCTCAGAGCAAACATTGCATCTGTGGTGCTCTTTCTTGGCATGAAACCATACTGCTGCTAACTAATCAACACCTCACTTCTTAACCTAGCTTCCACTACTCTTTCCCATAACTTCATGCTGTGGCTCATCAATTTTATTCCCCTGTAGTTACTGCAGTCCTGTACATCCCCCTTATTCTTAAATATTGGCACCAGTACACTTCTTCTCCACTCCTCAGGCATCCTCTCACTTTCCAAGATTCTATTAAACAATCTGCTTAAAAACTCCACTGCCATCTCTCCTAGACACCTCCATGCTTCCATAGGTATGTCATCTGGACCAATGGCCTTTCCATTTTTCATTCTCTTCATAGCTGTCCTTACTTCCTCCTTGCTAATCTGTTGCACTTCCTGATTCACTATCTCCACATCATCCAACCTCATCTGTCTCTCGTTCTCTTCATTCAACAGCCTCTCAAAGTACTCTTTCCATCTTCTCAACACACTCTCCTCGCTTGCAAGTATGTTTCCATCTTTATCCTTTATCACCCTAACCTGCTGCACATCTTTCCCAGCTTGGTCCCTCTGTCTAGCTAATCAGTACAGGTCCTTTTCTCCCTCCTTGGTGTCCAACCACTCATACAACTCTACATACGCCTTTTCTTTAGCCTTCGCCACCTCTCTCTTCACCTTGCACCTTACCTACGTGTACTCTTCTCTACTTTCTGCATCTCTCTGACTATCCCACTTCTTCTCTGCCATCATCTTCCTCTGTATACACTCCTGTATTTCCTCATTCCACCACCAGGTTTCCTTTTCCTCCTTCCTCTTTCCAGATGTCATACCAAGCACCCTTCTTGCTGTCACCCTTATTACATCTGCTGTAGTTTCCCAGCTGTCTGGTAACTCTTCACTGCCACCCAGTGCCTGTCTCACCTCCTCACTAAACTCAACCTTGCAGTCTTCCTTTTTCAACTTCCACCATTTGATCCTTGGCTCTGCCCTCACTCTCTTCCTCTTCTTGATCTCCAACGTCATCCTACAGACCACCATCCTATGCTGCTTAACTACACTTTCCCCTGCCACCACTTTACAGTCTTCAGTCTCCTTCAGATCAACTCTTCTACATAGGATGTAATCTACCTGTGTGCATCTTCCTCCGCTCTTGTACATAACCCTATTTTCCTACCTCTTCTTAAAATACATACTCACCACAGCCAAGTCCATCCTTTTAGCAAAATCCACTATCCTCTGACCTTCTTCATTTCTCTACTTGACACCATAACTACCCATCACCTCCTCATCTCCACTGTTCCCTTCACCAACATGCCCATTGAAATCCGCTCCAATCACCACTTTCAATCCATTAGGTACACTGTTCATCACTTTATCCAACTCACACCAAAAATCTTCTTTCTCACTCATTGTACACCCAACTTGCGGTGCATATGCACTAACAACATTCATCATCACACCTCCAATTTCCAGCTTCCTAATCATTACTCTGCCTGACACTCTTTTTACCTCCAAAACACTCTTGACATACTGTTCCTTCAGAATAACTCCTACCCTATTTCTCCTCCCATCCACACCATGATAGAACAATTTTAATCCACCTCCGATCCATCTGGCCTTACTCCCCTTCCATTTAGTCTCTTGCACGCACAATATATCAACCTTCCTTCTCTCCATCATATCTGCTAACTCCCTCCCCTTACCAGTCATACTGCCAACATTCAAAGTTCCTACCCTCAGTTCCACTCTCTTTACTTTCCTCCTCTCCTCCTGCCTCCGGACACGTCTCCCCCCTCTTCTTCTCCTTCTTCTTCTTCAGCCAACAGTAGCCCAATTTCCACCAGCACCCTGTTGGCTAACAGTAGTGGTGGCGGTCGTTGTTAACCTGGGGCTCGACTGATCCGGTATGAAAATTTGTATTGTTGTCCGCATATTGATTTGGCAAAATATTACACCAGAAGCCCTTTCTGACAAAGCCCTCCCCATTTATCTGGGCTTGGGACCGGCACAAAGAAACACACTGGTTTGTGCATCCCCTGTGGCTGGGTTATATATATCTGCCTATTATAAAAAAAAATCCTGGAAATGAAAAACAGGGTGATGAGACGTGATCTTCTCGGACGTTCTCGGAAGACACTTAAAAGACCTGCGAGATGCAAACAATATCAAATAAGAGCATGGCCAGCAAAACACTCAGTCGTGTAAAGGCACGTAGCACACACAGATCCTGTACTCTCAGCACATATAAAGCATATAAGGACAATACGTTCTAGATGAAACATCAATGACTAAGCAAAGAAGAAAGAGCAGCGCGGAGAAAAGAGACCCAAAAGCGCTGGAGAGAAAAAAAGGCTTATGAGAGATTATGAAAGCAGTGGAATTCGAAAGGCTAAAACAAACGATGGTGCGAGACACATGCAGAGAAAGGTAAAGAATATGAAAGCAGTAAAATTCGAAAGTATTGTAGCATCCCAGCCAGGTTGAAGCCTTTTTTGTTTTAAGCGACTGTTAGGTCCAATTGAGGGAGGGCAAAGTATAGCACGGAAGACTGATAGTGGGGTATTGATTGATGTGGTAAGGTGGGGGGTGGGGGGTGAGACCGTGGGAGGTGGAGTTGGAGAAGGTGTTAGAAAGTTGTGTTTGAGGTGTGGAAGTCTGCAATTGCTCAAGTAAAATTTTTGTGACACTTTATTACGTCAGTCGCTACAGTATCAAAAAAAGATAGTAAAGACCACATTAGCGCAAACAAAAGGAAATTAATCATCAGGACCAGGTGTAATTGAAAAAATAGCAGGACAAAGTGAGGTCAGAAATAAAAGGCAAAGAGCAAAAAACAAAGTCTTTTCACCTTTGCATCATTCAATGCACAAAACGTAGATTTACACAATAATGGACCATACACTATGAGAATCTGTGGTCCCACAACAGCTAAAGCAATGACAAGTTTAATTTCAAAGAAAACACAATTTGGTCAGATGTATATTTATGATCACGGAGAAACGATGCAAATTTTAAAAGGCAACAAGAAAGGTAATGTATATATTCCGCAAATAACATTAGACACCAAAGGAGAACTTGATATGCCACGCGTATTAAAATGTTTACAGTTTCCCGTGAGAATAGTTTTTGCTATGACAATTAACAAATCACAGGGACAAACATTAGAAAAAGTCATATTATTTATTAGAGAAACAGAAACAATATTCAATTACGAGCAGTTATACGTTGCGTTGTCACAATGTGTCTCAAAAAATGGAATCAAAATTCAATGTGATCTTGAAGAAAAGGTAATTCCAAATATTGTTTTTAATGAAGCATTAAAGTAAAAGTGCAAATTGTGAAACTGAAACAATTCCAAAAAAAAAAATCTTTTAAAATTGTATATCTGATTAACCAAACACAGGGGTTGGCAAGCGAAGTGAGCAGGTGGCAGAGCCCCCTAGTGTGTGTATATATATATATATATATATATATATATATGACACCAGTGGGGTAGCTAGCTTGCTGAAGGCCCCTGTGCAGTGCAATTAGGTGGGCCCCCCTGTTTAGCTCAAGTGATAGTAATTTATTGGCAACTAGATCCTAGGGGCTGGCTGGGCAGTGGCATCCACGACCATGTCACAATCAGATCACATACTGGTGAAAAACAAACCAGCTCTCTAAATGGAATTTGTAATAAATTTTTTAATCGCTTTATTACACCCACTGTAAGTTAGCAAAAATAAAATAAATTGTGGGAATAATATGTGAGAGGTGTGGGTAATAGAAGTACATAAAAATATGTAAAATGTGGACCTGCTTACTTTTCCAAGACAACTTTTTGAAGGAGGATGATTAAAATATAACATAAGCTAAAAAGTAGAAACTGTTCTATGCTATAAAATGAAGCAATTTCAATTTGTCACAAATTAAAACAACACCGGCTGACAGGATACTACTATACAATCGACCTGAGAAAATGGTCATCATAAAGTGTTTCAAGCTCACAAATCCTCACAGTAGTTACACTAATGCACTTAAGCCATACTAAGGTACACAATAAAACATATTACAGATATGTTAAACTGTTGAAGTTTACAAAAATGGAACTGACTGACAAGTCACAAATCGTATTACTTATAATATCACTAGTACCTTAAAGTATTTGCTTGCTTGCCTTCTATTGCGCAAAAGTCTCAACAATGTTTGAAACGTCAAGTTGTCTGGCACACTCGTTTTTGATTGAGAGTACAGCCAAGCCACTAAGTTTGTCTTACTACATGGTGCTTCTGAGTTAATTTTTGATGAGTTTAACTTGGAGAAAGATCGTTGACATGCAACAGTCACTAGTATGATCAGCAGTAAACATGTAAGCCATGCAAACATCACTGAAGTAGATGACAGTGCACAGTGTTTATAGTTTATAGGAACTGTGAAACACACTGTGTCTAGTACAAATCAAGGAAGTATGATTGGTGGGAACTGTTCAGAAAACCAAGACACCCACACTTCAGAAAGACTCCATCCCTGAATCTTGGCATGTGTTTATTAGTAAGCCAAAAGATTCAGTTAAAAGGCATTCTTCTAACAGGTCTTTTGCCAGTTAAAGGAATAGTTTGGTATTTTTTAAGGTAAAGTTATTTTATAACAATCAAGGTATACACAAATTTGCTATGGGAAACTGTGTTTTTAAGTGGAACCTTTATTTATAAAATTGAAAAAATACAGTGTTCTGTTTCAGTTTAAAATGGGGTGTAAGTGGCACTGGTTCAAATTGAAAGCAAAAGCCACTTTAAGGTGGGAGAGGTTTTGATTTCAGAAAACATGCCTATCATGTTTCTGAAGTATGGGTATGACATAATAATACATTTTATCACATATATTTGGACAGGAAGACATGGAAAAAGATGATCTGCTGTGGCAACCCCTAACAGGAGCAGCCAAAAGAAGAAGAAGATCACAAATATTTGGAAATATTTTTCCTGAGGTAAGGATAAATTTCTGTTCTCATGCCTGGGGTGCCGTTTTCTTGTAAGTAAGGAAGTGAAATAGAACAAAACCACATATGTCTGCAGTTTCTTAATGCAAAAATGCCTTTCCTTTGTCATTATTGGAAATATCACTGGTTTAAAAACAGCTTATTTGCATAAATTCTAAGAAGGATCTTACCCTATTCACTTGATTCACTTTTTTAAGAGCAATAGCAACTTGTAGAACCCAAAAAAGAAGCTGCAGGAAACCATAGCTCTAGTGTTGACATGTCCTTGTTGAAGTACACAGTCAATGAGAAGAAGGGCACAGCTACATTTATTGTAAAATGGCAGAATCTCACTAAAATATTAATTGTAAACAAATCAGAAGCATGCTAGGAGAAGGGTTGGGGTTCCAGGTAAGCCCCATTTAATGTCCAGGTTAAAGGAAATTAATTGGTAAATGAATGAATGAAACAAATGGCTGTCTTTGTCATTCTCCCAAGCGTTGCTTCTTCTGCCAGGTCTGACTACCCTGGAAGCAGGTAAATTAATGAAAGCCAGGCTTTACATATAGTTGGCACCATAAGGGACTTTCAGGGGCAGGACAGAGCTGAAATCAGTTGTCCACATTTACTTTTCCTCCATTTTAAGGGCAGAAAGAGAGACATGGTTATAAACTGTGAGTCCCCTTTAGTCTTTCTCTTATGTGTCCCTTAACCAAAATGCATGGGACACTCCACATGCTCATGTGTTTGACAATATATTTTTGAAAATGACTTGAACACTCTGTTTTATAATATACATCCAATCTTGAGATGAGGAGCTGTGCTGGAGAACATTTTTGGCCTGAATGATCTCTAAGTATAAGTTTTAAGGCATTTGTTTTCATGTTTGGACCAATGCTCCGTAAACACCAATTTAAAACAAAAGAACAGGCATGGTATTTTTTTTTTAAATATTAAATGCTTCACTTAAAAGCATAATTTCCCATGGCAAATGAATGTATACCATGATTGGAAGGGACCTGAGCTACCTTGAAAGCTTACACATTGTAATCTTTTTAGTTAGCCAATCAAAGGTCTCATTTTGCATGACTGACAAAAAAAGATTAACTTGAAAAATAATGAACTTAACCTTTAATGGAGTTGATTACCTTTCATTTTTCAAGCCAAAGATGTGTTCCTTGCCTAAGTTACAGGGCTAGGGACCCTTTGTAGCCATTTCACCTTGGGTTGTTGTGATTAATCCTTTCACTATAACCAGAACTGAACTGCCCTTCTCAAGTCTTGCAAAGTTTCCTGGAGACACATAACAGGAAGGAGCTTCAGAAGAGTGGCAGCAGACCCTCTTGCATCTGGAAAAGTCCAGTCCTCTCCTAAACACAGAGAAAGACATTTACTGAGACAGTTCCCATCCTTTCATTTTTAGGTTTTACCTATGCCTCTGACCCAGCCCTTTTGGGAACTATGGTAAAATGAAATTCATAAGCTTTGTAATGCAACAGTGAGGCCTCTCAATATTGCATACAATTTAAGTCTACATATTATAAAAAAAAGACTTATCTACATTGGAGGAAGCCCAGAAAAGACTGACTACAATGCAAAACATGAAACCAAGTGAAAAATCTGTCAATAGGTAAGCAAATTTACATGACAAGATTTCTATGAATAAGCTAAATAATTTTATATATTTTATATATTTTTTGACAAGTCAATAAATCTTTAAATAAGTTAAACAAGATTTAATGGCTTTAATGGCTTGCTATAAAGAATTTTCACTTGCTTAGACTTTATTTTTTTGCAGGGTATACTTTTTCTAAGACTATGGCATTTAAGATATAAAGGAATATTGAAGGCATTGAGTTTTTACAGTTTAAGCAAGTGATACGATATTTTGCAAAAGTTTAATGAATATGGAATTATAAGCTCTGTTGGGTTGAATGGTGTGTTTCTTTTCAGAATGTTGTCATGATTTTGGAACACTAGAGTATCCAAACAATAACTCACACTGACTCAGGGAAACATGCTAACTCCAACAATTAGTTCCTAGGGTGAAATAAAAACACAAAAGTTTGGATCTTTGACACAGTAGTGTAAACCACATTTCCACCATAACTAATAACAATAATCATTCATCCGTTCCTTTTCTAATGTCCATGTCCATTTCAGGAGGGATCAGTGCTTATTCTCCAGTCCATTATATGGTAAACATATACATATTCATAATGAGCTAATACAGAGATCCTCATTAACATAACATGTACATTAATTAGTTCAACAATTTTATTTGAAATACAGTTTTAGACATGTGTTTAACTTGAATATATCTGAAAGTACATTTCAGTTAATATTTTTGTTTGTTTGTTTTTCATAGATCTTTTCCTTCTGTGTTGGTTATTTTATGTGCAATGTAGTTCATCTTCTGTGCCTATACTTATCAATCCATTTTTGATTCTCTTAAACACATATGTGGCCAAGTAAAGGCTGAAGAAAATACAGCAGTAATAAATACATGATGGAAACCAAACCTGGACAGGGTACTAATCCATTGGAGGTCATTCTTACTTAGGCATCACACTCCTTGTAGTTAGGCCAGAGTCACTGATCAAACTAACATATGTATCATTAAGTTGTGGAAGGAGATCTGGAAAAAAAAAGAGGCAGACATCAGGAGAATGTGCAGACTCCATGCAGACAATGGCTAGGCTGGGATCTAAACTCAGTTTTTACTCTGCTACAGTATCTACTTATACTCATATGTTACTGTTTAGAAAATTGCAACTGTTGAATGAGGATGCAAAAAATAAAATGTAGTTAAACATTAGTTAAGGTCATGGCTTCACAAAAGATGGCAGAGGTTGTGGTGTTGTTATAGTTGGAGTTGCTCTGTTGTTTCACACATTAATGCAATCTTCATGTACTTGCCTAAGCAGTCTTCTCTGTGTATTGCTAATCTGCTTAGGGACAGAGGGTAGCTGACTGGCTTGCATCTGCCAGAATGTTTTCATTCAGGAACTGGGGCCTTTCAGTTATCATCTCTAAGATTTGCCACATCCTGGAATTGTCCTCTTCACATTTCCCAAATAAGCCTTTACAGCTGTTTCAATGTGTAGTATATATTTTGTCTTTTTTATTCATGAAGTGGAATATTCTCATTGTTAAGTCCCCTTTAAGGCTTCAGGGACTTTCACTCTATATGATGTAAAATGAACTAATATAAAATAAGTGTCAGATTAGGCTGGACTGTTAATGTCATTCTGTTTTTCTTTGCAAATTCTTCTCTTGAAAAATGGAATGGTCCTTCATGCTTCTCTGGCAGGCTTTTCATATTTGGCTCATGGCTTTGAAATACAGGTATTTCAAAAATCATTAATGCCACAGAAGGGATGACAAAAATCTTTTCAATGAGGGACCAGAAGAAGTGACATGAGCCAAAAGACAAACAATTATTTGTAACGAGGATGCCAAATATACCCTGCTATCAAGCCAAAAATGAAAAACTCTAAATCGTTGTTGAAAATATGTATGTAGAGCAGAGGTTGTTTTCAAAGGGACGCTAAGTAAATAAGCACACACTACTCTTTTTGTTATTTCTCCATAACCTCGGATGAATACGAAATGTAAGTCATGACCTTTATCATAACACACAATAGTTTCTTCCAAAATTTAGACTTTTTGTGTGAAGCATAACTTACTGGTTCCCATCCTGAAAACACTTCCCCTTAGTTCCTCTTGGTCTATAACTAGGTGTTATAATTCACTTTTTAATTAAAATAATTCTGTTCAATAAACTTTATTGATGGTTTTGAGGCTTTTATTGCTTCAGTCGTTACTCTACTTGCAATATTATTAGGCAAGTCAGTATTCGGACCTTATCATTATTTCTACAGTATGTACATATTCCAGCAGTAACCCATTTAAAGAGGGAGGGTTTGGCTTAAAGTGATTAACACATTATATTAAGGTGTGCATAATTATTAGACAGCTTTGTTACCTTAGGGAAAATGAGACAAAAAAAAGATATTTAACTGAGAGTGAAAAGTCAAATATTGTAAAATGCCTTTCAGACAAATGCAACACTCTGGAAATTGCTAACCTATTTAGGTGTGACCACCAGTCAATCAAACATATTCAATTTTGCAAAGCCATAAATGAAAGTGTAATCACATTCTCAATTATTATCTGATTTGGTTCAGCAATGACACACTCCAAATCTAAATTACAGTGTGTTGTGAGGTCTGCTGAGAAAATAATTGGCTGTGCTTTTCCATCTGTGGCAGACCTGCATACATCTCATGTCACTAACCACATCGTAAGGATCACCATGGGCTCATCTCACGCAGATCATCACTTATTCCAAAAACTCCCCTCTGGTAAACATTTCAGGTCAATTTAAACTAAAACTAACAGACCCCTCAGTATTTTCTTTCCCAGAACCATAGCCACCACAAACCAGTAAGTTAGCCTGTTTTCTTTTTGTATTCATGCATTCTGCCATATACTGTATGAAGGTGTGCCTGTGTGTGTACAGTGTATGCACATGTATATGTGTGCATGTGCATACACACTATACACTCACACTTTCACTTGTACATCATCATGTGCACATCTCCTTTATAATTGTATTATTCTGCAACTTTGAAGTTTTTGTTTTTAACTTATGCTGTTTACGTTATTTGTGCGTAATGTTGTGTTCTGTTATAAGCAGCTCTGAATCTACCAAGTCAAATTCCTGTACATTAAGTGCTGGCGAATAAAAGTCACTCAGGTTCTGTTTCTGAAACAAAAGACTTGTAGAGAAGAAAAGGTGCAAATTAATTGCAAAAGACTTGAGAAGAATTAAACTTATACCTACAGGAACCCATCAGTTTCCCATGCCACCATATTCAAAAGCAGTAACCTGCCTGGAGTTTCAAGTACAAAAAGTACAATGTATCAAGTGCTCAGAGACATGGCTACTGTCAAGAAGGCTGAAGCACTGCCTCTACTAAATAAGACTTACAAGCTGAAGTGTCAGAAGTGGGGTAAGAAATATATGAATTCTGAATTTTCAAAGGTTTTATGGACAGATGAAATATGAGTGACACTTGATGGACCAGACAGGTAGGCTGATGACTGGATTAGTAATTGACACAGGGCACCATCAAGGTAGGAGCTGTTATCATTTAGGATGAACTAGCTGAACCTTTTTAGGCTAAAGATGGACAGAAAATCAACTCCCAAACCCATTGTAAATTTCTGGAAGATGCATTTTTCAAACAGTGGTACAGGAAGAAATCAGCAGCATTCAAGAAGGTCATGATCTTTATGCAACACAGTGCTCTATCACATACATCCAAGTACTCCACTGCTTGGCTAGCCAACAAAGGCCTCAATGATGACAGAATAATGACTTGGCCCCCTTCCTCAACTTAAATCCTTTTGAGCACTTGTGGCCCTTCTCAAATGTGTGACTTACAGTGAAGCAAGTCAATACACATCTTTGAACAGCATGTAGAAGCCTGTGGTTGCTACTTCAGCAAAAAATCATTGTGAACAGATTAAGAAATTGACAGACCCTATGGCTGGGAGTCTCATGGAATTTGTTGAGAAGAAGGTGGCTATATTAGTCACTGTATATTTTTGAAGTGTCAAAAATTTCATTGTTAATTGATATGTCATTTTGAAGTTACTTATTTGTTGCACTTACTGTAAAACTTAATAACAGACAAGTGAGTGAGGTTAAAAATGATTTGTAATTTAGTTGCTTAATAATTCCGCACATTAATAGGTGTTATTTTGAAAAAGTTGTCGCTTCTTCTACAATGTATTTTTGTGGTATGATTACTACTGATTACAGACTGACTTTTGTAAGCTGTTAATGCAAATTATTTTTTCTCTGCGGACTTTCTCTTCAGTGCTTACACATGTGTAATGTGTTCCCTCATACAGAGTTTATCCTACAGCATGGACATCAAATTCAGTAACAGGAGGGCCACAGTGGCTGCAGGTTTTCATTCCTGTCACTTTAGAAACCAATTACTAATGTTAATAGAACATATTGTGTAACCCTAATTTTAGCTGACTTTCATTTTAATTGTTCCATTTTTTTCTTTTGAAGGTTTGAGAAATACTGATCTGTGGTGGTTGACAAAGCATTTGAATGTTGATCTCAGGAAATCTCAATCACTTTTGGAAAGGAGTGGTATGGCTGAATGAGAGCACTAACAGCCACAGAAGTAAATAACGGGATTAATTAACAGCTGCATATCAGATTGTCAGTCAGTCATTTTCCAACCCACTAGTCCTAACTACAGGGTCACGGGGGTCAGCACAGGGCGCAAGGCAGGAATAAACCCCAGACAGGGCACCAGCCCACTGCAGCATATGAGATTGAGTAAAGTGAAAATGGTGAACTTTTTGAGACTGCAGACTTTGCTGGTCATCTCTTAGTTTACGTTGCATCCCAGAATTGTTTGGATGTGGATTAGGGAAAAAAATTAAGTCAATAATAATTAAGGAAAAAGAAGTCAAATTTAAATTAGCAGCTGCCCTCTAGGGTGTAATTGTGATACCCTTGCTGAATGTAAATACATATGTTGAGGCATGATGTAAGATGATACATAAATAATACTCACTTTTTATTACAGGTAACACTGCCATCTGGCTCAGTTGTACCCTGCAGATGCCATAATTAAGGTATGTTATTCATATGGAGGTGCCGGACATGCCTACTTATATACAGTGCATCCGGAAAGTATTCACAGCGCATCACTTTTTCCACATTTTGTTATGGTACAGCCTTATTCCAAAATAGATTAAATTCATTTTTTTCCTCAGACTTCTACACACAACACCCCATAATGACAATGTGAAAAAGTTTTGCTTGAGGTTTTTGCAAATTTATTAAAAATAAAAAAATTGAGAAATCACATGTACATAAGTATTAATAGCCTTTGCCATGAATCTCAAAATTGAGCTCAGGTGCATCCTGTTTCCCCTGATCATCCTTGAGATGTTTCTCCAGCTTAATTGGAGTCCACCTGTGGTAAATTCAGTTAATTGGACATGATTTGGAAAGGCACACACCTGTCTATATAAGGTTCCAGAGTTGACAGTTCATATCAGAGCAAAAACCAAGCATGAAGTCAAAGGAATTATCTGTAGACCTCCGAGACAGGATTGTCTTGAGGCACAAATCTGGGGAAGGTTACAGAAAAATTTCTGCAGCTTTGAAGGTCCCAATGAGCACAGTTGCCCCCATCATCCATAAGTGCAAGAAGTTCGAAACCACCAGGACTCTTCCTAGAGCTGGCCGGCCATCTAAACTGAGCAATCGGGGGAGAAGGGCCTTAGTCAGGGAGGTGACCAAGAACCTTCCAGAAGGACAACCATCTCTGCAGCAATCTACCAATCAGGCCTGTATGGTAGAGTGGCCAGGCGGAAGCCACTCCTTAGTAAAAGGCACATGGCAGCCTGCCTGGAGTTTGCCAAAAGGCATCTGAAGGACTCTCAGACCATGAGAAACAAAATTCTCTGGTCTGATGAGACAAAGATTGAACTCTTTGGTTTGAATGCCAGGTGTCACGTTTGGAGGAAACCAGGCACCGCTCATCACCAGGCCAATATCATCCCTACAGTGAAGCATGGTGGTGGCAGCATCATGCTGTGGGGATGTTTTTCAGCGACAGGAACTGGGAGACTAATCAGGATAAAGGGAAAGATGACTGCAGCAATGTACAGAGACATCCTGGATGAAAACCTGCTCTAGAGCACTCTTGACCTCAGACTGGGGCGACGGTTCATCTTTCAGCAGGACAACGACCCTAAGCACACAGCCAAGATATCAAAGGAGTGGCTTCAGGACAACTCTGTGAATGTCCTTGAGTGGCCCAGCCGGAGCCCAGACTTGAATCCGATTGAACATCTCTGGAGAGATCTTAAAATGGCTGTGCACCGACGCTTCCCATCCAACCTGATGGAGCTTGAGAGGTGCTGTGAAGATGAATGCGCGAAACTGGCCAAGGATAGGTGTGCCAAGCTTGTGGCATCATATTCAAAAAGACTTGAGGCTGTAATTGCTGCCAAAGGTGCATCGACAAATTATTGAGCAAAGGCTGTAAATACTTATGTACATGTGATTTCTCAGTTTTTTTATTTTTAATACATTTGCAAAAACCTCAAGTAAACTTTTTTCATGTTGTCATTTTGGGGTGTTGTGTGTAGAATTCTGAGGAAAAAAAAGAATTTAATCTGAAAATCTGAAAAGTAAAGAAAGGTGACGGTTTCAGGAATGCTGATCTGCTCCGGTCCCCAAAACATTTTAACAGAACTCTTAGAAGTTAGCAATTTTGGAAATGTATGCTATTGCACAATGAGAGCAGCAACAAGCCATGAAATTAAAGAATGGGTTTAATTAACAACAAGACTCAGCACCTAATTAAGTAACTGGTTGGAGTTTGAGGCCCTGACTTAGTTTGTCTTCTGTAGGCTCACTCACGTCACATTTCATTTCTGTTTGGGTGCCATTTAACGAAAGAAACAAAGCAATTCAGAGGAAAGATGAAGAAGTTCAAGGGAACAAATCTTTAAAAACAAGTCAATTAAAATGAATTCATAAGAAGTTAATTAGGAGCAAAAACAGGTCACTAATTAAGAAATGAGTTAGAATGAAAACCTGCAGCCACTGGGGACCTCCATGACCAGATTTGGGGACCCCTGTACTAGGTGAACCTAATATCAGTGTTCATGACTGGTAATGGGCAAATCATGGTTTTTAAATGGTCTGCTGAATCAAGACTTAAAACTGTGGTACGAATGCTGCTCTGTAACAGAAAATGTCAGCACATCTGTATGGAGCACATCTGGGTTATGTAGCAAAATAATTAAATGATCTGAAACACACATGCAAGTTGTATCAGACTGGATGCAAATTGTAGTTTTGCAGTGGCCCAATCCAAGTCCAAACATAAATTCTTATGGAGATGTCGTGGCTGGTTCTAAACTGAACAGCTCACAAATAAAAACCCACAAGTGGGTTGAAGCAGCTCTTCGAGTAGGAATGGAACAAAATTATTTCACCAAAACTGTAGGAAAGGTCTAGTTGCAGGGCATGCTTATAGTTTGTGTAACAAGTTATTAACATATAAGAGCGGGGACATATAGGACATATATCCCATGTATATAAGTATTCACAGCCTTTGCTCAATAATTTGTCGATGCACCTTTGGCAGCAATTACAGCCTCAAGTCTTTTTGAATATGATGCCACAAGCTTGGCACACCTATCTTGAACTATTTTATCTCATTTTAAATATTGGTTAAGTATCTGTTGGAAATTACTAAAGTATCTGCAGTAATCCTGAAAATAAACCAGGAAGCACACATATTTCATGCTTTCAATATTCTGTTTAATTTCACAACTATATTTTTGTTTTTTTCTTTAAATAATATTAATTTAAGATTCTATTCCACAATAGACCACTAGATGCCACTGTAGCCTTACTTATAGTCTTTAAGCACATTAAATCTTTAACAACATGAGTGAGAGAGGAGATTTTGGATCTTAATAAGAACAGTATCATGAGCACTGACATTTTTTTGAAAACGGTGGAATAAATTGCAATATGTTTATTGTAATGTTAACTGCACAAGGCAAATGGAATATCAGTATCACTTGCATTTGTTTCAAGAAACTCTACTTCCCCTCAGGGATTAATACATTATACCAAATATCTCTTGCTGGATTTTGTATTTACTGTCTTTTCTTATCTGAATATTATCAACGTGTGGTTGGATGATTCATGTGTTCCACTGTTGTTTTACAGCCATGGGAATTTTTGCGACTTTATGGAACTGTGTAAAAATGTACCTGTTCGCCTTGTGTTCATATGAAAATTTCTCTAGGCACTACAGGTTCTTCCCATGTCCCAAAGATATTTTTGTTAGGTTGACTGATGATTCTTCACTACATATGACTGATTATGGGTATGTAAATGAGTGGACTACAATTATTGAATAGTGTTGTGGACAGTAGCAAGTAGGATGTTCAAAACTCAACTCAATTTTGTTTAAAGAAATTAGGTGAATAGAATTGGTGAGCTTTCTTTGCCTGAACGGCCTGTTCTTGTAAAACATCTGCTAATGTTCTATCAATCCTCCTAACCCAATCATCCAATGCAAGACTATTAGGTAGCTGGAGCCTATCCCAGCAAGTATCAGGCACAAGGCAGAAATAATCCTAAATAGGGAACCAGTCCATTTCAGAATGAACACACAAACACACACACACACACACACACATGTACATTTTGGGGCCAGTTTTGCAATGCAAGTTCACTTAACTTGAATGTTTTTGGACTGTGGGAGGAAGCCAGAGGACCAGAAGAAACCCATGCAGGGACACCTTGGACATGAAATCCAGTCTTCTAATTGCACCACTCTAACACCACACTGCCCTCTAATCTTCTACTGACACATGTATTTCTATAATTTTGAATACTTAGTATTTAATAAACAACTCACAAATAAACTTTTTCTATTTGAAATAATAATGCCAGGAGTTCCTGAACTATTCTACAGAACTGCCAACATTTGTTGAAGTTGCTTTCTGAATTTCATCTGATATGAGATATTAACCAAAGGTGACCTGTCATTGTTTGCAGACACTCTGCAGTCCAAAGAGGTACATCCATCTTAAGCCTTTAAATGCAGGCCAAACTAAGTGAACTCTGATCCAATCTGATCAGTCTAACAGCTGAGAAGACAAAATCTTTCTAAGGGAAAAGGGGCATGTGGCAAAGACAAAGAGTGTAGTGTGCTGTAGGCAAACGTCTTCACTTGGACCAAGAACTTCAACCTACCAATCTATACAGCATTAGATATCATCCTTATGGTCTTGGACTTGCCAAGATAAATCAGAACTCTAAGTGGCTAAAGCCAGCTAAGGGCCTGCTTCCTCATGTTTGATTGTTTCTGTGTAGCAGGCTCATAACTGTGTCAGGTCAACTGCAGGCTTTTATATGTTTTTAACTTATCTGGGAACAAACACTACTCCAGTTGTAGCTTCATGGTTTAGTCCTCTCTCACAACAATGAAATGAAAATAAAATATGCACTCAATTTTTTGGTTATTATCCCTGCAATTACTGTCATATTTAATAAGCAAGACTATCCTTGTAAACTGGTAAATTGTAAAATAATAAATAAATACAAGGGGGAGTCAAGCTAAAGTTAGAAAATGGGATTTATTAGAAAATGGAACAAACCTTAACAAAACTGATAATGTCATTTCTCAATGTAGTCTCCACCCTTCTCAATGCACTTGTGCCACCCGACTGGAAGTGCCTGGATTCCAGCAGAATAAAAGGTTTTGTCTTGTCCTCGCAACCACTCGTGCACCGCTTTCTTCATTTCGTCATCTTATAGAATCGATGACCACCCAGATGTTTTTTAAGAGGTCCAAAAAAGGTGGAAATCACACAGTGCCAAATCTAGCAAATAAGGAGGATGTGGCAATACCTCAAACTTCAGTTTCTCCAAACAAGCCTTGGTGTTCTTAGCAGTGTGTGGGCAGGCGGGCATTGTCTTGCAGCAAAAGGACTCCTTCAGACAGCAGTCCCCCACTGCTTGGATTGAAGAATAGGCTTCACATTGGTTTCCAGCAAGTCACAGTAACTTGCACGGGTGAATGTAGTACCCCGCGGCATGTAGTGTTTGACAATAATTCGGGTGCACGAATGGTTGCAAAGACGAGACAAAAGCTTTTATTCTGCTGGCGCAAGTGCATTGAGAAGGGTGGAGAGTACATTGAGAAATTACATTATCAGTTTTGTTAAGGTTTGTTCCATTTTCTAATAAATCCCATTTTCTAACTTTACCTTGACTACTTGCAAAGAAAAAAAAAACTGAAAATAGCAGGTGCCTAATAACACAAAGAGTTAAAAAACCAAAGTTTAGCTGTTACCTTCGAAATGATAGGCTCTGGAGAGTAGTCTTGTCAAAGTGTCAGAGATCCGTAGTTTGAGTAAACTTATTTTCTGAATGAGATGCCACCTTACAGGAGTACCTCATTTTTATAGCTCGCAGACCCAAAGGTGTGTGGTCAGTTACCCTTAATGCCCCTCTCCAAGCTGATGATGATGAGAGAGGTACGAGAGTTAGTGATCATGCTCCCCCACCCTGGTGTCCCAGAGTGATAGTACACATAATTTCTCTTAACTTGCCATTCTCTACAAACCCTGCAGGGTGTAGCTAGTTTATAAAGGAAAGTTGAACCTTCTCATGATTAGACTAAAATTATTTTCAGTTACAAAATCAGTGTCTTCTAACAGGCCAGTTTTTCTGTACATCATAGTTGTCATCCTTTGCATTATAGATCTTTGTCCTACCTGGAGTCTATTTTTGCACTTTCTAGATCAAGATGCCTGAAGAGGGGCCTCTGGAGAGATGTCAGGTCACCTCTGATTTACACCTTTGTTATTAAATGAAGTTCAGGCAGATCCTGGTATAAGCTGGAGTTTGGTCTATTACTTTGGAATGCAAGTGGGGGAAAGTTAAGCTGGATGCCTGTATCCCTGTTAAATCTGCTTTCTTAAAAGGCTTGGTGTGCCACTAAAGCTTAGCAGAATGAGCAATGCCTACACTGCCCTGTCTATGGTTCATGTCTCCATGAATTGTATAAAGCAATTTTAGAAAAAATAATTAATTTACATTTATTTTATTAGAGACAATGTTATAAATTCTGTTATAAAGCTATTTCCTTGACAAAGCAGCCATTCATATGGGGTTTCTTTTGACCGCCTCAGGACCCCACTCAGTCTTTCTGCCACTTCCATTCATCCCCAGCTCACTTAAAACTGCACAATATGATTTCTGATACACAGGATTGGTTACAGGGCAGTGCCAACCCCTGGTCTGGTGGGGACAAACAGGTATTTAAGCCCATAAACTCTCTCCCAAGTGCACGTATATATATATATATATATATATATATATATATATATATATATATATTTTTTTTTTAAACAGGAAAATGAAAGTTCTATTTTTAAAATTATGATGCTTCATTAATAAACCAGCTATGTGATCTCCATGTAACTAGTGGTGACTTAGGCCCTGGAGAACTGCAACATATTATTACTTTTTTCCACATAAAGTGACCCTAAATTTAGCCAAATTACTTTTCAACTGGAATGTCATTTTCTGGCTATGACTTTAATGGGACAGGCAATTGCAGCTGCCAACCTCAAAAGCAAAACTGTACATTTCAAAGGATGGTGAACACAGACCTGCCTGCAACGCAGCCAGTACCTGGTAATGCCAGGTGCCCTTTCACTTCCTTGATTATAATAGTAAGCATGGCCGACTAATTAACTTTAGCTGTTGAGATGTTAGCGTTTTCTGTCAACATGTAGATCATCTAAACCAGGGTTCTGCAAAGGGGCCGTAGGTGGTGTCAGATTTTTGTTCCAACCCAGTTGCTTAATTAGTAGCTGATCCTTGCCAATAACAGATCTTGTTTAATTTTATGAAATGTTGTTTTTTTAATTGTACCATGCCAGGTTGTTCTTATATCGTAGTTTTTCTCCAAGGATATGATCCAAATGATCTGTAGCCTAAAGCGGGTAAGTAATTCTCAGTCCTTCACTTTATTTTCTTCAATTTCCTTCCAATTATTTTATTAGGTGATGACCACACCCCGTAAATGGACAAGTAAGATGGAGAACTTCTGGTTACTTTTTTCATTTGCATCTAATTTTTAATAAGGAGCCATCAAAAACAATGAATGGAGCTGTTTATGAATAAAAAAGCAATTTAAGGATGTGGGAATCTTAACAAGCGAGACAATGAAAATGAAGTGGAAAATGTTGCTTAGTTAGTTGACTTCTCTTTAAAAATGTGTTGGAACAAAAGTCTGCATCCATTACAGCTCTCTGGGACTGACTTTGTTGACCCATGATATACGACACAGGTCAGTAATGAATATGTGCATGTGTGTGTATGTGTGTGTGTACCAGGCATAGAGATTCACCATAGGCAGTAAAGTGTACAGTATGTCACAGCCTGTTTCCATGTCCAGGTATCCCCATGTTGAAGATCCTCCCTAGGAAAATGTCTGTGTTAGCTATGTCATGGCTCAGTCCTTAGCAAATATAAAAAAAACATAACATTTTCACTCACTGTGAGTGTCACAATTTTGTGCTTTATCTGACGGCTACCACCATATTTTACACAGGATTGTCAGTCACGTGACTGGATAAATGCATGATGTGTAGTTTGATTATACAATTTCTGTACAAGATAACAACATGTCTGATTAATTTAAATTTATGTATATGTATATTTTGGTTTAGTTTGGCTTTTAGATAGGTGAGATTTCTATTTTTGATGTCAGTTTCATAATTTGGTTGGTATTTTAAAGGTTATTTTTGTTACTGTTTTAATTTTATTTAAGTGGCACCATTTTGTGCTTGGTCATATGACCATTTTCTTTGCCCCGATGACATCACAGGATGTGACAAAGTGAATTTGGCAGCAAACACAAACTACTCAGTTGATTTAGCTCCTGTTTATATTTTTAGTGGTAGTTAGCTTATTTCTTAGGTAGACCATAGTGGAAGAAGGGTTAATTTTGGGTTTTGACTAGCACTGACCTTTGCTTTCATTTTGTTCTTTGACATAGGTCACCCAGCATGTTTTGCCTTCCTAATTTTTTACCCTTCGATCCCCTTTCAACAACACATTTTTTTTCAACTCCTAGTCTTTCATTGCTCACAGTAATCCTTGGGCACCATGTCCATTAAGCATCTGAGAGTTTACTCATAAGCAGAACAGATATTAGGGGTCATTAAATAAGGTAGTGTACAAACTGTCTCAAAATGCTGACAGCTCAAAAATTTAGAGTGAGAAGCAGAAGAATGAACACAGTCAAGTACAAAGCAAAGGTAAAGACCAGAGAGGAAAAAGAAATGGATGTCAGAGCCAAATCGTAAACTGAAAATCATACTCAAAAAGCAGCGCTTGAAATTACACAATAGAATGGGGAACGCTTTAGGTGGGGATAGTGATAGGTTGCATAACCTTAGTCATCCTGTTTGCCACATTGCATCTGCCCATGAACAGCCAGGCCAAGGACCAATGATAAGTTCCAATTTAAAACACATATTCATAGATAACATGACCATAACAACAAGATCAGTGGTGGAGGTCAAGTGGATGCTGAAAGATCTAGAAATGGTGGTTACATGGGTCACAATGACATTCAACCTGAGTACGTTCATAAGTCTGGTGCTGAAGAGAGGGAGGGTGAACATCTCCACTTAGTTCAAAACTGAAGGAGAGGAGATACCATCACTATCAGATAAGCCATTGAACATCCTGGAAGGTAGCTTGAGGACAGCCTCAGATATACCACAAGAATCAAACTGTGGTGGGACAGGTAGAGGACTGGATGCGAAGACAACAATAGCAATAATTTATTTGTTGTGTAGCCACAATAGCAGTAAGTGAGGCAGGGTCCAGAATGCACTATAAGGATATCACTCTGTCCAAGCAATGGGATGGATGGGAGTTGGGTGCATCCCAAGGATAAGCTAGGGAAAAGCAAAACCCAAAGAGGGGAGTTAGTTTAAGCAGTGTGAGATCCAGTACATGATCAAAGATGGAAGGCTAGCAAAAGCAGTTGGAATGAGACAACAGGAAATGGACATAGAAGTGGAAGGAAGTAGCTAAGGGATACAATATCAAGTCGAATGATATGAGGTAAGTGAAGGCCAGCAGATTAAGGTTTCTCCTCCATAGAATCAGCAATGTCTTTCTGACCCTGAAATATCTGGTCATCTTGGGGCAGAGAGAAGACCCGGGCTGCAAGCAATGTGGAAAGCCAGAGAATCTCAAGCAAATCTCAGGAATCTTCTTGTAGTATAGCTCTAACAGAGGGGTGATTCCACTGGAGAAATGACAAGTAACTAACAACATATACAGCACTTTTGGAGGAAGCAGCATGGAAATGCGGAAAGATTGGCAAAGAGACAGAGGCTTATTACTGTACCTTTGTCAGCAGTGGAGAAAAGCCCCTCAGTCAATGGAGAATGGTGTGCCGGGATCGGCCAGAGACTTGGAGATGATGGTTGACCTGAGTTGATGAGCCACCTCATCCTCCCACAGGATATTGTCAGCATGACGCTAATGCCAGAATTGTTAATCTGGTCCAGATCAGTGAAGATCATCATCATAGGACTAGCAGATGGAGGAGGCCTACAAGAATAAGCCAAGCAAATATCAAGCACTGGTGGCTGACTGCATTCAGAAAAGGTAGAGAGCAGAGTGATTGCATGTGAAGATTACAGAAAGAGGTTCCCCATGCAAGTTCTCCATTGAAGATTCTGTGTATCAAAGGGCAGCAGTGGAAGAAGATCTGCAACAAAGTGCACAAAGAGATAAAGAAAGCAGCACAGTGATTGTAGCTGTTGTAGAGAGGAGCAATGGTCAAGCCACCTGGCTCAGGTCAGGCCTCATCAACCCAGCCAGCAAACCCTTCATAGGATAATGTGCCAAGTGCTGATATCCTGATTTCGATGAAGTTATGTGTATTTTATATTTTATAGTTGTTAATGTCTTTATATTATTTGTATTTGTTGAATATGTGATTATGTATTGATGTACTGTCTCTTTAAATGTAAGAATGTTCCATGTTCTTTGTGGGTGGAACCCCCAAGAGGCAAAGGCACCTGTCAATCTCCATGTAGGATCTGCCCCCAGTCCTATAAAGGCTGTAAAAAAAGGCAATTCAGTGGGAATCATTGTGAAGTTTATTGGAGTGTGAGTATTATTGTTTCTGATTCGATTTTTTGGATTTTTTGATCATTTTGCCATGGGCTGGGCTGATATCCTAGCTGGGATAAACCCCATACTCTTACCTGGCAGGGAGGCCAGTGTAGTGGATGGACAGGATGGGACTGCCTCCTAGAGTACATTCTCCCTCAGCACACTGGATGTCATAATTCCTGGATCAGTATACCCATTCCCATACCTGCAGGGCTTGTTGGGCAGCCCTGCTGAGTTCTCTGGGCGCTGACATGGGGAGCTGCTGGGAAGGACTGTCCCTACCATCTGGGGCTTCCACCTGACCTGGGAGTACTTCCTCCTTGACACCAGAAGTATTCCTGGGTCTGGCAAAAACTGTCCCCTATGTCCATTGGATGGCAAGAATGGGGAGGAGGTGGATGAGACTGCCTGGGAGGTGCAGAAGGAGGAACATATTGCGTGTTGTGCAGGATAGAAGGAAGGAAACTGAAACCTTGTGGAGCTATTGTCTGAAATAAATGGCTTTTATTTGAACCCAGGACTGTGTTGTGAAGTTGTGCATTGGGGTTTGGGGTGCTGCTGCAGGTCACAAAGGATATTTTGGGCCTAACATTCCTTTTAGGCATGCAAAGCCTGATGCAGACCATTTGAAATGGAATTAAGTTAATTGAGTTGAGGCCTTTTCCAGGCAGGGAAAAGAGGCCTGGCCTGGCCAGTAAAGACTTTGTGAGGCATTATTAAGGACTCACACCCTTTTGCTTTCATGAAGACTCTAGTTCATGTCAGCCAAAACATCCATTGATAAAGGGAGTCATCTGACAATGAGCCAGGTAGCCGCAGTATCATCCAGCTGTATATACTGTGGACCACCAGGGGGCATACCAGCCACCTTACTCAACACAGACAGGCATGGACACAAGTGCAGGTGCAAAACACCTCTATTTTTTCACGTGGGAATAGCTTCTCCCTGCTTCCCACCTTTACAGCACAGTTCTCCAGTAGATAACTGCAGGTTCTCTTTTTTCTTTCATCCTTTTCTCGCTACCACTCCTCCTTCAGCAAGTTTTGTCCTCTTTCACCTGACTCTGGCCTCTGGAGTAGTGGGTGCTGACTCCTTTTATAAGGCACCTAGAAGTGCTCTAGGTGCTCATTGACCTACTTCTGGCAGCACTTCTTTGTGTGGCAGTAGTGCTGCATACAAGGGCTCAGTTCTCCAGGTGACCCTCTGGTGGTTTTCCACGGGCCCCAGCAGGGTGAAGCTTCCAAGCTCCAAACTTGTGGCCCTACAGCAAGCCAGGGTTGCTGTCTTCTAGTGTCCTGGGGAAGGTAAAGCCCAAAACACAGTCTCTCCTCCGGACCTTCTGATACAGGGGCATCCCAGCCAGGCAAGGGTTAAGGTCGTCTATCACAATACATAAACTACACAAATATCCAAATAAGAATTACAAGTTGTTAATTTTTGTCCAATCTGGGATACAAAGCAGCCATTAAGATGTCTTTTTAACTTTGTACTAACTGATCCCCGATGTCATGACCCTAGACGTCACATCCCCAGCAACCAGGACCAACATCATGATGAATCCACAAAGTGGTGGTATCTATACTCAAAACAATCAAGAAAATTATCATAGAATTACATTCCTTCATTATGAAAATCACATAAATGATGCCGAAAGGATTTTAACAGCCCAGGAAAAGCCTGGAAAAAATTAAAAAGAGCTCCATTCATAACAGGTAGTGTGAGGACTTTTGCGTTTCTTTTTTGAATGCAGCCTTTGAGTGTTAACTTATGTATCTAAAAAAGATCTACTGTGCCTCATTTAAAGATGAATGACCACCTTTTGAATTTATTAATTCCATACTTGGAATGAAGCTTCAGACATTTTCCCCTGATGTTTGCGTTGTGCTGCATGTTCTTTATATGTTACCAGTCATGGCGACCAGTGCAGAGCATTGTTTTAATAAACTAAAATGGATAAAAAAATGATATACCAAGAAAAACAGAACAGTCTTGTGAATCTGTCCATTGAACAAGAGTTTGCATGTGTGTTGCATTTGTTTTAAAGTGTTAAAAATATGCACAGATAATCTTTGTATTCAGCCTTAACTGTAATAAAATAAGCATTGGAAATACTTTGCATTTGGCTTAAAATGCTACAAAATACACATTGGTATGGTTCTGTTACTGACAGTTCTCTTAAATGCTTGTGAGACTGAGAAGGGGACTGTTAGGACAGCTCTGTTTTGGGCCTTGCAGGAATAATGGGGCCCTTGCTCCTTTCCATTTATTTTTCCTCTGACCAGTTCTTTTTGGACACTCTTTCTGTCAAGATATCCATCAATGTCATTCTCAGATTTGTTTAACCTGTTTCAAGGTGATGGTGGGCAAGGCACATAAACAGCAGGTGAGACCACCAGGTCTTTGAAGGGCCAATCATGCACTCACAATGGGCCAATTTGTGATCACCAGGCAAACTATCCAACATGCTTTAGTGCAGTGGGAGGAAAACAGCAGGAAAACTCACACAGATAATGACTGGGCATGGGATTCAAACACAAGACCCTGGGATTGTCAGGTGACAGCACTACCACTATGCAGTCACAAGCGGCAGTCCTGGGCAGCCTTGCAGTGGAGCCCATCAGAACGGAAAGGACCAGTTGTGGCAATTTGAGCTGATAAGAATGACCTTTTAGTGCCTACAAAAGTGTTCTAAGAATAAGGGAGCTACCGGGCTTCATTGTTGTCTGGAATTAGTCTGCATATGGGATTCATAAAAGCAGTGGTAATGTTTGTGATATGTCACCTGTTGGAATGAAAAATGACATAATTTTTATATTTTACAAAGTACATTTTTATACATGGTGTTCTGCAAATATTCATGATGATACATCCGACAGAGAGTAACTACCAGATGGAAAAAATTCAGTTTATCCACCTTAATAAAAGGACAAGTATCTGTGTGTCCATCTGTTTGGTAGGGTTAGAAAGATAAATTTAAAAAAGAAGAATGGTAAAAAACATGAATCAAAAATAATAAGACAAATACCAAATAAGGGTCTAGAAATAAGAAAACTGGTCTTATCAGCCTGTTCTCTTGTCTAACGTAATACAGTAACAATAGAAGTAAGGTAGTAAGATTCTTGCACCTGCTTGGGTCACATGAAAGAGGTTTATATCTGTGATTCTAAAGACTGATAACTTCACATGCTTGGCAATGGATGAATGAAAACAATCATGACTTGGACTTAAAAGGAAGAACACTCAAATAATAATAAGACCAACACTCTCTGAACCCCACCTTATTTATCTCCCCGCCTTAAAACCCCCTCATTTTCTATATATTGCCTTTGATTCCTATATGTATATGATGACACCTGGTAGGTTTTCAAAAGCTTAGGAATAAAAAACTATTTTAAGATATGTGACTCATTTTCTCCCTCTGTGGATTTCTAGCAACTAATATGTAATCCATATCACAGACCTTTGTTTCAATATGTATATATTTAAATGCTGTAACCACAAGGGGCACCACTAAGCTCCAAACCACAGACACAGTAATGCCCAAGCACAGTTCCAGGTTCAAATAAAAGATTTCTGTTCACTTCCAACACCTTCTAACAGACACACCAGCCAAAATGCACAAATACAAATTCTCTCCTTCCTCCTCCCGTTAAGTGTTGCCCGCTGCCTCCCGACTCTAACTCCATTAAGTGAGCCGGCTTGCTCTTTTTTCAATCTGACCCAGAAACTGCCTCTAGTGTCATGCCCAGGATGTCCAGAGCACTTCTGTGTCATGTGGTAAACAAGGCAGTCCTATTCCGGCAGCACCTTCTGGCCATACACAAAAACTCCAACAGGGTTGTGTTTCCAGACTCCAACTCGCATGCCGCCATTTAGGTGCCCTAATCAGGCTTAGCCCTAAGGAACACAGCCACCTGTTGTGTGAAGAAATTAACTGCTCCCGTTATGCCTGCTGGACCAGTCCATTATGGCATCCTTTATCCCAGCCAGGATGCCTGACTTTCCTCAATATATATTAGATGTACATATATAGTATATTAATAAATAGGAAGCATGCCTGTGTGTTCTTTTATTTTTATCCCTACATCCCAAAGATGTGCATATTAGGTGAGTTAGCATTTCAAAACAACCTTGTGGAGGTGCTTGTGTAATGGGCTAGAATTCAGTATTCTAAAGAAAATTACATTTCTGTATGTTGCTTAGTGTAATGGGCTATAAACCAGCATTTTAAAGAAAAGGCAGAAAATTCTGCTACAGGTTATTGTTGATGGTTATCTAACACCTGCTTTGATTAAGTATCTCATCCACACACAATGTGGTGATAACAGAACTGTCTGCTTCCTTTGAAAATTAACGAGTTCTGGGGACATTGGTTTCTAATCAAGTACTTTTTGAGAGCTGGCCACAATACCATTGTTGAACCAAAGTAAAAGTGTTGACACTATTTATTGTAGAGGAGGAAATTGGCTTGCACCATTGTTTCACTGATTGCCATGTTGATCTATGCAGAAACTGAAGCATATATATATTTCTGGTAAAAGGAGAATAAGGTAGAACAGAGAAGTATTGTCTGAGACTGCTGCCTGTTTCTTTTATGCTTTTCACCATATCGCTGTGGCTCCACCCTGTAGCAACAGTGGCTTGTACCTGGCCCAGGTTCCCCTAGACCGTGAGGCCAATAACACTTGCATGAATGGACTGGCACTTCATCCATTGCTATTTCCTGCCTTGTGGCCAGAGCTCTCCATGACCCTGAGATTGACTAAGCAGTTTGAGAGTTTTATGCTATGTTATAGCTGAGGTGTCAGACACCTTGACTATAATCAGGTGTTTTGCGAGTGTATTTTTTGATGTACTGTATATGTAATTGTACTAAATGTAATAAAAGCAGAGTTTGACTGGCATCTGAGTCAGGATGGATGAAGTTCCTTTAGCTGTCTGGAAGCCATCATAATGAAAGAAAGAGAGGTACTGCCTATCAGGGCCATGTATTCCCTCAGTATGTTGGCATCAACATCCTCCTGCTATATGTCCCATTTGGGCACACACAGGGTTTGACAGACGTTGTAGTTCTGGCGGTCAGCCCTGTTAGGATCCTTGGATGCCACTATCCAGTGTTCTGGAGGAACACATGTGAGGCAGCCTCCTCCTGTCACTCTGTTACAATGTTCTCCTGACTGGGTAAAGCAGCCAAATTAATTCCAAACCTGCTTTCTATGGCAATCATTTTATGTATTTTCATTTCATTATATTCTATACACATTCACTAGGCACAAGTCAGAAAAAAAAACTTGTACACAGCCATATTCAAGCACAATAGGCCAGTTTAGCATTCTTAGTCACCCTGGCATGCATGTATTTGAGATGTGGGAAAAAAACAGAGAATATGAAGAAACCCCCAAAACACAGAAGGAGTGTCAGTCTCCATACAGCTAATGTTCAAATTTGAACATTGTAGATGTAGGGGAGGGAGCTGCACTAATTACTGAGTTACAATGCTGCCATTTACATTGTCACACACGTGCGCGTGGGAGGCAACTTAAGGGTCTAAATGACAGTAATTCCATGCCAGACCAGGGGGTGGCGAGTGTGCTGACCTTTTTTCTCACTTTCCTGCAGACCATTCACAGGAAATTCCATCTGGCCCTCATGATGTCACTTCCGGTTCTGGGCCTTCTGAGGACGCCACTTCCGATGTGGAACCTAGGAACAAAGAGCCTTCCAGTTTGCCCCTTTTTAAGACATCACGTCCGGGTCCAAGCATATGGAAGGGGACCCTTCTGCTTCCGCCCTGAATTACCTCACTTCCCTTCCTGGCCTTTAAAGCCGCCATATTTACTCTAACTCATCAGTTCTGTTTTGGACTCCGTACTGAGAACATTAGTGTGAACAATTCATCCTTTTGCAGCCAGGAAATATTATACGGGTGGCTGCTCCAAACCATTTTATGATTCTTGTGTCTGTCTTTTGTGACAACATGTACAGTATTATATATTTTAATCTATATCAATATCCTGTGGTGGGTTGGCACCCTGCCCAGGATTGGTTCCTGCCTTGTGCCCTGTGTTGGCTGGGATTGGCTCCAGCAGACCCCCGTGACCCTGTGTTCGGATTCAGCGGGTTGGAAAATGGATGGATCTATATCAATATAGTCATTACTAAAAAAGGAATATGAAAAGCATTCAACTATGCTTATAATATGCCAATATGTTATAACTGATGAGTCAGCTGTTTAGTGTCTTGAATAGAATTCATCACTAACTGGTTGTCCATTTCTAAATGTCTCCAGTGTTCCTCCAGTAATACTTCCTTTCCATTAAGGACATCTTTATGAATTGACTGAAATGAATGACTTTTTATCTGTCAAGTGAGACTATATTAATGGAGGCTCTGGAAGGAGTGAAGTTCAGACAGGTAGACCTGTTTCCTATATAATGTGACAAACATCATTCTATCATTTCCCTCCTAAAACACGTGCTTTGTGCAGAATGTATACAGTAACAGAACTTTTGTTGGTCTGACATTTTTTTTTCTTTGTTGAAACCTCTTTCTGTTTATTTGCTTGTCAGCCTGAGTAAACTGGACAGTATTTGCAGCTCAAAGTACACTTTTACTGAAGTTCAGATGAAAGGTGGACAGGAGCCATTTTAGAGGACCGCTTTCATTTCTAAATTTCTATCTTATTAAAGGCCATACAAGGAAAGAGTGAATTAACAAAAAAGGGAGTGAAGATTAAAGACTAGAAAAGGTAAGTCAAAAACAAAAAAAATGTTATTTCAGATAGTCTCAACACTGGTTTTCAATGGCTTTGTTGAAAAATCATCTTCTTAATAGTAGAATATGTGGGGAGTTTGGGCTGGCTGGATGAGCAGCTGTTTAAAGGCAGGTAAATCTGTGTAGACACTGGGATTTTCTTTTTTTCTGTCATCAAAATCAGGAGCTCATTTTAGCTTAATAAAAGCATACTATTTATTTGCTCTCCTACAGTAGATATTGCCTAAGTGTAGTTTGTATGGTTTCTACACGTCTGCAGGACACAGGACACAGAATAAGTGTCAGTGTCTACAAGATTGGGCCCTACGATAAACTAGCAAAATGTCAGCGGTTGTTTTCTGCACTGATGTTAGAGGAAGGCTATTGTCCCCTTGACCCTGAGTTGGATTAAGGGGCTTGATAATGCTATATATTAATTTTAGATGCCCCATCCAGGCCTGTTTTGTACTTTGTGCTCCATGCTGCAGGAATAGTCTGAGCTGGATTAAATGTGTGCAGAAGCTAGAAAACTGGATTGCTAGATGGGTTTAGCAAATGAATGGATTAATATCTAGGATTTGTTATAACCTAATTAATAAAGGAGGTACAGTGGCAAGAGAAAGTATGTGAACCCACTACAATTTTCTGGTTTTCTGCATTAATTGTTCATAAAATGTGATCTTGAACTTTTTCACAAATATACACAAACTCAAAATGCTTACACTAATAACACACAAGCAGTTCTAATTTTTCATGTCATTATTGTTCAAACATTCAAAGTGTACTTTGGAAAAAGTATGTGAGCAGTTAATAATGGGTAGAACTTTATTTGGCTGCAATAACCTTTAATAATCGCTTCCAGTAGCTACAGGTTAGGTTTGCATAATGTCCAGGAGGAATTTTAGACTATACTTCATTTCAGAACTACTTTGGCTCAGCCATATTCTTAGGATATCTGCTGTGAATGGCTCTCCTCCACAGCATTTCTATTGGGTTCAGGTCTAGGCTCTGACTGGGCCACTCCAAAAGGTGAATTTTTCATTTTTTAATTTGAAACCGTTTTCTAGCAGATTTACTTCAATATTCACAATCATTGTCCTGCTGCATCACCCAACTTCTAAAAAGCTTTAGCTGGCAGACAACCACCCTGACATTATCTTGCAGGATTCCTTAATAAACCTGAAAATTCATTTTTACCTCATTGATGGCAAGCTGTCTACACCCTAAGACAGCAAAGCAGCTCCAAATGATATTACTCCATCCAATGTACTTCACCGTTGGGATTTTTTCATGTTGCTACGTGGTGCCCATTTTACACCATACACACCTCTACATATTCTTCCCAAACAATTCAGCCTTAGTTTCATCAGCCCACAAAACGTTTTCCCAATTTGAGAGAAGTGGATTCCTCCCTGGTGTCCTGCCATGAACATTGAGTATATTCAATGGTCTGTGTATGGTAGACTCATGAAAATGGTGTTGAATCTAACCTGTTTCAATAATTCCTTCAAGCCTTGAGCTCTTTCTCCAGGGTTCCTTTTTATCTCATTGATCATTCCCCATTGTGTTTTGATTCATCTTGGCTGGGTGTCCACTTCTGGGGAGAGCAGCATTATTTCTTTGTTTATAAACAGCTTGTCTAGTGTATAGTGACAAATATCTAAACTCCTATGCAAAAGACTTATGTAAATCAACCATTCTTGCTCGTAGCTCTTCTTAGATCTCTTTTTTTGCTAGACATCCTTCACATAAATTTGGTGCTTCTTTTGAGTAGTAAATGTATAATGTCTGAATCTTTTTTGTAGGTCAGAATATTTCTGAACTGCACCTCCAGTCTCATTTTCTAACTCATGTCTAAAATTAGCTTTTGTTGAAGTCATCAGACTGGGGTTTTGCACATTTTTTTCAGCGTAAACCTGTATATGTTTGAATAATGTATTCAATATGAACAAGAACAATACAATAATTTAACATGTAAATGAATGATACAATAATTTGTGCATTATTAGCTAAATCAGACTTTTTTTGATTATTATAACTTAGATGAAGATAAGACAATATTTTAAAGCAGTTTTATACATAAACTAAGGGGGTCAAGCCCTCGGTGACTTTCGCGCTCAACCCCCAGTTGTGGCCAGAATATTAGTAAAATCTGCAAATGTACAAAAGAAAAATTATTATTTATTGCAGTCAAAATCACGAAATTCAATAAATACGTAAAAGAAAAATTAATTATTATTTAATGGAGTAAAAATCATGAAATGAGAATAAAATATTTATTCTCTTACCAATTGGAGTATTCCTGTTAAACTGAGGTCCACTATGCTCGATGAGTATTTATAAGAGACTAAATAAATGATCCATTCATTTTAACTGACATTCTTATAGATTAAAAAACTTTTTTTTTTTTTAAATTACTCCTATAAATAACAGGAAAAATCACGTGAAAACTAAAGTGGTGTGCAATGGGTCATCGTAACTCGACCTTCAGCTTACTAAACCACCTAAATACAAACATTGGTGTTATGAATAGATAATTTTTTTTAATGGTTTGTTCCTGTGAAAGAAAGTTTACTCAATCAAAAATAATGTAATTTATTGAATTAAATTATTACAATAAATTATTGAAATAATAATGATTTATTGAAATTAAAAACCCTGACTTTCTTGATATTAAAAACACAACTTTCTTGATATTTTAGTTTATAATTTAAAAATGGAATAAGAATCTGAAAATCTAACAACATCACATTACAGTTTGATAAATTCTGAAAAGAATGATACCACATATATATATAGGTTTTAATATAAGCCCAATTTAAAGTGTGATAAAACGTGTGACATCACATAAAATTGTTGCACAAAATCGTTGTATTTTCAGGCTTAGGATTTTATATATAGAGAGTAGATGTGGTTATTTCCAAATGGCTAACATACTTTATATTGCCACTGCATAGACTTTTGTTTTACACTGCATAGCATCTTGTGGGCCCATCATTTATTGTGTGTAATAGCATCTTCCTTTGTGTTTTAGTATAACTATACTACATTAGACATGTACTGTATAAATGAAAGACCTGTGTGTGTGTGTGTATGTATGTATGGAGCTGTCCATTCTGCTTACACTCAGCCACAGCAATTAGATGGCACATGCATGCACTTTTACATTTTTTCAGCTCTTGCATGCACTGCTCTGCAAAATACCTGTGTGCAGAAAATGTCGCCACGCAACTATGATGTTGTGTGAATGATATACTGTAGATGAAGAGAGAAATATTGAGATGAAGCAAACATTGCCGCTCAACAAAGTGCACATGAAACACCTCAGCAATGGAGGGTAAGGCTTGAAGTTTTCACAAAAAAAAACATTGTCTATCTGGAGGTATTTTCTTAAGACAAACATTAATAGGACTCATGTGCCAGCGATATGGCTAAGATATGGTATTGCTAGTGTTTTCTTACAAAAGCCAGTGGGGCAGCAAACACAGAAGGGTCCACATCCTCTGCACTCAGCAATTCTTAAAAGTTAGCTGACATCTCTCCAAGTTTATGAATATAGTAAAACTGCTAGGGAGTCTTTGGGTTGTTTCTTGTCCTGAAGACCACACAGAGCTATTATACTATAAATCGAAAGGCATTGGCTCCCTGATACCCTAAAATTAATATTAGCATATTTGTAATATGTGATGTGTACAAACAAAAATTTAATATATAAGAATAAAAAAGAATTGAATTAAAATGTCTCTTTCACTCTGATTCATTGTAAACTTACTCACCATTTCTTCTGGAAGAATAAATTGTGATTGATTTCTAGAGTATAAAGAAGAAAGTCAAATATATTCACATACTTATCAGAAGCACCTTCTATGACAGGCATTAAGGTAACTGCCCCACTGATCCTAAAGTTGGAAGGCAATGATCCCCGTCACCAATCTCAAAGTAATGCTAGAAAAAACTTGTGATGGTAACATGAATTGAAAAGTGCATTTAAGGTGCATTTGTGTCAATTATGTGACACCATAAACACAAATGTTTAGCTGGTAGCTCTCTATTTAACTTGTCAGTTTAACACGTAGCTTACAGTGTCGGTGACAGAATGATCCTATAGTGACCATACAGCCCCATAAACCATAAATATATAAATTCAGTCATAATTACAGTTTTATAATTATAGCAAAGTGTTTTATTACCACAAACAACTGTCCATACATTTCACCCTATATTACTGAGAACACAATGCAAAAACTTTCAAATTGCAAAAAAAAAAAAAAAAAAAATGTCAAGACAATACTTGGAAAATCTGACCACATGATATAACTTTGCTGAGATCTCTGTTGAAACTCAGGATAAGAAACTTATGAGAATACAGGGGTAGCTTTTCTCTGGAGTGAGAAAAGATGAAATGAAAGAAAATATCTTCATTTTATTTCTTTCTGACCTCATTGTTGTCTTGGAGAAACCAAAAAGCTATTAAGGAAATTTTCTTTTTGATTTTTTATTCCTATGGGAATGCAATCATAACATTTGATCAAACATAACTGTAAAGATAATAAATAGAAATGTACCCATGATTGCTGTTTACCGTACCCCTTCTAATACATGCAAAATAAAATAATGTCATCATCCAATCAAAGCCTGACGTCAGAGTTTTTCCAAAAGGAGACCGATTTCAGAAAGCCTATTTACTGATGTAAAAGTGGATGTGAAGAGTGTAATCAGAGAAATCATAGAAGGTAATGAACAATGAAAGATGATATATGTGGAGGTTTAAAGCAAATTTTAAAATAAGCCCGTTTAAGAGATGCTTGTACACTGAATTAAATCAGCCTATAGCAGTGCATTCAAATCCTACAATCATGTTGCCATGTTGCTAGTTTCTTTTTATTTTGTCATATCTGATGTCTCCTATACTCTGCCAGGTTGTAGACTATTATAATTATCATTATTGTTAGGGCTCGTTTATATTTAGAACGTGGATGCACACGCATCATGGCTGCTATGTGTTCTCAGCGTTTATTTGACACGTCCTCTGAGCAGGTCCTCAGAAATTAACGCAACGCGTGCACGAGTTGCAGTACCAGCAAAAAGTCAGGGGGGTGCAGTGTGATAAAAGTTGGAATGTGACGTCAGAGTCTCTGTTTACAATCTTCATGTGACAGAAAGCCTCTATGCGGATCCTACGGAATCGATGTGTGTGCTTCGATGTTTGATGAATGGTTCAATGTGGTGAGGCAAAATGCCGACATACAGATGCATTCATGGTGCTTTTATACTCAAGTGTCACATATTCCCGATTGTAATGACACGATACAATTTAAAGTCTCACATACAGTGGGTACGGAAAGTATTTAGACCCCCTTCAGTTTTTCACTCTTTGTTATATTGCAGCCATTTGCTAAAATCATTTCAATTAATTTTTTCCCTCATTAATGTACACACAGCACCCCATATTGACAGACAAAAAAAATAATTTTTGAAATTGGTACCCACTGTACCGTCTTCTGTGCCGTCTTTTTTTTTCTGGGGCTTCCTCCTGTCCAGATAGCAGCGGCAAACAGCAATAGATCACCACACAAAACAAATTACATTCATGATATTCCAAGTATTTGCACATTTAGAATCCTTAGATTTATACTTGATATCACTTTCATGATGAAATGCATTAGCGTACGTATGTTACATTTTACAGATAAATCATTAATTTCATTTAAATAATGAATACTGTTAATAATTACACACATGGGGGTGACACGGTGTCGAAGCGGTAGCACTGCTGTCTTGCAGGAAGTCACGTCGCTGATATTCCCTGCTTTGAGTTTACATGTTTTCCTGCTGGGTTTCCACAGTGTGCTCTGGTTTCCTTCCAAAGATATGCAGATTTGGGGATTTGGTGACACTAAAATGACTGCAGTGTATGTGAGTGCTTGTATTCACCTTGCGATGAGCTGAGGCCCCATCCAGGGATTGTTTCTGCCTCGTGCCCAATGCTTGCTGGAATGGACACATCCCTGGATTGATGGATTTAATCATTAAACATCCTTTTCAGAGATATTGCGGTAAGGTGTCATCAGAATTTAATGCGTATTCCAGGCAATTCACAACACAACGAAGCCGAACCTGTTTTCACCATGATAATATCTCGCACTACTACCTGGGGGATTCTTCCAGATTTACGTAAAGTACGTGTGCAAGTATAAACAGTAAAACGCTTGCGAACCAGGAGCGTCCGCTGGAGCATGCATCGCGTTGCATAAAGCATAAACCTGGCCTTATTGTTCTCACTGTTATAATTGAAATATTATCTATGTTGTAGCCTAGAATTTTTGCTTTCACAATATTTATAATGAATTGGTACCTATGACATATATTGTAGTCATTTGTAGACTCGTCATCAAACTTGCATAACTTAGTTCAGGATTGCAGGGACTGGATCATTAGGTGCAAGCTACGACTAGCCTTACATCTCATATACACGCTCACACTCCCTGTGGGCCACTTTACGGGCTTCAATTAACCACATATGTTCACATCCTTGGAGATTTCTAGAAATAAAAAAAAAAACTTTGTATTACATTCATGGTTTTCGGGATAAATGTGAAGGTATCCACCCATCCATTATTCAACCTATTTAAATCATTTCAACTGTAGCATATCCTGGGTGCTAGGCACACCCAACCACAGTGTCCAAATTTAGAACTGCAAAGTAACCTAACATTCATATAAGAACACATGTTCATGGAAAAGCAGGCAGGCAGTAAAGCATAGCTGTTAAGTCTTTAGACTTCAAACACTTGTGGTTTGTGGGCTTGTAGGTCCTGCTTCTGACTTTGTCGCTTCATCTGCCTGTGCTCCTGCTGAAAAAAACAAAAAAATATAATCAGTTTTACCTCAAATATTGTATGTCACCATGGATAAATTTATCAGTCTAACGATTACATGATTTATACCTCTAGCACTTTATCCCAAACCCAAGTCCAGCTTTCAGAATTGAATAACAAATATGTACAAAAAATAAAGCAAAATATGTGAAATGATACAATGCAATCAAACAATGTATAAATAACTTAATAACATTAGAAATATACAGATATAATATGAAATACTAAGATAGAAAAATACAGCAGTAACTATATACAGAGTATAAAACTGTATGGCATGGTAATATTGGGAGAATAGACGTGTTTTAAAGAGGAAAGACTTGTGCAACTGCAGAGAGATTGAGGAAGAATGTTCTAAAGTTTTGGAGCAGACACACTAAATGACCGGGCTTCTATAGTAGACAATTTAATTTGGGGAACGGAGAGAAGATCAGAGCCAGAACACCTTAGGGAACAAGCTGGAATAGAAGATTGAAGGAGAGCAGAAAGATAAGAAGGTGCAAGGGCATTGAGTACTCTGTATGTAAGTAGGAGAAAATTAAATTGAACACAATTAATCACAGGAAGCTAATACTGTATAACAGGAAAAGGATAAGAATAATATGGGCAGATTTTCTGGTGTGAGTGAAAAGCCAGGCTACTAAGTTTAATATATATTGTAATTCATTGAGAACTTTTAACAGCGAATCCAGCATATAATAAGTTACATTTCTACCAGATGTGAGGTAATGAAGGTATACATTACAATTTCAGTGCCATGGAAACTAAGTGAAGAAAGGACAGAGGCAGCATTATGTAGGTGATTGAAAGAGGCTTTACTTAGGGAGTTAATGTGAATGTGAAAAAAAGAGTCAAACATAACACCAGGATTACAAGCTGTACTAGAGAAAGTAATTGTAATGATATCAAAGTTAAAGGAAATATCACTGACATTTGAGAGACTGGATCTGGACTCTACCAAATATGATCTCAGTCTTATCCTGCTTTAACATAAGAAAATTAAATGACATTCAGTGGAGAAGGTGGAAAGGGACCAAAGGGGTGGGTGCTTAAGTATATTTGGGTTTTCTAGAAATTAAATTGCAAACCATGCTGATGATTACTAATAGTGCTCTGGGGAAGCAAAAAATGACCTGGAACAGAGCCATGTGGGACACCTTGAGAAACTGGAGTGGTAGGAGACTGAGGTTTTGCAATAGAAAAGAAATGTAATAAGGTAGGACCTGAACCAGACCATGGTATTATCACCAAATTTCCAGGTGAGACTGATGACATCATGTTGTTCATTCACATGCTCACAATTGGGAAAATGTATGCATTTTATCCCAAAATGTTGTTAAATCAATAGTCCGGAAAACCAGGACAGAGTCCTGTTTTCAGTCCACGAGATCATTCTCAAGTGAACATCTTTCCTCTGTGTGAACTGCTATGCATTTTGTCCTTTGTGAGAATACGACTAGATGACTTGACATGTGGATTATATGACATGGGTAACGTGTTATTTTTTTTCATGGTTGTTTTTGATGTGGTTCAACATTGGTCTCCATAGACATCCATTCTGTCAAAGGTTTGCTATCTCTACCATTCATGTAAACATAAGATTCTCAGCCATTCTGACAAACTACATGGGGTATGTAACATATAAAAAAATGTCAAGTTTAGGTTGAGTATTCCTCTAAGTAGACCAGCGTCCAAGAAGTAGAGGAGGTCATTTACTGCTCTATGAAGATAAGTTTCTTTGCTATAATAGAAATGGAAACCTGACTGGAAAAGCTCAAACAAATTGTTGTTGGACACATGTGCCTGTAATCGAGAGGCCTTCTCAAGAACCTTTGACAGAAAATGAAGGTTAGAGATGAGTCTGTTTCAGAGTTTGAGGATTATTGGAATTCCATCCATCCATTATCCAACCCGCTATATCCTAACTACTGGGTCACGGGGGTCTGCTGGAGCCAATTCTGGCCAACATAGAGCACAAGGCAGGAAACAAACCCCGGGCAGGGTGCCAGCCCACCGCAGGATTATTGGAATTAATTCTGAGAAAGTTGCAGGATTTCATCTTTTTTTCAGCATGTAGTGTGTTTTACAGATTGAGTTTCCTTTATAAGTGGGTCTTGGCAAAACCAGCAGTAATGGAGTGAAACTTTAAAATCACATTTAAAAAAATGAAATCCACAAAGAAAGAATTTTAAAACAGTAAAATGCTTAATAGGTTTAAAATATAGTAGAGTGAAAATGTATTTGTCTATCAAAATGTATTTATTGCCACAGTTCATCAGGTAATTAATGGACAGATTTTGTTGTTTTTCATTTATATTTAATCATTTTCTATCTTGTTCTCTGCATGTTTTGACAAATCTCCATTTATGTGTGTGCTAACTCTGTATTTAATAATTGGTTTAATCTATACTTGTATTTTAACGGAGAATTGTTCACAGTGCTCTGTGCCTGCACTCTGTGAAGAGTGCTGTACAAAAATAAGTTTTATTGTGTATATTGTATTGTAGTGTATTGTATATACAGTAAATATTGGAGAAGATGTCATTAATACAAATTAGACAGACCAGTGAGGGACTCCAGTGATGACCTCACCCCATTTGTCTCTTAGCTGTACTCTTTGTCTCCTACCCATTAGCCAACCTAAAACACAATTTTCATGGTAACAGCTTCTCATTTCAGATGGCACAGTGGTGAAGTGGTAGTGCTGCTACCTCGCAGTAAGGAGACCTGGGTTCGCTTCCCAGGTCCTCCCTGCGTGGAGTTTGCATGTTCTCCCTGTGTGGGTTTCCTCCCAAAGACATGCAGGTTAGGTGCATTGGCAATCCTAAATTGTCCCTAGTGTGTGGGCTGGTGCCTGCCTGGGACTTGTTTCTGCCCTGTGCTGGCTGGGATTGGCTCCCGTGACCCTGTGTTAGGATATAGCGGGTTGGAAAATGACTGACTGACAGTTTCTCATTTCAAAATTAACTCTGTACTGTATCATAGTCTTTTTGAAAGTTTAAGTAAAGTATGTTGTATGCTTTACTTTTGTCTACCACCGTACTTGTCTGTTCAAAAAGTCTAACAGATCAATAGGCTTACTGCAATTTACAATAATAAAAAATACTTAGTAAATTTGCAAAGTTCAGATTGAGTAATATGTTTTTAAGTTTTTATGTCTGCACAGAGAGACAGACAGATCGTCCTTTAAAAGAGTGAACTTTGAACCTGTTACAGTTCTGTACAGTTTAGATAGCTTTTGTTTGTGGAAAGAAAGTAAAAAGTATGTTCATCAGAGATTAAAAAGGTTTTTTTTTGTAAACTATAAACTACTATAAACTATAGTAACATCAGATAGGAATGTACAAAAAATAATAATAAACTGGAAAAGTGAATATTTTGGCCATTGACTGTGATTATTAATACCATTTGTGCTACTATATGTTACTAGAAGTAATAAACCTGTAATTGAAAGACCACTACTTTCTTAAGAAGCTTCTAAAGAAAAGGAAAGTTTGAGATGGGTCTGAAGTTACTGAGAAATGAAGAATCAAAGGAGGGTTTTTCCAAATAGTACTGACAATGACCGTTTTTTAAGAAAGAGGAACCAGTCCAAAAAATGAGTTTTATTTATAACACGGGAAATGGGAGTCAAAAAGATAGGAAGATGGGCTATTAGCAGTGATGTGGGACTGGATCAAGTGAACTGTTATGGGTACTCGATTTCACAATCAGCTCATGAATGTACACAGGATCAATGAGAGTAAAGCAACTAAAAAGAGTAACTGTATTAATATTATTACAATTGGACTAAATGTCAACTGGAGGGCAAAAGCACTTTGAGCTACATTTTTTTGTATGAAAATGTGCTATATAAATAAATGTTGATTGATTGATTGAAAATGTAGTTACTCATATACAGTGAAAGAAAAGGTACTGGGACAATGAATTAATATAGATTACTTTTGCTAATATTCTTAAATGAAAGATGATAATCCTAACCTCAAAGCCCGTGATTGACAGCAGTAGCTGTCTTATTCAAACCAGAAGTTCCTATGAGTGGGTTGTATTTGTTTTATATATATTTGTTTAATGTATATTGTGACCAGTACAAACATCAAACCATAGACACAACCATTGTGACTCAAATCCCTGGTTCAAAATAAAAGTTTTATTTGCACAAACACCTTCCAAAAGTCACTAAAACACAAGTGCAGTTCTCCTTCTCTTTTCCCCTCTCCTTCCACTCCTCCCAGGTGAGTTTTGTCCGTCTTCCACCTGACTCCAACTCACCAGAATGAGGGAATGTGGCTTCTTTTACTTTAGACCCAGGAGTACTTCTGGTGCTAGGGTGTAGACCGTAGGAAGCACTTCTATGTCAAGTGGCAGTCCCACAGAGTAGAGATCACGGATCATGGGGACAGACATGGAATCCGACAAGGCTTCCCAATGGGACTACTAGTTCTAAGCATGGCCTTGTGGGTGTCTATACAGGTAAATGCTGCCAAGGGATACTACCACCTAGCTTGTTATGGGAGAATGTAGTCTTAACAGGTTACTTCTCCCTATCCTTCCATCACACTGGCCTCCTGGTCAGGTATTGTTCCTTTGTCCAACTTTACCAGGATGTCAGCATATCCACTTCCACAGTGTCCTCTCCTGCCTGTCTCCTGGCCAAGATAGGATGATGCTCATCTTTATCTATCTATCTATCTATCTATCTATCTATCTATCTATCTATCTAT
>JANRMT010062791.1:145523964-145544503 GCA_026402145.1 Polypterus bichir lapradei
TATCTATCTATCTATCTATCTATCTATCTATCTATCTATCTATCTATCTATATGGATAGGAGGAGGAGGTTGTGATTACAACAAAAACAGCTACCCTCTCAGCACAGCAAACTGCCATTTCACATTGCTGACAAACCTTTTATAAAAGACTAGATATGACAGTCCTCATCGACATAAAAATCCACTGAAAAGTTTAGGGTCATGCAAAATACAATAAAATACCCCCAAATCATTTAATCCATATTTTTCCATTTTGCAATGAATTGAGCTATTATTTCAAATTTATTAGATGGCATAATGGTACTGTTTCAATTTTCTCCTCCACTACAACCTCCAGGGTGTCCAAAATGCATCCTGTAAATGAGCTTGCCCTTTTATTTATCCTGTTGATACAGTGGGTCTCTCTTGAAGTGAAGTTATCAGCCCAGCAAGCCACAGCATAAAAAATCACACTGGCCATCATAGAGTTACAGAAGATGTCACTTCCCACATTAAAGAAGCACAGTCTCCTAAGGAAAAAAGCCTGCTCTCCCCTTTCTTATATTGTTCCTCTTTGTTCTGAGAGTAGTCTAACCTGTTATTGATTTGGACGCCAAGTACTTGTAGGAGCGCACCACCTCTACAACAACTGCCTGAACAGTGACCAGACATTAGTATGGCAAAATCAATAACTAGACCCTTGTTCATTTTGCTTTGCAATCATTTACCACCATAATTCTGCCCAGCTGAATTTATGGGTCTAAACTCAATACATGAACATTTTCTGAGTATCACATGTTATATGTAAAACTTTGTCCAGAAATAAAAGCTGGCATTGTGTACTTCAGTTGCTTGTGGCTTCTGTATGTTTGGTTGTGGGTTCAAATCCCACAATTGACACGGTGAGAACCTGAGCAAGTCACTTCACCAGCTGGCTCCAATTCAAAAAAAAAAAAAAGAAAAGAAAAAGAAATTTACAATTCAAATGTTGTAATTCACCTTGGATAAAGGCATCTGCCAAATAACTAAATGAATGAAATATACTGGGTGGGCCATTTATATGGATACACCTTAATAAAATGGGAATGGTTGGTGATATTAACTTCCTGTTTGTGGCACATTAGTATATGTGAGGGGGGAAACTTTTCAAGATGGGTGGTGACCATGGTGGCCATTTTGAAGTCGGCCATTTTGGATCCAACTTTTGTTTTTTCAATAGGAAGAGGGTCATGTGACACATCAAACTTATTGGGAATTTCACAAGAAAAACAATGGTGTGCTTGGTTTTAACGTAACTTTATTATTTCATGAGTTATTTACAAGTTTCTGACCACTTATTAAATGTGTTCAATGTGCTGCCCATTGTGTTGGATTGTCAATGCAACCCTCTTCTCCCACTCTTCACACACTGATAGCAACACCGCAGGAGAAATGCTAGCACAGGCTTCCAGTATCCGTAGTTTCAGGTGCTGCACATCTCGTATCTTCACAGCATAGACAATTGCCTTCAGATGACCCCAAAGATAAAAGTCTAAGGGGGTCAGATCGGGAGACCTTGGGGGCCATTCAACTGGCCCACGACAACCAATCCACTTTCCAGGAAACTGTTCATCTAGGAATGCTCGGACCTGACACCCATAATGTGGTGGTGCACCATCTTGCTGGAAAAACTCAGGGAACGTGCCAGCTTCAGTGCATAAAGAGGGAAACACATCATCATGTAGCAATTTCGCATATCCAGTGGCCTTGAGGTTTACATTGATGAAGAATGGCCCCACTATCTTTGTACCCTATATACCACACCATACCATCAATTTTTTTGTTCCAACAGTCTTGGAGGGATCTATCCAATGTGGATTAGTGTCAGACCAATAGCAGTGGTTTTGTTTGTTAACACAAACACAATGGGCAGCACATTGAACACATTTTATAAGTGGTCAGAAACTTGTAAATAACTCATAAAAGAATAAAGTTACGTTAAAACCAAGCACACCATTGTTTTTCTTGTGAAAATCCCAATAAGTTTGATGTGTCACATGACCCTCTTCCTATTGAAAAAACAAAAGTTGGATCCAAAATGGCCGACTTCAAAATGGCCACCATGGTCACCACCCATCTTGAAAAGTTTCCCCCCTCACATATACTAATGTGCCACAAACAGGAAGTTAATATCACCAACCATTTCCATTTTATTAAGGTGTATCCATATAAATGGCCCACCCTGTACTTTAGTCTCATATTCATACTTCACCAAGAATACATATTTTATGAATATATAATTAAAAAATAAAACATATTACCTCATTATCCCAGTATTTTTGTTTCTCATTGTATATTATGTATTTTATTTGAAAAACTCTAAAAACTTATTACACAGAGAAATAAGCAGGCATTATGGGAAATACAGGATATAAATTTGTTAATAATTATGAAATTATGTACCTTGTCTAATGCAACCTTCATTTGTGATACTGGCCCTACATTACTATTTTTATTATATTCGCTGCATAATGATTCTCAATCCTGTACAATATTAATATGCTCAAAATGCTCCTGAAAAGTCTGTTGTACTCAAGCACATACATATCTTCTGCCATCTGCTGGAATATCTGTGCACTACAGGCAGAAGACGGCATTTAAACAAAAGAGTGCAGTGGCAGCCTACAGTTACTGTACACCCTTCTCAATTTAAATGCTATTTTGAAAATGGGTCGCCTCGAGGTGGAGACGCAGGACAATTTTTTATGGAAATCTTTGCTCCGTTTGGAAAGGTTACAGGTAGAATAATATTTGTTGTCACTGAAATTTCAAGATGAAGGTTTAGAGGATCGAAACAACTTATAAATATGTATTATTTTATACTAGAGTTCATAGTAAAATCATTTTGAAAATGTGCAGATAAACAGGATAATTTAGCCATAAATTCATCATTGCATTTCATGATGCAATATGCATTATAATTACAATAATGCAAAACAAAGTTTTGATTATTAAATTACTGATTGAAATGTCATTTTTGGATATACTGTATTTCAAGAGGAAATTAAAACATTTACATGGATTTTCTATATATGTAACCAGCTTATGATAATCAGTTGAACCTTGCAGTGGCTCACTTGCTAATATTTTTCTCATCAATTTTCAATAATTTGAATTTTTCAAAAATATTTTTTTGTAATCTGTATGTTATATTGACAATTGCAATAATTTGATTTTGGTGTGCAATTTTAGAATCCAAAAAGTATGGCATTGAAGGTGCCTTGCACTTGACGGTAGATGAACAGTTAGGGGAAGATGAGGATGATGACAATGACGAGGAATGGACTCCTAATGCAATGCTTACAGAGGGAATTCAACTACTAGTGATGAAGAAGACCTGAAAGATGAAAGTATAAGCTAGATAAGCACAGCAGTCGAGGGCCAAAAAACACCAAACGTGTCATCAAAGGGCTAAGTCAAAAAGAAACAGTACAGATTGAGAAAAGTGGAATTTGATCCTCCAGACATTGAGTTTTATGAATGTGTTGATGAAGCCTCAGAACATAGGTCAGACTGGACACCATACACGCATTTCAAGCATTTTGTTACTGATGAAATACTATGTTAAATTATTGAAAAAACAAACTTGTACAGTGTACAGAAATAGGGAAATCAGTAGAGATAAGTTCAGCTTCAAATAACTAGAGATGATACATGCATATTTGGTGGCACACTGTCACAGTGGCAGTCATCAATGCATGGAAATTCTACAAAAGAGACTGGGAAAAACTGAAGCCTTCAAAGCAACCCATGGTTCTGCAAAGAGTTTTGGCTTCCGTTGGCACCTTTCTCACAAGCCCAGGAAAGGCCAAGATCAAATGCGGCAGACCACTGTCCTCTCCAGAATCGGAAACAACACCAACCGCAAAAGGCCGATTTGTAGTGTGCCTCCTCATGTGAAAAAAGGGATGGCATTGATCATTTTCCAACATGGGAATCCCAACAGAGATGCAAGGACTGCGCAGGAAATCACTCCTCACATGTCTACTGTGGGAAATACTAAGTCTATCTATGCTTGAACAAAGACAGAAACTTAATTTTTGTAACCACAATACTGAATAAAAAAAAGGTTCTAAAAATTTCCCTTAAAAAAATAACCAAGCCATTTGAAATGTTCTAAATATTGTCAAACATGTACACTCTTATTTCCTGAAAAGGACATGTGATCAATAATTTTCCAAAAATGCCCAGTAAATCAAACATTATATATAAAAAATGATCATATGCAGTATGCAAATTATTCTTTCAATTTTATTTTCATATTTTGTCAAAACATTCAATAAACACTTTAGTTTTACAAAATTACAATTTTCTGACTATTATTTTATATGTCAGGCTTTACAGGGTTAGAGAAATGAGCAGACGTGATGGTATAACGGGCACCTCTGTATTGTCTAATGTGATCATTGTAAGCTGTGCAATGCACTCCAGGTCTTCTGATAAAAACCCCGCAAGGTGCTATACAGCAGCTTTTGTGAATCTAAACTAAGAGGGGCACCTTGTAACAGAACAGGTGGAAGGTTCAATTCTAGTTTTTAGAGCGGCTAAATTATCAAACGCAGGAAAAATGAGAGAATTAAGGTTACAGTGAGATGTTACTGTTTTGCTACAGTTAGTCAATAAAGGAGGATCAAGAATGGATTCAATAAGCTTGTCATCTCATTTAGTATCGATGGAAGCAGAGGGATGTGAACATGCTTACACCAGCACAAGATATAACGTCTAGTCCTGTATGTGTGTATGAGAAGGAAAATCAACAAGCAGAAGGATATCAAAGCAGTCTAGTATGAAATCACTGAGCAGCAGGGAGAGTCAATATGAATGACCTTCTCTTCTTCTTCTTTTGGTTGCTCCCGTTAGGGGTTGCCACAGCGGATCATCTTCTTCAATATCTTTCTGTCCTCTGCATCTTGTTCTGTTACACCCATCACCTGCATGACCTCTCTCAACTCATCCATAAACCTTCTCTTAGGCCTTCATCGTTTCCTCTTCCCTAGCAGCTCTATCCTTAGCATCCTTTTCCCAATATACCCAGCATCTCTCCTCTGCACATGTCCAAACAAACGCAATCTCGCCTCTCTGACTTTGTCTCCCAACCATCCAACTTGAGCTGACCTTCTAATGTGCTCATTTCTAATCCTATCCATCCTCATCACACCCAGTGCAAATCTTAGCATCTTTAACTCTGCTACCTCCAGCTCTGTCTCCTGCTTTCTGGTCTGTGCCACCATCTCCAACACGTATGACATAGCTGGTCTCACTACTGTCCTGTAGACCTTCCCTTTCACTCTTGCCGATACCCGTCTGTCACAAATTACTCCTGACACTCTTCTCCACCCATTCCACCCTGTCTGCACTCTCTTTTTCACCTCTCTTTCACAATCCCCATTACTCTGTACTGTTGATCCCAAGTATTTAAACTCATCCACCTTCGCCAACTCTACTCCTTGCATCCTCACCAGTCCACTGACCTACCTCTCATTTACACACTTGTATTCTGTCTTGTTCCTACTGACCTTCATTCCTCTCCTCTCTAGAGCATATCTCCACCTCTCCAGGGTCTCCTCAACCTGCTCGCTACTATCGCTACAGTTCACAATGTCATCAGAAAACATCATAGTCCACGGGGACCCCTGTCTAATCTCTTCTGTCAACCTGTTCATCACCATTGCAAATAAGAAAGGGCTCAGAGCTGATCCCTGATGTAATCCCACCTGCATGTTGAATGCTTCTGTCACTCCTACCGCAGACCTGACCACTGTCACACTCCCCTCGTACATGTCCTGTACAACTCTTAAGTACTTCTCTGCCACTCCTGACTTCCTCATACAATACCACAACTCCTCTCGAGGCACCCTGTCATATGCTTTCGCCAGGTCCACAAAGACGTAATGCAACTCCTTCTGGCCTTTTCTAAACTTCTCAATCAACATCCTCAGAGCAAACATTGCATCTGTGGTGCTCTTTCTTGGTATTAAACCATACTGCTGCTCACTAATCATCACCCCACTTCTTAACCTAGCTTCCACTACTCTTTCACATAATTTCATACTGTGGCTCATCAATTTTATTCCCCTGTAGTTACTGCAGTCTGCACATCCCCCTTATTTTTAAATATCGGTACTAGTACACTTCTTTTCCACTCCTCAGGCATCCTCTCACTTTCCAAGATTCCATTAAACAGTCTGGTTAAATATTGCCATCTCTCCTAAATACCTCCATGCTTCCATAGATATGTCATCTGGACCAACGGCCTTTCTATTTTTCATCCTCTTCATAGCTGTCTTACTTCCTCCTTGCTAATCCATTGCATTTCCTGATTCACTATCTCCACATTATCCAACCTCTTCTCTCTCTCGTTCTGTTCATTCATCATCCTCTCAAAGTACTCTTTCCACCTGCTGAACACACTCTCCTCGCTTGTGAGTACGCTTCCATCTTTCCTTTATCACCCCAGCCTGCTGCACATCTTTCCTAGTTTGGTCCCTCTGTCTAGCCAATTGGTACAGGTCCTTTTCTCCCTCTTTAGTATCTAACGTCTCATACAACTCATCATACACCCTTCATTTAGCCTTCGCCACCTCTCTCTTCACCTTGCGCCTTATCTCCTTGTACTCTTGTCTACTTTCTGCATCTCTCTGACTGTCCCACTTCTTCTTTGCCATCCTCTTCCTCTGTATACTCTCCTGTATTTCCTCATTCCACCACCAGGTTTCCTTTTCCTCTTTCCAGATGTCACGCCAAGCACCCTTCTTGCTGTCACCCTTACTACATCTGCTGTAGTTTCCCAGCTGTCTGGTAACTCTTCACTGCCACCCAGTGCCTGTCTCACCTCCTCCCTAAACTCAACCTTGCAGTCTTCCTTTTTCAACTTCCACCATTTGATCCTTGACTCTGCCCTCACTCTCTTTCTCTTCTTGATTTTCAATTTTCATCCTACAGACCACCATCCTATGCTGCTTAACTACACTTTCCCCTGCCACCACTTGGCAGTCTTTAATCTCCTTCAGATCAACTTTTCTGCATAGGATGTAATCTACCTGTGTGCATCTTCCTCCACTCTTGTACGTAACCCTACTTTCCTCCCTCTTCTTTAAATACGTATTCACCACAGCCATGTCCATCCTTTTGGCAAAATCCACTGTCCTCTGATCTTCTTCATTCCTCTCCTTGACACCATACCTACCCATCACCTCCTCATCTCCACTGTTCCCTTCACCAACATGCCCATTGAAATCCGTTCCAATCACCACTTTCTGTCCCTTGGGTACGCTGTTCATCACTTCATCCAACTCACTCCAAAAATCTTCTTTCTCACCCATTGCACACCCAACTTGCGGTGCATATGCACTAACAACATTCATCATCACACCTCCAATTTCCTGCTTCAAAATCATTACTCTGCCTGACACTCTTTTCACATCTAAAACCCTCTTTACATACTGTTCCTTCAAAATAACCCCTACCCCATTTTTCCTCCCATCCACACCATGATAGAACAATTTAAATCCACCTCCGATCCACCTGGCCTTACTCCCCTTCCATTTAGTTTCTTGCACGCACAATATATCAGCCTTCCTTCTCTCCATCTGCCAACATTCAAAGTTCCTACCCTCAGTTCTACTCTATTTACTTTCCTCCTCTCCTCCTGCCTCCAGACACGTCTCCCCCCTCTTCTTCTCCTTCTTCTTCTTCAGCCAACAGTAGCCCAATTTCCTCCAGCACCCTGTTGGCTAACAGTACTGGTGGCGGTCGTTGTTAACCCGGGGCTTGACCGATCCAGTATGGAAATTTGTATTGCTTGTAGGAAAATTCACAAGCAGGCAGCAAACACTATTGCAAGTGATTCAGTAAATTCTGACTTTAACTTTAACACAGACTTTGGTGAGCAATAAATCAAATGGGAACATCATTATGAGTTTCATAGCAAAATATTCAAAGGAAGTAATGTTTAAAACAACAGCAATATTTATTTTTATAGTACATTTGCATACATGACAGTGGCTCAAAATGCTTTAAAATAATAAAAGCTAAACAGAGCAATGGAGGAAAGTAAAAACTAAAGAACTGTTACTTTATAACAACAAGGAATTGCTTAATAACAAATTATGTTTAGATGGCCAGAAAGGACTGGAAAAGAAAAACTCTACTTGATAGGGTGATAGTAAAATTAAACCAAAAGTCCACACAGACCCCACTGGGGATTCTACAGCCCACAAATGTGTCGCCATTAAAAAGATATTCTTGATGAGTTCTCTTTAGATTCCCACTTTCAGGTGTTGTTGCAGCCTACTTAGACCAGGAGACAGTGGCACCACCAAAAAACAAAAAAAGGAAAACATAAAAAACTACTGATTAGTGACCAGTGTCTGAAATGTCTGAAATGGCATTTGTAGACAAGGGTCACATAAAACAATAGCCAGACCAGCAACTTCACAACAACAACATAACATTGATTTCTATAGCACATTTTCATATAAACAATGTAGCTCACAGTTTTTTACATGATGCCAAAGAAAATACAAAAAACAAATAAGATAAGGTAAGAATATTAAGGAATAAATAACCTAAAAAATAAAATCTATATAATTTATAAAACACAGATACTCTAAATAATGAATAGAAGGGTAGCGTCTTTATATACAATATCATAATAAAAAATCATTAAAGATAAGTCTGGTGATAAGGAGGACAGAGAAAAAAACAAAGAAAAACTCAATTTAAAGAGAGAAAAAAAAGCTATCTGCATGTGTTCCAAAATTAAAGATCACCCAGCCCCACAATGCATTTTACCTAACATACATTTCTTTAAGTCATTCCTCATTGTATTCAGGGTTCTTCCATTTCAGAATTATTGATGCCACTTTGCTCCTGGGAACACAAAAGTTTACTGATGGTTTAATCCCTTTGCCCTGTCGGAGCCCCACCGCAATTTTACCATGGAGATCTACAGACGGTTCCATTGACCTCATGGCTTGGTTTTTGTCCTGATATTCAGTGTGAATTGTGGGGCCTTATATACACAGGTACACATGTGCCCTTCCAAACCACGTCCAATAAATGTTTCCACAGGTGGACTGGGTAATTGAATATAAATTGATGGGCAAAAATGGCAACTGTATCTATTTAAAATGAAATCTATAATGAAATTTGCAGAAAGTGAAGGAGTCTGATTACTCTCTAATCTATGTTACTACTGTTTACAGATATTCTTTTACAGTTGATTACGGGAAGATAAAGCAACTTGCTCCGGGTCATAAAGTGATTCACAGGTGGGATGTATACTAATAATGTATGTACTGTATAGAGGTACATATATATTCAACCATACAACTATAAAACATTTTGGCAATATGTGACTGATAGACAGACTATAGTCAACCATCAGTATAATTGCTACTTTGTTAATTATAATTTGTGTAAGAAAACAATTAGAAGAAAACCAAGAGAAAAAAATGCCTTATTTCAGTGCTGTATTCTACTGAGTTCTAATCAATTTGAAAAAAAAAAAAAACAAAGAGAAGAAAATACAGTACATAAAGCTTGCTGGCAGGACAGTGAACTCCATTCTAAATAAAGAGTGCAAGTTCCCTATTTTAATATAGATTATAAATATCTGTTTATCTACAGTTTTTCTCAGCCACTCTGAGAACCCCAATGATCAGCACAGTTGCCATATTCTCAAAATAGTCAACACGGCACACAAAACTTATTTGCTTATTTGGCTGATGCCTGTATGCAAGGCAAAGTACAATATTTGAGATACAATTGGTTAAATTTTTTTTTTCAGTTGTAGCAAAGACATGTGAAGTGACTTGTTCAGTAACAGGGTTTGAGCCCAAAACCTCAGCGTCTTAAGTCCAAAGACTAAGCACCTAAAGCATAGTGTCTGCCTAGATTACTAACTTGTTTAGTAAAACTCCTCATTCTCAGTGCAAAACGCACTCAGCCACTCAAAACAAAAAAGTCCTTGCAGCAGTAGTAAATACTACTACTACAACTACTACTACTACAACTACTACTACTACCACTACTACTACTACTACTACTACTAATAATAATAATAATAATAATTCAATGAGTCACCAGCTAATCACTGGCAAAATTCTGGTCATTATTTTCCCTGAGTGTAGTCAGTCGTAAAGTGTGGTGCTTGTTGCTCACTGTGTGTTGTGTTGCTCACCATAGTGCACTATCTGGAGAGGGAAAACTAAACTGTTTTATACATGGGTGTCAAACAAAGTAATATAACCTACAGATATAAATTTGTTGTCTGGCAACCTACTGGTTCTCATTCATAGGTGTCCAAAGAGTTGATGCCAAACACAAAATGTTTCACCTTTAGGCCAACTTCACTCAAAAACAAGTCATGATTTAGGATAAGATCAATAATATTTGCTTGTACCTTATGTCATTACAGACCTCTGTTCTATGCAGTCATGTCCCAACACCTCTTTCAGCTTGCTTCTGAACTCTTCCTCTTCTTGGTGCTCACCTTTCTCCTTGACAGGTTTGTAAATGTCCTGTCATTTAGTTTTCCTTGATCAAATAAAGCTACAAAACCATATAAAACCGTTATTTTTGCATGGGCTGATTACTGTATCATTACAATACTACATCAACAAATCCAACCAAATCAACTGGAATGGTCGTTGACGAGTCCACCTCTGACCATCTGTATGGTTTGTCCATAAGTAAGGAGATATCTGAGGAAGATACACACAGGAAACTCTGCAGCACCAGATGGAGTCAGTCCTTGAGCTCTTCTGTCACCTGATCATTTTGTCCTTAAGGCATCAGAAAGTGCTGCTGCTTTGGAAAACATCATGCACTGTTCCTGTTCCAAAGAAGGCACCAATCTTCACCTAATGACTAAACACCAGTGGCACGTACATCTCATGTCATGAAGAGTCTTGAGAGACTGGACATGAACTAAATGAGTCCTCCTGTGGTAGTCCAGCTAGAACTACTGCAATTGCATACAGGAAAAAGATTGAAGTGAAGGATGCAAGTATCTATCTGCTCCACAAGGCTTGTTCTTTCCTGGACAAAGCTGGCAGCACTGTGAGGATTATGTTTTTTGATTTCTCCAGTGCCTTCAGTACCATCCAGCCATCCCTGTTAAGAAGTAAACCCAGGGATATTGAGGTGGATGAGCCTATGATGTCATGGGCAGTGGACTATCTGTCAGGCATACAGCAGGACTGTGTTTCTGATATGGATTTAAGCAACACTGGAGCACAAGAAGGAACAATCTCTTTACTCTTTATAGCACCAGGCCATGGCACTTGCAGAAATTCTAAGATAATTCTGCACTTATAAGGTGTACTATAAAGGGGATTAAACCGAGGAGAGGCTCATGTGGAAAAGTTTGTTTCTTGGTGCAAAGAGAATTATCTGTATCTTAACATCACCAAAACCAACGAACTGGTTATTGATTTTAGCCATACCAATGTCTGGTCACTATTCAGGCAGTGGTTGTAGAGGTGGTGCACTCCTGCAACTACTTGGGGTCCAAATCAATAACAGGTTGGACTACTCTCAGAACAAAGAGGAATAATATAAGAAAGGGGAGAGCAGGCTCTTTTTCCTTAGGAGACTGTGCTTCTTTAATATGGGAAGTGACATCTTCTGTAACTCTGTGATGGCCAGTGTGATTTTTTATGCTGTGGTGTGCTGGGCTGGTAACTCCACTTCAAGAGAGACCCACTGTATCAACAGGATAAATAAAAGGGCAAGCTCAGTTACAGGATGCATTTTGGACACGTGATGGTTGTAGTGGAGGGGAAAATTGAAACAAGACAGTACCATTATGCCATTATGAACAATGCTGCACATCCTCTCTCTAACACACTGACACTGAGGACTTTCAGGCAATGAATTATTCAGCAGACGTACATCAAGAAACGCTATGGGGGCTCCTTTATACCAATAGCAATACATCTGTATAATGCCTCACTATGACTGTGACAGCCAAGTCAAAAGTTTTCTTTCCTTTTATATTTTCTTCCTTGTTAGTTATAATGTTGTCTGTTCAGACCAAAGTGTGTGTGCATATATGCAAGTCAAGTCAAGTCGGGGAGCATGCACTGGTACAGTGTGTTGCCGCACCCACTACACAACGAAACAACTCGGAATCCCGGTTTGCAACCCCTCAGGCTGATGCACGGTCCAGTCCCAGCCTCCAGAAATGACCCTCTATCTGCCACATCCAGGTGTTACGTGGGCGACCCCTTGGCCTGGTCTAGCCACTCGGGTCCCCAACAATGAGGATCTTATGAGCTGGATCACCCTCTGGGAAATGCGCCACATGGCCGTAGTGCCGTAACTGACGCTCCCTCACAATGCAGGTAATGTGCCTCATTTGGGACTCCATGAGCAACCGCTCATTCGACACAAAGTCAAACCAATGGTACCCAAGGATTTTCCTGAGAGTCACAGTACCAAAGGAGTCCAGTCTTCATCTCAGGTCACTGGATAGTGTCCATGTCTCACAACCATATAGCAAAACAGGAAGCACAAGGACTCCAAAGACCTGGACCTTCATCCTTTTGCATAGATATCGGGAGCGCCACACACCCCTTTCCAGCGACCTCATGACGCCCCAAGCTCTCCCAATCCATATACTGACTTCATAGGAAGAGTCACCAGAGACATGAATGTCACTGCCAAGGTAAGTAAACCCCTCAACAAGGTCAATACTCTCTCCGCAAACAGAGGTCATTAAAAGTCTGGATTTTGGTTTTTATCCAGGATACTCGCATGCCCAGACACTCAGACTCCTCACTCAGTCTCTCGAGTGCCCCGATCAGAGCCTACATTGACTCCATGAAGATCACAGCATCGTCAGCAAAGTCAACATCCGTGAATCTTTCTTCACCAACAGATGTCCCACATCCGCTGTACTCCATGACCTTGCCCAACACCCAGTCCATACAAGCATTGAACAGAGTAGGAAGAACACACCTCTGACAAACCCCAGAATCAACTGGGAAAAATGCAGAAGTCCTGCCTCCACTCTGCACAGCACTCACAGTACCAGTGTACAGGCCGGCCATGATATCCAGCAACCACACACATTTTCACGGCAGTCTCATACTATGAATATTGAAGTTTTGAAAACTACCAGCACCTAGTGTCAAAGAAGTGCTATAGTTTCTGTGTGGTCTCCCTTTTTTTTAGATTCATATCAAATACACTAAAATTAATTGCATATCATTTTCAAATTTAATTCACTTGATTGTTAACATTTTGTAACAATATAATGGTGCAAGGAATGGTCACACTATTTCAACTACCATAGCTGCTTTAACATTGTTAGAAGACATCACAAATAGAAGAGGGTGCAAATTTAGAGATAATGATGGGCTGGCTTCTACGTTGATTTAGATTTCCAATAGCTATTCTCTTGGAGTTGTGTGCTGAACTGGCATTGGTTTTACAAAGCCAGACTTTGAGGAATTATGCTCAATCTGTTCCTTTGGAAGATCTTCCCACACTCAGGTTTTTAGCCACAGGAGCTTTTCAATGTGAACTTCCAGACTGATCGGGTATTTCTCAATCATCACTGAGTCACATTATGCCAGCTTTATAGGATTGTATTATCGACTTGTCATCCAGATATATAAGATTTCCTTACACTGCGGTTGAACTGACAAACATGAAAGCACAATTTGCAGCAACACCCGGTGTGGTCAACTGCATGCACATTACTATTGCAGTGGTACTGGACAAGTTATTTCAGCCGGGGATGAATAACCAAAAGAATGAGCTACCAATACATCATCTACAGCTGGGGAGGCTATAAAAATGGGAACTCCACACAGTTGCAGGTGCTTTTTCCAACTAGTGTAGCAAAAGGGAAGCAGTCCTTTTAAGGACAGTGAGTCACCTCAAAGAGCCATGTAAAAGCAGACAATTTATCAGTTGTGGCTTTCAGCACTGACGCTACACTTACAAATGCGCCTGCAGAGAATTAATTTGCTCATATAAATAGAAAGAATTTCCACTCTATTAATGTGCTGCTCTATAGTGCACAAAAAGTGTGTTACATTGTGCAAGGATGTAGCATGCTGCATAATGTGGCACACAATCATAGCTTGCTTGTACCTGAAAAGATTGCAGTATGAGGAATCTGACCCACAAAATGATCAGCCAAATCAGACAGAGTAACAACTTTGTTTGAATGTAAGTAGCAGAATGTAAAAACAGGTAATCAGATGCAGCATTTATTTTTCAACCAATTCATATAATTTGTGGTCAGAACAACATATTACAGCCCTTATATTCCTTAGTTCATTGGCCACATCTCTTACAGCAGTCACTTTTGCATTTTTGACTCCAGAAAAGCGTCCGTCAGCACACAGCCAGATGGTCGCCCAGTGGTTTCTGAGGAAAAGATGTGTGTGCAGCCAGCGCACGCAAATGTTCTGGGCACAGCAGCACCGTCACCACATGGTTTGTGTCCTCGACACAGGGGACAGGTTTTATAATATTGTGTGAAACAGAATAAACAGACAGTAGGCTGCGACTCGCCTTTTCACAGCAACTATGATATCTGTCCACTTCTTTTTTACTTCGGGCAATGTGCGACTCTCTGACCTTGAACTTTTGAGTGACTCTGTCACTTTGTATTACTCGATCAGCTTCCTTTTGTTGCTTATACTACTGCTTTAGCCAACAAATAGTACAAATAGTCAAATAGTCGCTGCATTGCCTTTTAACAAAATACTGAATGGAAGGGTCTATTTATAGTGATTTTCATATTCAAATATGAAAATTTCTGGGAGGAGTTGGGGTGTGGCTGTAGACGCATGTGTGTGCGTTAAATTTCGCTTTCATTGGGATTTATAAAGCGGAAGTGCATGGAAATGGTGCACACAGTTTTATGCATCCAGCTTTGTCCTGTTTTAGTGTGAATTCTATGCACAGCATTATACACGAGGCCCCTGGTGTCCATCAAAATGGGTAGCATTGTTGAATCAAAAAGTTTATGACTAACAAAGTATGTTATTAATATATTCAGCAAGAAATAACAACACCTTGTTTTTTGAACAGGTGATAGTAATAATAATTCTTTACATTTGTATAGCACTTTTCTCACTACTCAAAGCACTTTTTCATAGTGAGTGGGGAGCCACTTCAACCACCACTAAGGTGTAGCATCCACCCGGATGATGTGATGGTAGCCATTTTTGTGCCAGTACACTTATCACATATTAGTTGTTAGCTGGTGAAGAGGTGAAAGTTTGTTAGCCAATGATAGATAGGCATAATTAAGGTGCCCGCTGCTGGCCTCACCAACACCTCTTCCAGCAGCAATCAAAACCTTTTCCTAAATGGTCTCCCATTCAAGTATTGGCCGGGCCCAAACATGTTTAGCTTCTGGTGGATGGCCACTTCTGAAGTGAATATAGTATGGCTGCTGTTCTCCAGCCCCTTGAGCCCTAAGAATATTATAATTAGTATCAATACAGTATTGATATAACTTTAAAAAAATAATAATGCTGATGTTGATTTATGCTACTTTTTTGCTGTGCAGCTGCACAATTTAGGCTTTACAGTTGATGGTTAACTTACAGCCAACAGCCAATTACCTACCTTTAAAAAGCATAAACTGCCTACATTTGTGCACTGCCAGTTTCACTGACAATAAAAAATAAAATAAAATTGTAATTAAAGTAGCTCACCAATAAAACACCTTCTTCATATAATATTCTTACAACCAGTGTCTGAAATACACTCTAGTAAATAAGGGGTTTCATTGGCTGAACACTGAGATCTGGTACTACATAATATACAGTAAGTTAATATATGGAGAATGCAATCACTTAGGACATGCATGTCTTACTTACAACAATCACATTAAATATAAATATGTCTCTACAAACAAAAACCACTCCAGATACAAGGACCATGGAGCTATGGGTAATCACCACTGACCACTGCACCACAATTTCCTGCAAGCAATCCATTTCATTAACTCACTTATTTTTTAGATATATACTCATTTAATTTCTATATGTATAAAACAAAACATAAAAATGGAGCAAAATAATTGCCTATGAGAATTTTGAAGAACAGGATTATGTCACACAGGCATATCAAAACTACAGCATTCCCTGTCAGATCAAGCCTTCAGTCCAAGGATGCCTTTGGATTCTCTGCTCTGGACAGTCTGAAGAGCTACTTTGTCTTTTTTGAAGTGTGATTACCAGAGCTGCATTACCTGATGCAATGTTGGAGAAAACATGTAAATTGAATTGCAAAGATTTGCTGAGCTGAATGGATGTTTGTTATTAAATTTGTTCTGCTCAGACTGTATAGTGAGACTTCATTTGAACATTTCTTGGTTATATTTAACATTTTTAAACAATATAACAAAATATTTTATGTGCCTTTTAACATGTTTGCACATTGTTTGTATCATGCCAATGTTGTGATAATGTAAACTCCTAAATCCTTTTCATATGTTGCTTCCTGCACATCATAGTCATCCGTCTTGTATTTATAATTAATGTTCCTTTTGCCCAATTGTAACACATTGCAGTTTTCCACATTAAATTGTGTTTTCCGGGTATTCTTCCAGTTGTAAAACTTGTCCTGTTTTTGTTTGAGCTATTTTTGCTGCTGTCTTAATATTTCCACCCATATGAGTTTTAGTCCCATTTATGAATTTGACGTGTTTACTAACTATATCCAGACAGATGTCATTTATATAAATTAGACTGACCACTGTTGGACTCTGCCGATGATCACATCTCATTCACCTCTTCTCTGTACTCATTGTTTCCAGCCAATTAATCAATTTAAAATACAATGTTAGGAACAGCTTATGATTTACAAAAATACACAAATAATAAAACTTACACAGTCTTGATTGAGAAACACGTTTTTTGAGTTATCAAGACTACAGACCCACCTTTGGCACACAGATAGACAGATATCCCTTTAAAAAAAAGTTGGAATTTTGATCAATCAAAGTACTTTTTGAATAAATAGCTATTACTTATGCCAGGAAATTAAAAAGTACGTTATCATAAATCATAAAGTATAAGTGTGTAGATGATAAAGTAGATCCAGCAGAATTCTCTCAGCTTAAGGTTGAATCACACACTCGAGGAGATCAGTGGAAATTATTAGAAGTGCATTTAAGACTGAAGGCGGGAAGCACTTCTTTATGCAAAGACCTGCAGTGGAAGCAGAAACCTTGACACCCCTTAAGAATTATCTGGATGAGATATTGGGACAGCTCAGCTATTAGATAGCTAAACAAATGAGCTTCTTTGTCTGAATGGTTTTCTCTTTCTCTCGTTTGTCAACCTTCTTATGTTGTTCTATTCTTATGTGTGGTGAAAGACAGTGATTATCAATGGCCACTATATATTTATCGAAGAAACAACCATGTTAAAGCAAATAAAATATTTTATTAATATTTATGTTGCAATTAATATAAACCAAGAGTTCCCAAACTTTTTTTGGCCGTAGACCCCTTTACCAAAAACTTTTAAAGCCTTTGACCCCCTAGTCATTTACTTTACTTACTCAAATTAATAAATTTGTACAGTACTCGATATTAAATATTTCACTAGAGCAGCAAATACGAGCAGTGTCTTTTTTACATTTTTGACATTTATGAAATAAATATGTAAATTCAAAATAAGTACAACTAGTCCAAGCTGTACTGTCTGCATTTCTTTTTTGGTTCAGTCATATTATTATCTGAAGAAATAAAAAACATTTTCAACAGTCCTTGTAATAAAAAAAAAAACAATAAAGTATATACTTACTTGAAACAGAAGATTTTTGTTCAAACTCGAATAAATAAACTGTGTCTTCTGATTTTCTTTTTCGTAGTACTGCTCCTCAATAAATAATTATATTCAAAGTTCAAATCACAAATAAGTACATGTCACATCAAATGAACCAATTTATAGTGTTTTATGAAAGCATGACCATAAAAGACTGATAGATTCTGCTAATATAGAATATCCGTCGTCTCATCCCACCGCGAGCAAGTGCGGACATGCAATGGTTTTTCATGCCTGCACTTGCTTTGATACGTTTGCTAAGACAATGCACAGATATGTTTGTGCTACATGTATTTTCATGCATTACTTACATGTGACTCTATTAATTACACATTTTACCTTTTTGTTCGCAAGTTTGGTATGTAAAGTGTTTTTATCAAAAAAGTGTTTTTTTTTAATTATTTTACTTCTTAATTAGGTACTTATTGGAATCATAAATATTTTGAAGTTACAAACAAATAGTAGTAGTAAGGGGGTCTATTTTTGCTGTCGTTGACCCACAAATTTTTTTATTGAAACTATCGACCCCAAGAAAGTTCAAATTGACCCCAGGGGGTCGATATCGACCACTGTGGGAACTCTTGATGTAAACCTTTTAACTATTTACAGGTGATCTCCATTGAAGTAATTCTGTGACTTCTAAAAACAATTATCTGCACCAGTGGGGATTTGGGGGTCTCATATTAAAGAGAGTAAATACACTGAAAAAAGTATAACATTGATGTTGTTCATTCAACGTAAATTTTCTCTTTCTAGCAACTTAAGATTAGTCATTTAGTGTTGTAGCTTGAAATATTTGGTTTCAGATCTCAATCAAAGCAAAAAAACTTGTTTGTACCAAAGTAAGTTATGGTGGAGGGAATAAACATAAAAATCCTATTTCAGTTCACCTAATATTTTAGGTTGTTCTTGTGTTGTGTGGGAGGGGCTGTTTTTATATTCTTCTGGTCAAACTTTCCAGTGTACTGGCTTTCCAACTGCTTAAAAAAGAATAACACTTTCCCCAGTGGAGTGGACGTGGCTATACAGGTCTGGTCATTTTCAGCAGCAGACTTTCATAACAGAGGATTTCTGGTAAGTAACCCTGTTTCTCAACTGTTACTTTTAAGTATAAGAACTCATAATAAAACATACTTTCAAGAAAGCTGTAGAAACGTTTAATAATTTTTTGTTGTATATTAAAGATTTACACTGCAAAATGCTTGTGTATTTGCACTAGCTTTTTAAATAAATGTAAAAATAATATTTCTAATAGCATAAAAACAGGTTACAACCAATAAACCATTTTAAATTGTAGCAAGTTAAAAATAGATTTACTTTAGTATAAAACAAGTGAATTACATAAATCACTCTAAATGATTTGCGTCAACTTAAAAAAATAGACTTCAGTATAAAACAAGTGAATTGCACTCAATTACTCTAAATGATTTACCTCAACTTAAAAATTGTGAGTTCAATAAGGTAAAAAGAATTATATTGGTTCAGATTTAAAATATTAAGTATGAATCATTACCTTAATTATTTTAAGTTGAATGGAGGTTATACATTTTGCAGTGTACTTATGAGATCAATTATTTTGTGTTTTATGCTTGTAATTAATGTCAGCCGCTTTGCAGAGATTTGTTTTCATTAGAACAATAGGACAGATCATTCAGCCCAACAAAGCTTGCCAGTCCCATCCACTTAATTCTTCCAAAATAAACATCAAGTCTTGTTTTGAAAGTCACCAAAATTCTGTTGTCTACCACACTACTTGGTCACTTGTTCCACGTGTTTGTTGTTCTCTGTGTTAAGAAAACCTTCATAATGTTAGATAGATATCTTGGTCTCATCATACACCTGAAGGACTCTGAGATGGTGAGAAATAAGATTCTCTGGTCTGATGAGACCAAGATAGAACTTTTTGGCCTTAATTCTAAGAGGTATGTGTGGAGACAATCAGGCACTGCTCATCACTTGTCCAATACAGTCCCCACAGTGAAGCATGGCGGTGGCAGCATCATGCTGTGGGGGTGTTTTTCAGCTTCAGGGACAGGACGACTGGTTGCAATCGAGGGAAAGATGAATGCGGCCAAGTACAGGGATATCCTAGACAAAAACCTTCTCTAGAGTGCTAAGGACCTCAGACTGGGCCGAAGGTTTACCTTCCAATAAGACAATGACCCTAAGCACACAGCTAAAATAACGAAGAAGTGGCTTCACAACAACTCTGTGACTGTTCTTGAATGGCCCAGCCAGAGCCCTGACTTAAACCCAATTGAGCATCTCTGGAGAGACCTAAAAGTGGCTGTCCACCAACGTTTACCATCCAACCTGACAGAACTGGAGAGGATCTGCAAGGAGGAATGGCAGAGGATCCCCAAATCCAGGTGTGAAAAACTTGTTGCATCTTTCCCAAGAAGACTCGTGGCTGTATTAGCTCAAAAGGGTGCTTCTACTAAATACTGAGCAAAGGGTCTGAATACTTAGGACCATGTGATATTTCAGTTTTTCTTTTTTAATAAATCTGCAACAATTTCAAAAATTCTTTTTTTTGTCTGTCAATATGGGGTGCTGTGTGTACATTAATGAGGGAAAAAATTATTTAAATGATTTTAGCAAATGGCTGCAATATAACAAAGAGTGAAAAATTGAAGGGGGTCTGAATACTTTCCGTACCCACTGTAGATAGATAGATAGATAGATAGATAGATAGATAGATAGATAGATAG
>JANRMT010062791.1:145544513-145555861 GCA_026402145.1 Polypterus bichir lapradei
TAGATAGATAGATAGATAGATAGATAGATAGATAGATAGATAGATAGATAGATAGATAGAACTTGATTTGACCCGAAGTGGAACTTTGGCTTTTCGCAGAAGCTTTTTAAATAAATAAATACAAAAATAAGTCTCTCTATTATAAAAAAAAATTTTGGGACGAGACGAGAATTTTTTTCCTGCGATGAGACATGATCTTTTGAAGAGAAACACAGAGACACTTTCACGTCATGTGAGATGGTCAAGTCATACTTACAACCTTTGGAAGCAAGTCCTGTGAGACGGTGACTTTTGCACGTCACACCCTACTTACAAACATTTTCAAACTAGACCACAGTCATCTAACCTCTTAGTTGTTAGAATGCTTTTGGCAGACACATCTCCTGTGCTCTCAGCTCTTAAAAATTGTACACGTTCTAGATGACATGTCAACGACCAAGCGAAGAAGAAAGAGCAGCGCATCGAAAAAAGACCCAAAAGCGTTGGAGAGAAAAGAATGCATAGACTTTGTGCCAAGAGATTTAATCACGCCCAGGGCCAGAAAAAGACAAAGTAGAACGTTGTAAGGAATTCAAAAAATTTGGCGCGATACACATGCAGAGCAGGTTAGTGATAATGGAAGTAGGAAAATTCGAAAGAGATTGAATAGTTGAGGATGTCTGGGGGAGAATACAGACAATGCAGTGAGACAAAAGGACAGCTGCTGCAAACTCTTCTAAACGTTCGAAGCGCCGCATGAAATGCTCATCACGTGGCACAGCAGCAGCAGCAAGCCAGCAGTTGATCGAGCAAAGAGGTGGTAAAAAAAACAACTATTATTTGTTTCCCATTGTATCACCATTTAAGAGGAGTTTCGGAGGAGCGACCATATCTCCTTTGGGTGCGTTCAGCGACCAAAATGGCGCGTAGTGCTTGGGGGAGGGAAGGAGTTGGCAAGCGAAGCAAGCAGGGGGCAAAGCCCCCTAGTAAATAAATAAATACACACACACTTTGGTCTGAACACACACCAGAATGAGTATAAAGCAAAAAAATCAGGAGTAGTCTCCCCCAGACTTTCTTATTTTCTCAGATAAGGGGATGGATATTTGAGGAGTAAACCACAAGACAATGATTATATTTTTATATTATGTACATTAAAGAACCATCAACAACAAATCAAATCAAATTAATAATATATTTAACAATTATTATAAAAAGTAAAGTTGAATAAATCGGACTCTGCAGCTCATGAATAAAAGGTAAAGTACCACTTCCTTTTAGCAGAAATAGCCCAAAAATTGATAGAAATCTATGTTTTGTACCTAATACTTGTATGCAAAATTTGATTGACCTAAGTGAAAGCATACTGAAGTTATCGTGTTTACACACACACACACGCAAACACAAAAGCAGACACACAGACATAATTCCAAAAATGGTATTTTCAGACTCAGGGAGGTCTAACACATTGAGATTCATCAAAATCTCAAAATGGAATTTTTGGAGGATTCCAATACTTTCTCTACAAGAAAGTAAAAAATTAAAAAGAAAGATGAGTTCTTTCAAATACTTGCAGTAGTTGACCACCTCTACATCTACTGCCTGAATAGTGACTGGAGGCTCATTGGTGTGGTGAAAGTCAATGCAGACAATTCTCTTTACATCAAGGAACAATATCCCCTCCTCTGCCTCATCCCCTTATCAATACACCCCATACATTAATAATCAGCTGAAAATGTCCTTAAGTGGCATGACCTGGTGTTATACTTATAGTCTGAGGTGCACAGAGGGAAGAGAAAAGAGGACAGGCCTGTTCCTTGTGGTGCTCCACTGTTGCTTAAACAGTCCTTGAGTCTCACAAATTGCATCTGCCTGACAGATAGTCCATTATCCAGGACACCATTAGCTCATCCACCTTCATGTCACTGAGTTTTCTCATTAACAGGGATGGCTAGATGGTATTAAAAGCACTAGAGAAATCAAAAAACATAATCCTTACAATGCTGCCATCTTTGTCCAGGAAGGAACACGCCTTGTGGAGCAAATAGAATCTGTTGTGGCAGAAACACACTGCTCAAAGAAGGCACTTGGAGACCACAGGATGTGCAGGAACAATCAAGCTTTACTGCGTGGTGTACACATGGTCTGAATTCAAATGAAATGAGCAGTTAGCAACTCGGCTACAGTCCTTATCAAAAGTTTGCCTCACTCAACCCATTTAACAATCCTAGCTGACTCAAACTTCTCATTGTCCAGGTCCTGCCTCTAATTAGTTCCCCCATTATTTCCAAGCCTAATTAACATAGCACTCTGTCTTATCCATCATGGCCACCTGGAAGGCCTTCTCCCCACCTTGAACCCATCCAGTTCCTGCCATCATTATTTCTAGTCCTCAGCTCACGTTCACCACTTAGAGATAAAGGGGGTGGCAGGGTGGGGATAGTGGTTCTGCCTGACAGCCCCTCTCTACATACCCGACCTTCACTCATGAAATATTAGTGATTTTCAGCTTGCTAAGAAAAATAAAACTATTCAGGCACAAGCCTGTTTGTAATTTAACCCTTGCTATACTTACGTGCACTAGGATATAATGCTTAATTTCATATATGCTCACGATTCTTTTTGAATATATGCAAATCATTAACTTTAAGAGTATACTTTTCTATATTTTCTGCATCCTCCACTTGCTGTGTAAAGAGTGTTGTGATGCTGTATGCTGTTAAGGCAATGTAAAGCATTAAATCTTTTTGTATCTTTTGAGCCAGCTGATTGTCTTACCCTGATAAATATTGATTTTAGTAACATATAGTATAGAAGGGAAGATCTCATCTGGGCATTTGGACACTTAAATTCACTAGTGGCAAAATGAGCAGCCAAAAAGTGACACATGGCTGAAGGTTAAATGGAGGATAATCAGTTTTGGAAATTCTGATAAAGTTTCAATACCTTAGTAACAGATTTTGGAGTATGACTGCTTACTCAGTCATAAAGCATATGTTTATTCACATTTGAATTTATACACATTGTGACCTTCCCCATTTGGTTCTGTGCATGAGGAAGTTTCCTACTTGCCTTTCTTCCATGTTCTGCTAACTTTGTAAAACTGTAGGCATGCTACAGCTCTAACATCTGTGCTTGTTTGCATCTCATTTCTCTTAAGAGCTACACAGCTAGACTAAAACAGGGTGGCCCATCCGTGCACTCATGGCACACAGATTTCATGATGATTTTCAGTCTCTGGAGGTGGACGAGGATGCACAAAAATGGAAGAGAGGTGAGAATGTTTGAAGTTTTTGGATTTCATGGTTTGATGTACAAATTTATTGTTAAATAATAAGGCTTCACTGATTGAATGTCATTTTCCAGTTGAATTTCGGTGACTCTGAAACGATTTAGAGAACAATCCAGTTTCACTGAGTAGAACAAAAATTTCTACTTTTCATTTGGGATAACAGTTCTTTTGATGTTAATGGCTTCTTTGACTGGAAATGAAACTGGTCTCCAGCTTTCTGCTGCCTTATTCATTCAAATCAGGAGTGAGCTGACAACTTCTACTGGCCTCAATGTATATTCTTTAACACATGATGCTTTTCTTCCCAGGTATGATGACTCAAGTAGGGCAGTCGGTTCGATCATCCAGATTGCAGTGCATCACATTTGCAGTTGTTTCTATATTTCTCCTGGCTATTATAATAACAATTGGCATCAATAGTAAGTTCCATCTGTTTTGTGTTGTCTTTTTATAAATAAGAGTTTGGTGGAGTACTAATGATGTGACCACATGGAGTTGGTGCTGTCTAACTGTATGGTGGGACTCTTTTCTAAGACACTCTTTAAAAATGTTAATACTCTAAAAAGTCCACATGCTGATCTTCTATCCTTGTGATCACAATGTGGTTTGTGTAAGATCTGACTGTTAATCTGGCATATTGTACCTTCTGTCAGATGTTTATGTATTTTTGGAATCTAAATGTGATACTGGAATAGGAACCCATGTGTAAGTTTTGTCTGTTCTCCATGACTTTTCATGGTTTCCCTTGTAAATTTTGTTTCTTTTTTCTCAGGCACTGTCTAGTGTCTAATGGTGCAGACTATAAGCCCCCAAACTGCTGGTTCATCCCTTGCTTTGACCTCAATTACTGTCTATGCTTATACATCCTGATGAGGTTCACTATAGCAATCACTGAGCCCACTGTACCATCATATCTACAGCAACATCCACAAGTTCCAAGAGAATTCCCCAATTTTTTCAGACTATTTGGGAGATATGTTCCCTCTTTTGTATCCATGCCTTATAAACTTTGTGAGAGAGGTGCTGAGGGAGCATGCTAACTAAATGCTCAAACCTCCGTAAGCGTCCTTTTTTGATACAAGAATCAAATATTCTAATCCAATTTCCTCCGGCATCACTTAGCTGATATCAATATTATGAAACAATAGACAAGACAACTTGAGCAGGAACCTTAATTTGGCTGTTTTTAATTGAGATCTAATCTTTTTGGTCATGACTTGCAGCTCATGACCATAGGTTAGGATGGGGATAAAGGCTGGCTGTTAAATCAAGAAGAAAGTCATTCTCTTTTCACTATCACTGTCCAGTGCAACACCAGATTATAATTTTCTCATTGTAAATTGGTTTTGTATAGCATGCACTATTGAAATTTTCTGTGTAAAACAAGAAGGATATGCATGTTTTGGTAATTGGCAATGTGTTTATGCTCGAAAGTTTGCTCTTTTAATAAGACTTGTGTATTGCCCTTGTTTTTGTCCTATTACTCTCAGGACAAACAAAAAGGAGGTGAAAATTACCAAAAATGCTAACATTTCTTCAGTTCATGCTCTGCTTTGCATGTTTGGTCACATTGTGTTTGCTTAAAGCAGCTAATGTGGTTAAGTGTTTAACTCATTATATGACTTTATGTCACAAGGATGCCAATTCTGCACCCATTCCATTGAGTCCTGGATTTTGTCAGGTTGTGTACTGTTGTGTCAGGGGCATTGCATTTTAAATCCTAAGGTTGGCAGTTCAAACTGCATCTTTGACCCACTTGGCTTAGTGCAGAGTGTGAGCAAGTCGGTCATTCTGCCTGTGTGCCAGTTGTAGATAGTCTTTGTGATCAATTGCACTTTATAAAAAAAGGTGGTATATGTAACACATTCAGAAAGTATTTGAACCCCTATACTATTACGTAGTTTAGTATGTTGCAGCCTTATGCAAAAAACGTTATTTATCTACTATATAATAAAACATAAGGTCTGTGTGTCCAGTTCCTCTGAGCAATCTGATTAGACAGTTTGGCTATGGTGTAATTAGTCAGTTTGTCTATGGTGACGTAACGAAAGAGGAAACATTAGTGTGAGACGCACGAGGAGGAGTAAAGGCATATGAGCCACACAGAGAGAGCTGCCTTCAAAGATGGCACTTACAAAACCAGACTGGAGGAGAAAAAGGTGCCTCGAAAATAATGACAGAGTGCGGGAATGCACTCAAGAGCTGGAACACTGGTGAAGAGGCATTCCCACCAATACAAATACAGAGGAATGGCTCTAAAGATTCTACTAAATGTCTGTGACAGGTACCACAGTTTTTAATAAATCTGAAAAGAAATATTCTAAAACCTTGCTTTTGCTTCTGAGGTATTAAGTATTGCTTGATAAGGGAGAGAATTTGAACAATTTTAGCTTAAGTCTATAATATGACAAAATACAACAAAAGTGAAGGGGTCTAAATCCTTTCTGAAGACACATTATGTTTTAGTGTATATATCAAAAAGTTTAATTGGCTGGACCTTCATCTTGGACACTTGTCGGTTTTAGCCATGGCTGTATCATTGTAAGAAATACTTTTGTTCAGTGGTAAGGAAGCAAAAAAGCAAAAAACAGAGTTAACATGCTGTTCCTTTCAATGAACTTGTGTCTTGTCCAGTGCTGATTCCTGCCTTGTATCCAAGCTTACCAGGATATACTCGGGCCTCCTCATAAACTGTTTTTAAAATAATCAGCTTTATAAAATGAATACACCAACTATGTATCAGGTATTTTAAAATTGAATGAAGTTAATCAATTCGTGCACATTTACTGAGGTTGGTTTGTCCTCCTTTTGTCTGTGTATGTTTTTGTCTGTTTCTCCTGATTTTCCTCCACCTTGCTGAAAGATGGTATGGTAATTTAATTGCCAACTTTAAACTGGCCACGTATGAGTATGCATAAATATGCACTAAGATGGACTTGTAATTTGACTTGGGATCATTCATGTCTTGTCCCAGGTGGTCTTGCCTCCATGAACCTAGCCTGGATTAAGTGTGTTGGATAATGGACACATTTTCTTGTACTCAAATATGCCTGAAAAATAACTACAATATATTACATTTTCCAAGTTTTATACTGTCCCACAATTGTTCAGAACAGGTGAAATGGCAACTCTAATTTGGTCCCATGCAAATGTGAATGTGACGTGCAATGGACTGGACTGTTGCCTCAGCCAGTGTTGGTCCCAGCCTTGTGCCTAATTCATTTGAAAAAGACACCAGCTTCCCATCACCATGAGCTAAAATGAGCAATCTTACAAAATGAATGAATGAATCAATTAATACATTAATATTTACAAGCTAATTCTTGAATATACAGTCTCTAGGTACATCTATTGGTAATTCTATGACAAAAGAAAACAAATCTTGGACTAGTATGTGAGTCACATCTTTTCTTTTTTTTCTTTTTATAAAGATGTGAAAGTACAGAAGAAGTTTGAAATTCTAGAAAATTCAATAACCAACTTCAGCGTCTCATCAAATATTGATATACAATGGCTCAAAGATGAAGGTAAGCTGCATGTTCTCAGGGTTGGCCTAATCCTTGGGGCGAATTACAATGGAAACAATATTAAGGACATGGATTTTCTACAAAAATGGTGAGCTGTTTAAGTCAATCAAGAGTCCTCATTGTAAATTTGTTCCATTTGTTCCTCCTAATTCTTGTTTTAATGCTAAAATAAATCTCTAAATGCATCTACTTTTCTTTGGTAAGACAACTCAAAGGGCAGAAGCCTCATCAAGTAACGGTGCTGACATGAAGGATGCTGTGGGCCCCTATAGTAATATTGATGACCAACACAAAACCTTAAGTAGCTGGCCTGCTAAATAGAAACAATCCTGTCATGTTATCCTTCTGCTGTGTAGAGTGTTTTTTTGAACATGAACAGCTGATCTGGCTGTGATTCTTACCACTTTTTCTAGATATTTCATTTAACTCTGGCATTTATGACTGGTTCCTAGCTAGCACCTAATGACCCCAGGAGGAACTCCAGTGTCTTCATAACCTGTAATAAAAAAACAGTATGTCTTGATTACCTTACCCTGAGGGATATTAGATGAAAATAGAGAAACTGAGGAAGGCAAACATGACAAGAAATAGGATGAAACAATTGGTTATTTTCTGCAGTTGTTTCTGAAGTAAGAAACCCTTCTCAAGCACAACACTAACAGTACAATTGTACAAAACTCAATAACAGGAGTAATTTGACAGACTGGCATAAACACTGACTGGAAGACAGTGATGAGAATAGAAGAAATGAAGGTAGGTAGGTGCTTCAAGAAATATGATAAACCAATTGGTTATTATTTGTGGATCTGCTTCCATAAAAACCATTCATGAAGCACTTTGCACACAGTGCAGTTGTAGAAAGCCCTATAACACGAGCAAGATAGCAGACTGGCATAGGAGCATACTGCATGGCGCTGATAAGAGTAGAACTTGAGCATCGAAAATAGTTGTGTGACTCTAAACCACTAGGACACAATCTGGATATCAGTGACAATTTAGTATTTGTAGTAAGGGTAATTGTAATAATAGTGGTAGAGGTAGAAGTAGTAGTAATAGTAGTACAGCTTAGAAATGGGACTTAGAGCCTAAACAATGCACACAACGACTGGTGCCTCTAACCTGAGTGAATCTTTAGACATGCATTCCAGTGATTATCCTGATTCCAGGTCTACAGGTGATGAGTTATTAAGAAAAATTTAACAAGTGTAGCCTTTTTAATTTAAGCAAAAGGAGATTAAGAGAGGACATGATTGAAGTGTTTACAATTATGGAAGGTATTTGTACAGTGGATTGAGACTGTTACTTTAAAATGAGTTCATGAAGAACATGGGGACAAAGTTGGAAACTTGTTAAGGGTACATTTCACACAAATATTAGGAATTATTTCTTCACACAAAAAACCATAGACACATGAAATACGTTACCAAGTAGTGTGGTAGACAGTAGAACTTTAGGGACCTTCAAAACCTAACTTTATGCTATGGAGGAACTGAGTGGATAAGACTAGCTGGCATTGTTGGGATGAATGGCCTGTTCTCTACTGCATTGGGTCTTGTGTTATAATGAATATTGACAACCTTATAGCTCAAGATAATTGTGAAGAACAAGTTACAGTAAGCTCTATTTGTCATTTGGTTTAAACATGAAATAAAGACCAAAACAGAGCTTTTGGTCTTATTGTAGCCTGTAAATGAGGTCCATTCCATTCAGAAGTCAGGCTCTGAATGATGGAGGACTTCTTGTGGTGAGGAGTTAATGAAAGAGAGGAAGCAGAAGGGGTGGAGCCAGCAGTGTCTTGACAGGAAGTGACATCAGTAGTCTTCCACTGAGTTCTAAGGTACAACCACAAAACAAACCTGATGCTTGCCTGTGTGACACAAGATAATATAAGCACCTTTTAATATGTAATTTTGGTAAACGTTGATTTACAATAACTAATAGTAATTATAGCAACTGCTCCACAGGTTATACAGAAAGATCACAATAATGCCTTAATAACAGTAATACAATTATATAAGTAGTATTAATATTAGTAGTAGTAGTAGTAGTAGTAGTCTTACTGTCACATATACAGAGAACAGTGCCATGATAGATAAGAATGTATTAAAACACTGTAATTTAAACTCATTTTATTTTAAAAGCAATGTGATAATAATAATCATCACCATCATCACTAATGTCATTGTCATCATCATCATAAAAATACACTGAAGTTAGCCAGGTAATTACATAGTAAAGACATAGCAAATAAAAGATGATTAAAGTGTTGTCAAATTTTGCTCAGAACAAAACAAACTGAAGACTCTTGACCAAGGAATAAGGGGTATGGGCAGATCTTCAAACCAAATACTCCATATTATGAAAATGTGTCTTTCCTGTGCACTGAGTTTTCCCGAAGTATGTCTTAATAATATTTCAGCACAAAATGCATCCATTTTGCATGTTTTGAGCCTTCTTGTGGCCGACTTGGTTTTCCAGGAGACTCCAAGAAAGGCTTTTCATCTAAAGGAAAGAGCTGTACAGGGAAAGGGAGATTTAGTGAGCAACAGTGCCTTCTCTCTTCTCAGGGTGACACTGCTAACCTGACGTGAGCCCTAAAGATTTCCCTGTGACATGCTTGACATTATATAACTTTTGATTTGCCCGTGACTGCTGGTTGTAACACCTAGGACTATTCTTAAGCTGACTTCATTTTGTAAATAGGCCCTCCGTCCTGAACTTGGGATTCCTAAAAACAAAAGATTCCAAAATATGTCAACACTGAGGGAGACTGTCAAACCCTGGCTAGTTACAAAAAGAGTAAATTTAAGATCTTTATAAATAAAAAGATTTATTTTTACAAAAACTGTTCAGTGGCACAAAGCAATCTGAGGGTTACAAGAGCCTAAAGTAGTTGCTGGAAAAGGCAAAGGCAATCCAAGACATACAATGTTCCAAAACATAAATAGTAGTCGAAAAACTGTGCATAGATGTAAAAAAAAGTTCAGTACATTCACAACAACATAAAGGTAAACAAAAATCCAAAAAAATTCACCAACACCAGCGCATTCAATGGACCTCGAGGGGCTGTAGGTTTTCTCAGCCTTTAGAAGGCTGAGGGCAGTCCCTTGATGTTAATGGGCATGCCTCTTTGGGACACATGGAACACAGTCGAACCTACATAGACAGATAGAAAGTAAATGATAAACAATTTTACCATAAAAGAATCAAAAATTAATGAAAAATACATATAAAAGGAATCTGAACCCCAGCCATGAATGAATTTATTAATTATATAATAAAACATAGAAAGCACACTAAAATAAAAAGAAATTACAGAAATATTATATTAACTTTTAATGTTAAGAATTAAATATTAAAAAATGCAAAACAAAATGTAGATAATGTCATGCCTTTTTCTAACCTACTAAATCCAGACCAGGGGCCTCATGCATAAATGGTGCGTACGCACAGAAATGTTGCGTGAGAACGTTTCCACATTCAAATCACGATGTATAAAGCCTACACTTGGCATAAAGCCACACACATTTCCACGGTACCTCATACTTTGTTGTACGCAAGTTCTCCACTCGGTTTTGCAGACTGGCGGCACCCAGCATCAAAGCAGTGCTACTGTTCCTGTGTGGTTACCCTTTATTTCTTAGAACCACATTTCTGACACAGCTTTATAAATACACTGAAACTAATCGCATATTGTTTATTAGTGTAATGCATCTGATTGTAGATTACCTGTAACAATATAATGGCTCAGGGAATAGCCATAGTATTCCAAATACCATAACTGCTTTAGCGTTGTTACTCTGACTGCACCATTTTCTTCTTCTTCTTCTTCTTCTTCTTCTTTCAGCTGCTCCCGTTAGGAGTTGCCACAGCGGATTATCTTTTTCCATATTACTCTCACTGCACCACTCAGAGTATTTATATCACTGTATCTGAGTGGGGAATCACAGCAGTAGCTGATTGGAAAGAGGATTACTGGGATACAGCATCAAGCACACGGTGCCAAAGCCACAGCAAAACGTTTCAAAGCCTTTCCTGTATCGACCTCGCAGTTCAGACAAAGTTTCATCCCAAGAACTATAAATACACTCAATCAATTGCTCCTTGTAGAACTGTTTGTACTTATAAGTACAATCACCCCACTGTAAACTTGCACTACAGTTATAATATTGCACCACCTGTGCCACTTTATAAAGCACCTATTTACATATGATGACGATATCATTTTTAAGATGAAATGCAGCAAAATATGTTGATTATATTATACAGATAAAACTTTAACTGCATTTAAATAATCTGTATTGTTAATAATTAAACATGTGAGGACACGGTGCCGCAGCACTAGCAAGTTCATGTATTGTTCCTGCCTCGCGCTGTATATTTGCTGTCTGGCTCGACACTAGAAGGATAGACGGATAGAATAATTAAACACGTACTATGAAGATATTTCAATGTTCCTTAAAAGTTCTGAAGAATCGTCATTGTAAGCTTACAGATGGCTTAACGTCTATTACAGAGCTGATTGTGTGGCGATTGGGTATTTGAGGAAA
>JANRMT010062791.1:145556261-145572082 GCA_026402145.1 Polypterus bichir lapradei
GTTCAGACAAAGTTTCATCCCAAGAACTATAAATACACTCAATCAATTGCTCCTTGTAGAACTGTTTGTACTTATAAGTACAATCACCCCACTGTAAACTTGCACTACAGTTATAATATTGCACAACCTGCGCCACTTTATAAAGCACCTATTTACATATGATGACGATATCATTTTTAAGATGAAATGCAGCAAAATATGTTGATTATATTATACAGATAAAACTTTAACTGCATTTAAATAATCTGTATTGTTAATAATTAAACATGTGAGGACACGGTGCCGCAGCACTAGCAAGTTCATGTATTGTTCCTGCCTCGCACTGTATATTTGCTGGCTGGCTCGACACTAGAAGGATAGACGGATAGAATAATTAAACACGTACTATGAAGATATTTCAATGTTCCTTAAAAGTTTTGAAGAATCGTCATTGTAAGTTTACAGATGGCTTAACGTCTATTACAGAGCTGATTGTGTGGCGATTGGGTATTTGAGGAAAGAAAAGTAACGACAGTAATTGGAGGTTAGTATGTTTTTAAGAGACAGTACTGTTACAATAAATTATTTCATTGAAGGTCACGCATGGCGCAACAGCATCTTGTCTTGAGACATGGACAATCACTGCGCCATCGTGTTCCCATGTTTAATAACATGTTTTCATTACAATCATCATGAAAATGATATCATGTATACATCTCAGTATTTTAATTATTTAGAGAGCTGTAATATCACGAATGTAATGTATTCTGTGCCCTGTGGGAGAAAGAGAAAGAACGGAAGCATGTAGTGATTCACACACATAGAGCACATTAAAGATCAAATACAAAACAAAGCATTTAACTTGCTACTTTAGTTACGATGGGATTTGAGAAACTAGTAAATTAAATGTTTTTAAGATGTCTGTACCCTAATAAGCTCAGATGGTGGGCTACAACTCGCCTTTTCACACCGACTTTGATATGTGACTTCTTTTTTTATTTTGGCACTGTGTGACTTTGTGAACTTGAGCTTTCGAGTTTCTCCGACACGCTATGTCACTCGATCAGCTTCCTTTTGTTGTTTCGATCAGCTTCCACTGTTTAAATCAACAAATAGTATGTTTTTTTCTTTGCCTCCACTTGGTATTCGCTGAAATTCTTATATTTTCCCCGTGCTTTTCCCATTGTCTTTTCTCAGAATGCTGAGTTTAAGGGCTATTTATATTGATTTGCATATTCAAAGAGGCGTAATTCTGGGAGGAGTTTGGGCGGGACAGCACGCGCGTGCACGAGCATTACTTTTCACGCTGACCGGGATTTATGGAGCGGAAGAACGCGGTAGTTGGAGTAAGCACAGATTCCTGCATCTGGATTTTTCTGTGTGTAAGCACATTTCGGCTTTTGTGCTTACGAATTCTACGAACGGCGTTATGCATGAGGCCCCAGGGCCTCATGTATAAACGGTGCGTACACAAAAAAATGTTGCGTAAGAACATTTCCACGTTCAAATCACAATGTATAAAACCTAAACTTGGCATAAAACCACGCACATTTCCATGGTAGCTCCTACCCTGTCGTACGCAAATTCTGCGCTCGGCTTTGCAGACTGGCGGCACCCAGCATTAAAGCAGTGCTACTGTTCCTGTGTGGTTACCCTTTCTTTTCTTAGATCCACATCCCTGACTAAAAGTTTTGAAGAATCTGCGTTCTAAGCTTACAGATGGCTTAACGTCTATTACAGAGCTGATTGTATGGCAATTGTGTATTTGGAGAAAGAAAAGTAAGGACAGGAATTGGACGTTAGTACGTTTGAAAGAGACAGCACTGCTACAATAAGGTATTTCATCAAAGGTTGCGCATGCCACAGCAAGCACTTTGCGTGAGACATGAACAATCACTGTGCCACCGTGTTTCCATGTTTAATAACATGCTTTAACTCCTATCATCATGAAAATGATATCACATATACATCTTAGTATTTTAATTATTCAGTGAGCTGTATTATCATGAATGTAATGGATTCTGCATCCAGTCGGATGAAGAGAAAGCCCGTTTAAGACACATGTAGTGATTCACACACATAGAAGATCAAATACAAAGCAAAGCATTTAATGTGCTACTTTAGTTACGATGAGATTTGAGAAACTAGTAAATTGAACAATTTTAAGATGAAGTTTATGATGTTCTACTTTAATCACAAAATAAACTACGTGATTAAAGTGGAAATTTTCAAATTAAAGTTGACATTTCATGCTTTTTTCCCACTATGTGCCAATTTTTTTTTCTCTGTACCCTAATAGGTTTTCATATGACACTCAGACGGTGTGCTACGACTCACCTTTGAAATCTGACAACTTCCTTTTTATTCTTTTTTTATTTTGGGCACTACGCGACTTTGTAAACTCGAGCTTTCAAGTTTCTCCGACACGCTATGTCACTCGATCAACTTCCTTTTGTTGATTATACCACTGTTTAAACCAACAAATAGTACATTTTTCCTTTGCCTCCACTCGGTATTCACTGAAATTCTTCTATTTTCCCTCTTGCTTTTGCCATTACCTTTTCACAGAACACTGAGCTTAAGGGCTATTTATATTGATTTGAATATTCAAAGACGCGTAATTCTGGGAGGAGTTGGTGTGGGGCAGCAGGCGAGTGTATGTGCGTTAATATTCATGCTGACCGGGATTTATGTAGCGGAAGAACGTGGAAGCTGCCGTTCGCGCAGATTTAAGCATCTGGATCTTTTTGTGCGTAAGCACATTTCTGCTTTTGTGCTTACATCATGTTAAAGTGTGAATTCTACACACAGCATTATGCATGAGGCCCCAGGACTGTTGGGGGTGCTGGAGCCTAACCTAGCTAGCATAGGGCACAAGGCAGGAGCAAACCCTGAACAGGGTGCCAGTCCATTGCAGGGTGACTACACAGACATGGGCCAGTTTACATAATCTACAAGAAATTCACAGAGACATGGAGAGAACATATAAAATCCACACAGGAAAGACCCAGAATGCAAACCCTGTTTTCCTTACTGCAAGGCAGCAGCCAAACCATATACATAATGTAAAAAGCAAAACAATCTAAATTTTACAAGATCTAAACTATGCGCAAAAAAAGGAGCCGAGAGATAACGTCTGATTGCAAAGTCAGAGAAATCCTTACTCCAAATGGAAATTCAGAGTAACAAGCCAAAAAGTTTAAAGTAAGAAGCTACAATCCGTAACTAATATTAGAATTGTCAAACACACAAGTAAGTAAGTATGTTATTATTATTATCCATCCATCCATTTTCCAACCCGCTGAATCCGAACACAGGGTCACGGGGGTCTGCTGGAGCCAATCCCAGCCAACACAGGGCACAAGGCAGGAACCAATCCCGGGCAGGGTGCCAACCCACCGCAGGACACACACAAACACCAAGCACACACTAGGGTCAATTTAGAATCGCCAATCCACCTAACCTGCATGTCTTTGGACTGTGGGAGGAAATCGGAGTGACCGGAGGAAACCCACACAGACACAGGGAGAACATGCAAACTCCACTCAGGAAGGACCCGGGAAGCGGACCAGGGCCACCTAACTGTGAGGCAGCAGTGCTACCACTGCGCCACCGTGCCACCCATTATTATTATTATTATTATTATTATTATTATTTTTATTATTTTTATTATTTTTATTAATAAAATTAAGTATATTATAACCTTTAATTTTTGCCCCATTCCCAACCCACTCCCGCCAAGTTAATGTCAAGCCGGTGCCAATTAATTTATTTTCCAGGCTTCTCTTGGCTGCGGACTCAGGAAATGTCATTAAATAAACTGCCAAATCGCTTTTCTTTTAACTTCACCTCTTTTCCTGTTCTTTGCTTCCTATTGTACTACCCCTTCAGTGTGTCACTTATGCTCAGCATATTGGTGCTCTACTGCCTTTTACAGAAGTCAAATGGGTTAGTTCAAAATGTACTCTAAACTTTATCCTTTCCCTTTTTTATTCAGACCAAGACTTTAAAGATGAACTCCTGAAACTACGAGATACAATACAAAACATTGAACTACAGCTAGTGACGGGTGGGTAAAGCATCTCCTTTCAATGTATTTTTTTCATCATGGAATTATTTTGTTTTTTCATGTTAATTAATGAGTTTCCTTAGTATTTCCATATGTATAATACTTAAACCTACAGGCACGTTCTAAATATTTACTGTTATTATTGTGTTGTTATAGTGCAAAGGGTCCCTCCTGTTAGCAAAGATGTTAATCTTCTGAGGTCACAGCTGGAATCTCTGAAATGCCAATTTGAGAGGATTCAGAAAAATGGTAAATAAACAAAAATGTGTCTTCTGTTTTAGGTTTATTTCTCCTGTGAGATATCATGTGGAATAGATGATTAATGTGCTTTATCACAAAATGTATGACTGGTTTAAAATCAATGCATTTGCCTGCCTTTATTTCTCATTGCACTCTTTTATGATGAACATACCAAACAACAACAACAGCAACAACAATATTTATTTATATAGCATATTTTCATACAAACAATGTAGTTCAAAGTGCTTTTATAGATTAAATAAATAGGAAGTTGATATATAAAACTTAAGCAAGCAAGATTAAGCAATAATATTATACAGTGTTTAACAAATGAAAAAGGTAAGGTCAGATGGCCAGGAGGACAGAAAAAACAACAAAAACTCCAGTTAGGCTGGAGAAAAAAAAAATCAAAATCTGCAGGGGTTCTAAGGCCAAAACACCACCCAGCCCCCACTGGGCATTCTACCTAACAAAGATGGTCTAAGTGATTCCTCTTGGTTTACAGGCTTCACATAGAAAAATCTGATGATGATGGTGGTTATGTGGACATCTAGGACACCCACCATTCAATCCATAAACGCCGCACAGTTCCTTGATCAGATGGTGGTGGCGCAGATCACTACCAAAAAAACCAGAAACGACAACAGTGAATAGTACAGATTAGTAAGGAATTGCACAACCCAGAGAAAAATGATAATTTAATACCCTTATAGATTAATAGAGATAAATCTAAAATGTACCTATGGAATAGCATATTTTAAAATGCCATTTTAAAATAATGGGTTGTTCCGCAATATTAGCCTGGTGAGTTAATATTGGTAAAATATTCATATTTTAGGTGCATAACAGCAAACAGCCACCTCACCACTTCTTTTCAGGTTGGAACTTATAATTATAAGCAGACCTTCATTTAAAGATCTGAGCTAACGACTTGGATTGTAGGGGACATACATTTCAAAATCTAGGACGGAGACTATTTAAGGCTTTATAAACCATTAGCAGTATTTTAAGTATTTTTTACTTTATTTTAAATAAATGTGATGATGCTAAAAGGGGTGAGATGTGCTCAGTATTTCTTTTTGTAGTTAAGATTCTTGCTGCTGCATTTGCACTAACTGTAACTGCTTGTTGTCTTTCTTGGGGGGTCCTGTAATGAGTGCATTACAGTAATCCAGTCGACTGAAAACAAAAGTGTGAACTGATTTTTCAGCTTCTTGCAAAGTTACGAGAGGTCTAACTTTAGCTATACAGTATTCCTTAAGTGAAAAAATGCAGTTCTCGTAATCTGATTAATATTTGATTTAAAATTTGGGTCAGAGTCAATAGTTACCCCTAAATTCTTTACCTCTGATTTGACCTTTAAGCCTAATGGATGAAGTTTATTTCTGTTTTCTCCTTATTTAGTTTGAGAAAGTTACTGCTTATCCATTCAGAAATACAAGTACGTCACAGGACCAGAGCTGCATCAGCCAAGATGGAATGCCAGTCCATTGCAAATTACATTCACATACACCTAAATATTAAAGCTTTTCAAGTAAGAAAGGCAGACGTTCTGAGGTAAGGTAGTTATATTCAGTGATTGTGGTGTCAGAGAATCACTACAGAGTACTATGTAATTGTTATTTACATGAGCTAATCAATATGCACCATAAATAGTGAGTACAGCGACCATACCTTGAAACGTTTGTCTTCCTTATCTGATGTATACTATAAATAAGTAATTATGTGCATGTAAGATCATCCATCCAACCATTATCCAACCCGCTATATCCTAACTACAGAGTCACGGGGGTCTGCTGGAGCCAATCCCAGCCAACACAGGGCGCAAGGCAGGAAACAAACCCCAGGCAGGGTGCCAGCCCACCGCAGATGTAAGATCATACTTAAACAATATATAAAGTGACATTAAACCTACTATAACATTACATTATCAAATCACTTAATCCAATTGAAGGCTGTGGAGGCACCAGTCCATCTTAGGGTCATGTCATGCATAAACAGTGGATCAGTTTAGAGTATCCAGTTAACTTAATATTCATGCCTTTGGGGAGGTGGGAAGAAATCCAATGTATCTGGAGAAAAACCCATGCAAATGGAAGGAGAAAACAAGTAAACTGCAAAACAACCATGTGAAGCATTTGAACTCAGGGCACTGGATCCATGAGACAGTAGTTCTAACCACAGTATTAAAAATATATATACAGGTAGTCTCCAGGTTACGGACATCCGACCTACGACATACGAACGGGGCCGCAGCTACGAAGCATGGGCCTCAGTAACTGCCGCTCCGTCATCTTCGGCCTGGGGATGCTGCAAGCGTTGGCTGGATGGAGGCTGGAGGGGGCAATTTCGCTGCCCGCGCAGTGTAGTGTCCCTTGGCCGGTCCCGGCGGCAAGTGGTTTCACTGCCTGCCCACCACACACGGCTGTCCTGTTCGTTCTCGGTGGGCGGCTGGTAATGCTGCAAGCGGTGACCCGGTTGTGGGTGAATGGGGCAGCGGGGGGTAGCATTGTAGTGTGCATCGGATGGCTGCCTATTGAATGGGGGCGATTCACTACCTGCCTTTGGCCGCACCGTGTTCGTTCTCGGTGGGCGGACGCTGCAGGCAAAATCTTCATCTGGTAGTACAGACATCAACAATTCATAAAAACATCTTGTGCAGAGGTTTCTTTTGATGATGGTGGCTGAAGATATTTGATGTCCTGCTGTAAGAACAATGAATGGCATTCAACTCTCTTGCAATTTTTTCTGCCATCTAGAGGATAAAATTAAATAATACATTTTAGGTGACTTTTTTGACTTACTGTATTTAGCCTTTCACCCCTTGATGTTTTTCTTTTTGTTGACATTCAGTTTGAAATTGTTAGGACAAGGAAAAGGATATTGAAGAGACAAAAGTTTTGGTTGAAAAAATAGTGTGCTGTGGTCTGAAGCCAAAAGATCTAAATGAAACCAAAATTACCAAAGGCGAAACCCTTCATCAAAGTCAAGAAATACATATAAAGAATCTGTTGCTCTCAAATTGAAACACATTCTTAAAATTACAGAATTTTGATTTTTCTTTTTTTATTTAATTTGAAGAAAATAACATTCCGTACAATCAAGTCAAGCTTAAGAAAACAGAATTTAACCCCGACCCGAGAGAAAGAGATGAGAGTCAACAGCATGGGCAAAAATAATAATAATAAAAAAAACAACAAAGAAGGGAGATTGTCCTTTTCCTCGTTATGGTTGCTTGTATTAAAATTTTATTAATTAGGTCTTACCGCAGTTTTGAAAAAGTTTTGAATAGATCTTCTAAGCGAGAATTTGATTTTTTTCTAATTTCAGATACTATAGTCCCCCACTGACTTATAAAAAGTGGGATGGGATTCTTCCAGTTGAGCAGGATATGTCCACGTGCTAGTAGTGTGGTGATGGCTATTCCAATCAATTTTGATTTTGATTGAATCCAGATACATAGATGCTAGGATGAGCATCTCAAATAACTTCTGGGACATAACCTTACAATTTATAACTTCCAGGTGTCATATAATAGCAAAGGGGACCTGAAGCTAAGCACAATGAAGAAGAAATAATATGGTGATGCCCACAACATATACACAATTCTAGACATTGAAATGAAATAAAATTTCAAATTGATACAAATTAGCTCTAAAATGAGAAATAAGTGCATAAAAAATACATAATCGTTATATTTCCATTTTTGCGTTGTCTGTAATTTTCCTCTGGCACCTTTTCCTGTAATAACTTAAATTGGGCACCTGAAGGGCCCAATTTAAGACCTTTGAAGCCCTTCTATGTTACCTGTTCTACTTTCTTGTGTAACTTTTGTTGGTCCTTTGATCGTTTAAGGCTTTCATATTTGATCTCTTTGACTTTTGTTCTTGTTTTTGGACTTTGATTTTTAGATAGCAGGTTAAGTTTGAATCTCTGTTTTTCTTTTTATTTTGTCATCTTTTTGAACATTTTGGTTTAGCATTGTGTTTTGAATTTACAGTATTTGAAAATGAATTGCTTTTAATATTCAAATTTGTAATTAATTAAGGAATTTAATGCTGACTAATTTTTAAATGGTTTTTCCGTCTCTATTTTGGGCAGTATATGAAGTGCAGACACATAACTCCTTTGGAGCTGCAACCTCCATGTTATTCTTACATTAGATGGAGAACTGGTGGGGGGTCTCCTTGGATTTTTCATGGGGAACATAAACGTAATGAACATCTGATTATAGATCACAGGGTTGTGTTGTGTTATTTGTGCTGGTATTCTGCTCAACAGTTCCAAAAACTGGAGATGAGAGGGTACTACACTTCAAGCCCTGGTTTTAGGCAAAAATATATCAATTCTAAACACTTTATGACTATTTAACTCTTGGTATTATCAGCTCAAAAAATATATCACTTTCTGCCCTATTTCATGACTAATGGGAAGAATTTTGGAGCCCCAAAGAAACACCACAAGAAGTCAGGCAGCTGATGTGTCAGGTTAAGCAAGCTGCCTGTACCAATGTTGTCCAACATCTACAGCAAATATGCCTGGAGCCGTCTAGAGTGCTGTGGACTGTTATTGGGTTAACCTTCAATGATGAGCTTTACTCCCATTTATCTGATTAGTACACAGACAACACTGCAGTACAACCAACACTATTGAAGAGTATACTAAGAGAACACGAAATGTCATTAAGGTTACTGCTGTTTACTAGGGGCAGTCTGATGACAGCTCGAGTTTGTGTAAAACAAGCGTTTGTAACAAACCTCCCTGGTGGCATTCTCCAACACAATAATGTCACATGTAACTGCCATCTTCTGGAAATACCTACATGTCATTCCCTTAGCATTTATTTCCTCGGGACTATCCCCAATTTTTTGGGACACCATTTACTCCCTGGAAGTACAGATACACAATGCCTGATTGGATACAGAACACCATATTGGCCTCTGTAGGACCCATACCCTGCATTGCCATTTACTGTATGAGATATTATCCCATTTATTCCAATACATTTTCCTTAACTCTTGATTTTTAACACAAGCATTGCTTTTCCCCTGTGTATTGTGTAAATTAGGCAACTGCTTCTAAAAGCAATTATTATTGTCATAAATTGTAAAATAATGATTTGGGTTTCTTTTCTAATGATGCATTAGAAACAAGCAAAGTCTGCTGCTCGGAGGGCTGGGTGTTTTACTCTGGCAGCTGCTATTTCATCTCATCAGACAAGTTGGATTGGAATTCGGCCAGAGATTACTGTATTTCCTGGGAGGGTCATCTGCTCGTGGTGGATAATGATACTGAATGGGTGAGTAGAAATGATATTTTGTATTGCATTTTCAAACTTTTACTCCCTGCTGCAACAGTTGTAGTCTATGTAAACTCATACATGGAGTGTTGTCACACAGTATGGCACTGCATTAGGACTAATTAGGATGCTCCTCACTGCAACTTTCAATAAAGACTAAGGGAATTGCCAGTGCCTACATGTCTGTATTCCAAAAAGCTTTATAGTTCTCCATTGCATTCACGTATGATTGAAGTAAAATCTGGAGGCTCACCTTAAAGATCTGAATTGAAAGATGTGATAAACACAGTGCCCACTATAGTGTCTCACAAAGACTTAAGGACCGGTCTTGGGCTCCAGCAGACTGCTCTAGCCATGTTCAGAACTAAGCATTTGAAAAAGTGACTGTTTCTGTTTTGTTCTTATGTATTATTAAATTTTGTTGCTTTTTTATCAATCTCCATGTTTTTCAATGGGTGCTCTTATTTTGCAGTTACAGATGTGGTCTGTTCTTGGGAAACATGATACTCATCAATGTTAGTTTGATAGCAGAATAAAAGAAGGTGGTACACAGATTTTGACTAAGCAAAGGAAACACTTAAATTCTAGTACTCGATCAACACCAAAAGAGAAACAAAAGAAGCAAAGAAAATTCTGATTTGGTTTAGTGACTTTGATTTGGATTCGCTCCCAATAATACAAAGGATGATATTTAATGAATCTCATATATCTGTAACAACAGACCTATTCAAGGTACAATCTTCACATTTCACTGCCCTCTAGGGAGATGGATACTGTTCAGAAAGGTTAGCCTGCATCAAACTACATCAGTCCTCTCTTCTTTTCCCACCACAATCCAAACAACATTGATCGTGAGAGCAAAGTCAACACAACAAAACAAGGTGTATTCTGTATTATCATACTATTAACTCTGATATCAACAAACACAACAAAACAATAAGGTGCACAAATTATGACCCTTTCCTCACAGATGGCCACACTTATGTACAAGTTATAAATAATTCTCTCTGTATGGAACATATATAGACACAAACATTGATAAAAAATTAAAAAAGAAAATGGCATGGTTAAATGCAGTCCAATGATCTACTGCAGGGGTGGCGAACTCCGGGCCTGGAGTGCCACAGTGGCTGCAGGTTTTCATTCTAACCCTTTTTCTAATCAGTGACCAGTTTTCACTGCTAATTAACTTTTTCCCCATCACTTTAATAGCCCTGTTGGAAGAGTTCAGTCCTCTGAGTTGATTCCTTTCTTCATTAAATTACAACCAAGCAGAAATAAGATATTAAAAATGAGCTAACAGATGACCTGCTAAACTGGGGCTTCAAACTCCAACCAGTTTCACTCCAATCACTTTCTTAATGAGAAGCCAATTCTTGCTGTTAATTAAACCCATTATTTAATTCCATGGCTTGTTGCTGCTCTCATTCTGCCATAGCACACATTTCGAAAACTGTTGTTTTTCTGTTCTTTCTAAGAGCACCATCAAAATATTTTGGTGACCTGAGGGATCATCCTTACCAAGACCGTCACCTCTCTTTTATTTCAGATATTGTGTAATGGGCACAGGGGAGCTGGTCATTTGGTGGCTTGTTTTGTGTCTCATTATTGTTTGGCTGCTAATTAAAGAAAAAGAAACAATTATGGGGCCTGAGCCAAGTTAATTAAAAGAAGTAAACAGCAGCAAAAACTGGTAACTAATTAAGAAGATGGTAAGAATGAAAACCTGCAGCCACTGTGGTACTCGAGACCTGGAGTTCGCCACCCCAATCTAGTGGGTGAATGATCTGCCTTAGTGCATATTTGAGATATTAGTCTTAATCTTTTGATTCCACAACATATTATCAGGAGCAGATTTGTGCAGTCAGAACAGCGCTATCTCAAAGAGAGAAAACAAGTTTAACTCATCATCATGTTCCCTGAGACAACAAAAGAAGTCATACTTGGAAGCTCAGATCTTATCTTCAATAGTCATCTTCCTATTTATGTGTTATCTTCAAGGTGGCTATGTCAGATACGATACATCCTTTATTGAAGGTTGCCTTTCTTTTTTTTTTGGCATCAATAGCTGCATCCCTTCACTTCTACTCTCTCAATTCCCCCCTCATTCTGTGTTGGCACCAGTCCTTAAAAGTTCCAGCATTTCTTCCTTCAGTTGTTATGGCAACTCAAAACGTCACACTAAGACAGCCATAAACCCCTACTGCTCATAACCCTCAAAACTTGGCTGACACCTCCAGTACACATGTAAATTTCCACAGTCACCATAAATTATTGGGCAGGATTGCAATGATGGTTAGAAAGAAAAAAAAACATGGTTTCATGTATGTAGCCTTGCTTGGCTATTCACACTTGACTGTTAATGGAAGGAACTATTAAGGGTAAGATTGAGCAGCACATGGCAAGTACAAGAGTTTTTCTAAACAGTCAGCATGGGTTCAGAAGAGGGAGGTCATGTTTTACTAACATGCTGGATACGATCAAAGTGGAGCATATGATATTATTTATCTTGACTTTCAGAAAGCATTTGATAAGGTGCCACATGAGAGGCTGGGCATCAAACTAAAAGAAGTAGAAGTTCAGGGTGTGGTGTGTAGATGGGTGCAGAATTGGTGATGGTGTGAGGAACCTCATCAGAATTGGCTGATGTTAAGAGTGGTGTTCACAGGGTTCAGTGCTAGGGCCAATGCTATTTTTAATATATATATAAATGTTTTAAGTAGGAATATAAGTAACAAGTTGGTTAAGTTGGCAGATAATATCAAGATAGGTGGATTGGCAGATAATTTGGAATCCATTAAATCATTACAGAAGGATTTGGACATCATACAGGCTTTGGTAGATTTGTGACAGATGAGTTTAATGTCAGTAAATGTAAAGTATTACACATAGGAAATAAAAATGTTAGGTCTGAATACACAATGTGCGGTCGGAAAATCGAGAGTACACCTTATGAGAAAGATTTAGCAGTTAAAGTGGACTCTACGCTATCAACCTTCAGACAGTGTTCAGAAGAAATTAAGAAAGCTAACAGAATGTTACGTTATATAGCGCCTTGATGTGTGGAGTACAAGTCAGAGGGGGTTCTGCTCAAGCTTTATAATCCACTGGTGAGGCCTCTTCTGGAGTACTGTGTGCAGTTTTGGTCTCCAGGCTACAAAAAGCAACACTAGACAAGGTTCACAGAACAGTAACTAGACTCATGCCAGGGCTATATAGGATGAATTATGAAGAGAGATTAAAGAAGCTGAGTCTGTTCTGTTTAAGTAAATGTTTAAGAGGTGATATGATTGAAGTGTTTAAAATTATGAAGGGAATTAGCACATTGTATCAAGACTGTTATTTTAAAATTCATCAAGAACATGGGGGACACAGTTTTTAATTACACAGAGAACCACAGACACTTGAAATAAGCTACCAAGTAGCGTCAAGGACAGTAAGACTTTAGGAACTTTCAAAACTAGACTTGATGTTTTTACGAAGAATTAAGTGGATAGGACTGGTGAGCTTTATTCATCTGAAGGGCCTGTTCATGTGTAGATTGTTCTAATATTTTCTTTCCATCTCTTAAATTAAAGACCTTTACTCTTTTGGCCACTTGCAAAATACGCTTGATTCTTGTAACAAGCACCTAACATATTAACTGCATGACCACTAGGGGGTGCTCTGATCCCCCAATTATAGAGGCAAGTGCGCAGGCACAGATCAGGGTTCAAATGAAGCATATTTTTAATTTTACAAAGTACCTTTTACAGGCTCTTCCTCTAAAATACAAGTACAGTGACAAACACAGTTTCAGTTATTTTCCTCCAGGCAGACCTTGTTTAGTACCTTCTGCTTCCAACTCCCTGAGTCAAGTGAGGCCACCTCTTTTATCCTGGACCTGTCGTACTTCTGGTGCTGTGCTAGGATATTGTTTGAGGAAGCAATTCTGTGTCAGGTGGAAGCCTCATAAAGTGGCAATAGTCCTTCCCTGCAGCTCTGCCTGGCAGCACTCATGGAACCCAGCAGGGCTGAGCAACAGGACTACAGTTCCCATTATGCCCTGTGGGGATGTGTATAAGTGAACCAGTCCAGGTGTACTGCCACCTAGTGTGTCAGTGCAGTATACAGTCTTGGTAGGCTGTCTCCCCCAGTCTTTCAATTATACTGGCTTCCTGGCTGGATAAAGGTCTTCTGTCCAACCCAGCTGGAATGCAAGCCCATCAATGTTGACACACGATGCCAGCCTCCATGGCAGAAACAGGATACGAGGTCCATCCTCACTGGGATGCCAGTCCATCCATGCCATCCTTCACAAGTTACACTGTGCTTGTTCAGTACCCTATGAGTGGCCTCGCTGTCAGTATGAGTGTTGCTACAGTGTCACGAATATGGTTGCTCTTCTATTAATTTGCTCCAAAGAACAGAGAAGTATGGTTCAATTTTTTCAGTGCAAAAAGTGTTAAAGGAGGTGAAAGTCATACCTGATTATATGCTAAGAATGGGGACAATTCTTTATCTTTGTGAGGAGTATACACATAAATAGCAATATTGAAGTGTGAGACAAGTGTATGGCTGTATAGTGCTTGGGATGACCAGCAACATGAAACCCTGAGGAGAAGTGGGAAGAAATTATGATCAGCATTTCCAGCAAGACTGTACTGAGCAGGAGATATTAACATGGGGAAAAAGTGTTAATTCCATCAAAATTAACAAAAAAACAATCCAGGGCTTTCACTGGCAGCCCAGACGGAATGCACTCTAACCCAACCTGTCCCCAACTACTAGCTGAGGCTTTGGCCAAAGCTAGGCCCAAAAAAAAGGAAACTGGCTTTAAAATAATAATAATAATAATAATAATAATAAAAAAAATAAAACTTTAGTGCTGCAAAATACAAAGACAAACCAAAATATGAATCTTTATAAATTAAAACATTAATCTTAACTTAATAAGGAAAATAACAAATAATACTAAAAAGAGTAAAACAGGAGTTGCCTAAAAGTAACCCAAAGCAAACAAGTCCGAATTTGCCAAATCAATGGCAAATTCAGAAAACAGAAACAAATAAATTGTTTGCAGATTCAATTTTGCACTAAGATTTTGTTTATCACTAGTCAACATGTATGAACTTAAAAAAAAAACTTGAGTGTTTATGTAGTATTTAAAAAGACGAGACTTTGAATTTAGGTAACGTCATTTAGAAGTGGCCTGGCATCTGATAGAGTGTCACACACAGTGGGGTGAAACTTTCTGGAGTCTGAGTGTTAAGCGTCAGACTCCACATTTCTTTGCCATGGTGGAAAGTGATGAGATGACCAAATTAAAACTTTCACTTTTCCCCTAAATATACAGATGTTGTGAAAATCTGTAACCACTTCTCCTTTTTTAACTGCGAGTATCCTGATTGTCTCTGTGCCACCATAATGAAGGAGGCTTGCTGTGCAGAATGATAACATATACACACAATGGATGGAGCTTTTGAGATACAGAAAATGCATGCATATCTGAGAGTGGGGCTTATTTACAAAACAGTCAAATTTGATGCCTGAAGTTTTCTCTTTATGTTTTGCAGATGTTTGTCACAAGTTTCACCAAGCCAAGATACTACTGGATTGGGTTGACAGATGAAAGGACCGGCAAATGGGAGTGGGTTGACGGGACAGACTACAAGATGCATTCTCAGTAAGCCTTCTTCCATTTCACAAGAGTGACCTTTTATGTTTTACTGGCATGGTTTGTTCTTTTATACAGTATAATTCAACAGGCAAACCATCTTCTTATCTACTTAACTAGTTCAGGGTCATTGAGAGCCAGTGCCTGTCTTAGCAGCTCTGAGTAGAAGCATCACACTTCAGCACTCAACACAACTTGTAGTTGGAGAACACATTTCACTGCTTCATTGCCTCTTTTAGTGACAAATTCTACAACTAGGATGGAAGAAGTGACTTTGTGCAGTTTTATCTTAACTGTCCATCTCAATTTTAGGTCTTCTATTGTGCAATGATAATACAGAGAGGTTGTGTCAATTTGGCAACCTTTCTAGTCTTGTCTATAATAAAAATTGTGGCAGTATTCTGTGCAGTTTCAAATATTCATGCTGTAATTTTTGAAAAACGATGCTCTCTGCTGTCTACACATTTATCCTTAATCTACTGTACATTAAGAACGCACATTAAACACTGGGTTACCACCAGTGTCGAATAACCAATCTGGGTAAGAAATATAATCATGGCTGCTAGAAAGGCATCTTT
>JANRMT010062791.1:145579654-145593457 GCA_026402145.1 Polypterus bichir lapradei
TCTATCTATCTATCTATCTATCTATCTATCTATCTATCTATCTATCTGATTTGGGGTTGAATGTTGTCAGCTGGAGGTGTTTGATTGTGTTTTGCTTGACCATAAACTTTTCCGTAGATTTTTATGTCGACAGCAATTGAGACTGGTGCATTTGCAATGTGAAATGGCTGTTTGCTGTGCTGAGAGGGTAGCTGTTTTTGTTGTAATCACAACCTCCTCCTCCTGTCCATTCAGTCATGTCCATCCCTTGGTTACTCAGTAGGCCAGTACTCGCCATGCTTCCTTGTTTTCCATGGCTTCTTTCCATGGCTTCCCGTGTCATTCTTGATGGTATCTAGCTAATGGGCCTTTGGTCTCCCTTGCTTCCTTTTACCACAGCACCTCATTTTCTAGTAAATTTGCCCTCATCACATGTCCAGGGACAACTCTGGGTTTATATGACAGAGGAGACAACAGAGAAGACAAAATTAAACACATGGAAGAGTGTATAAAGAGGAATATAATACTCAATGCTAGCTACAAAAGCTACTCTGTAGATCTGTTTCATTCCAGTATGAAACATTTCAACAGCCACTCAATTGTCAATATACTAACATTATGCATATTTAAGAAGATGGTTCTGTTTGCCAATACAATTGTCTTTATTTTGCTCAAATGTACTATATTGTCCACTTGTACCATTTAGACAATTGCTGACTCTTGTTTAGCTCTGAACACCTTAACTTCCTCACAAGCAGTAGATTTTTTTTCAGTTCTATAGAAACACAACTGCATTGGTGAGTACATTGACAGTAGTGCACTATATGGAGAGGGAAAGCTCTACTGTTTTATACATGGGCGTCAAACCCTCAGCCGACATATGCATATTTTTTTGTGTGGTGGCTTACTGATTCTTATATCATATAGTGGATTTCATAACTTTCTCTTTATGTATCATCTATTTGTTTTTCAGACACTGGAAACCAGGGCAGCCTGACAACTGGAAAGGACACGGTCTTGGTGGTGGAGAGGACTGTGCCCATTTACACAATGATGGCCGTTATAATGACGATCACTGTAGTCGCCAGTACTTTTATGTTTGTGAGAAGAAAAATCCATGAGATAAAGCTGAAATGAAATCAGAGTCTGACTGACCATGAATTTGTTTTTGTCTGACAGAATTAGAGAGGGAAATTACAGCAATTTCTTCTTGTTTAACTCCGGTACTTATTCACATTATTTCTGTGCTTCAACATACAGAAAATGAGTGATGCATTTGCTTCTTGTTGCATGGATGGAGGATATTTTAAGCTGTGATCTTTTTCAAAATAAAAATGCTCAGATTTTCTGCAGCTCTGTTATTGTTGTGTGTACCATTGGATAGTAGTTTTTAACACTTTATGGCTTTCATTTGCTATTGGGTTCTTAGTTGAAGACTTCACCTCCACTCATGAGTATTGATGAGTTACCATGCATTACCATTAAGTGGCAGAAAGCATAGAAATATTCATGATTTTTTGCAGCATGAAGTTATTTCATCCACTAGATCAGCGTTTCTCAACCTTTAAGTATTTGCAACCCGAGTTTTCATAGCAGTTTCACCCCCCTAACATTTTTTTGAAATATAGATGCATATTTTATTATACCTACTTAACTTTTATTGACATTTATCTAACTCTATATATATTGTTCTAGTATAAGAATGTAGTTTAAGTTAATTTGTTTTGGTTTCAATAGATTTTATTTCATATTTTTGATTCTTGTTTTCTTTTTTTCACATCGTCACGCCCCTCTTTTTGTTACTTCGCGCCCCCCGAGGGGGGCCCGCCCCACAGGTTGAGAACCACTGCACTAGATGGTAACAGAATACTTTCTGAGTTATTTGGGCTTAACACTGTACAGTGGATTGCAACATGTCACCCAAGCTTGACTCGGGCTTAACCATATTTGCATAGAATTCCAAGTCTGCATAATGTCAGAGTTAATGCCAAGGAGGTTAAAGTAATATCATTCTCTGAATGCTTCTTTCGATTAGATGAATTGTAATTGTTAGTTTGGCCCCCAATGTGTATGTACATGTACATTCACCCTTTGATGGACTGGCATCCAGTCCAGGGATTGTTCCTGCCTGTTACCAAACTCTTGCTGGAATAGGCTCTAGCTTTCTGCCAACCTGGTGCTGTATAAACAAGTTAGGAAGTGGATGGATATGGATGGATGGTTTAGTCATCTAACAATTTCACTTATATTTACAAATTCTATATATAATTCCTAGTCTGTCCATATTCCTCTTCAATTTTAGTAATCTTAAAGTTTCCTATATTTTATATTCTAATGGCACCAGGTCTAAAAACTCTGCCGATTTTTTTAAAACCATAAGCATTGCAAAATGATGCCCTGAAACTGAAAGTTTAAAGTGTGGCAAAGTTATTAGCCATAGATTTAGCTTTCCCTTGGAAAAGGGAATTATTCAGTTTTTTGTCTCTTTACATACATAAATACCTACATACAATTGCAATTGTCAGTTTTAAGATAGCTATGCATAGTAAAGCACTATACACCTAAAGGCCAATAGTTTTTGCCATTGGAGTAATAAAGGAAACAGCCCACTGACTCAGTGGCTCAAACTGCTGTTTCACAGCTTCAACAGACTGGTTTAAATCTTGCCTGGGTCGCTCCGTACAGTTCTCTCCATGCCCATTTTTCTCTTATGCAATAAAATCATACACATTTAATTATTTGCCACCTTTAAATTAGCCTTGCTTTGGTTGGGCTCTTTGGCCTGGCACTGTGGTAGATTGGCAACCCCATATCTGGGGTTGGTTCTTATCTTGTGCCCCATGTTTTTACACTGTTGGGTTTTCATTAAGATGGTTATGTAAAAGGATAGATGCACATATAGGATATGCACCAAAATCAGAATTGGATCACATAAAATTGGCTTTGCAATGCTAGCCTACATGCACTCCCACTGGATAACTATATTGTTCCATCTATAGTTTACTCTTGTCTTGTGTCTACACAGATAAAAGGCTCACATTGTGCAACAGAAATGAAAAAAGTTTTTGTCTGAGATAATATGGAGAGCAGAGTGGCACACTGTAGCACTGAGCTGCCTCACATTTCAATCATCCTGGTTTTAAATCTTTTGCCCGTTTTTTTATCTGTATGGCTTTGCATGTTCTCGCTTTATTTACTCCCAGGATAAGTTAACCGACAGCTCTAAATATGACACACTCTATGTGTGTGGGTGTGTGCCCTGTGATGGACTAGTGCACAGTCCACGACTGCTTCCTGCCTGGCACCCAGTTTTGCTGGTCAGACTCCATAGACTGACTAGAATTTAATTTAGTGAATTTAAGAATGTTATATTATACAATGTTATGTTCTGTAAACAAGACATGGTTTCCACACTCCCTGTCCTCTTGTCAATGATCCCCCTATACACAAGTCTCATTTCTGTGGAGTCATTGTCTTTTCAAGTGACAAGGATACCAAAGAGGCCAACTTGAATGGTCAAATGTGCAAGTGTCCAGCTTGCATGAATTATTTGAAGAGAAGGCACTCAATAGACCCTCACAGCTTCCTTTACCTGTGGATTTGCTGCCCTCAGTGCAGTTCGTAAATCTCCAAAAAAGCAGCTAGTTCTATGACTACTTTATCTTTAAAACAAGATGAGAGTTATATTTTACAAGTTGGCTTTTGATGCACACACAAATTAATACAAATATATGTTTACATATTGATATATTTACAATATGTTAGATTAGATTAGATTAGATTAGATTAATTTTATTAATCCCATGCATACAGCAACAGAGACATAAAAAACAAGAATACAAAATCACAGGACAGATAATACAACCAATCAATCAATAAGTAAATAAATACAGTAAATGTATATTGTGCAGATATTTTAAAAATGTAACAAGTACATCGAGAAGAAGTACTGAATTGCCTGATAGCAGTAGGCAGAAAAGACCCTCAGAGGCGCTTCTTAGCACACCCGGATGGAACGAGCCTGTGGCTAAAAGTGCTCTATGACGGCGTCTTCTGCTGGATGGGATTTTTCATTATAGCATTCAGTTTTACAACCACAGCTTTCAGTGTGTCCTGGCTTTGGTCTGTGATGGAGCAGACTTTCCTGATAAGTTTGTTTAGGCGTTATGCTTCTTTTGAACTCGGGTTGCTTCACCAGGAGAACACCACACTGGCTACTGCAGACAGACAGAACATTTCCAGCAGCTTGCTGTATTCATCAAAATATCTGAGTCTTCTTAAAAAAGTACAGTCGGACCTGGCACTTCTTGTACAATGCCACTGTGTTGTCAGACCAGTCCAGTCTGTTGTTAATGTGAACCCCCAAGTACTTGTAGCTCTGCACCACTTCCACTTCCTCCTCCAGAATGGTGACTGGTCTTAGATGCTTCTTGGGATGCTAGCAGTCCACCACCAGCTGTTTTGTCTTGCTGATGTTGAGTTGCAAGGTGTTGCCCCGAACCACAACACAAAGCCTTCCACAACCTTCCTGAACTCTGATTTGTCTCCAATGCAGCCTATGATGGACAAGTCATCTGAAATTTTCCGTAGAAGGCAAGTGCAGGTATTGTACTGGAAGTCTGTAGTAACAGTTGGATAATCACAATTGAGGCATAGTGGGAGCACTGAGGGATTATTGGCCGATAATTGTTGTATACTAGTAGAGTATGAGTAAAATAATGAGCAGACCTACTGTATGTATTACTTATTACCTATGTAATAATTTGTATGCTAATATCATGGAGTCTCAGGTCAGTTGATGTGATGTAATGTGCATAAGTGTACTGTGTGTACATGGGTGAAAGACTGGTTCAATATACATAAAAATTTACATGAAAGATCTGGTTAGGAATATAAATAATGAACTGTTAAAGTTTGCTGATGATACCAAGCTAGACGGAATTGCAGATAATCCAGAATCAGTAAAACTCTTACAGATGGACCTGAACTAAACATGTGAAAAAATATTAAATATTATATAAAATATAAATATAAAATATTACATTTTAATACACAATGAGCGTTCTGAAACTCAAAAGTACCCCTTATGAGAAGGACCTGGGGGACTTGTCACTATCTACATTCAGTCAGTATACAAAAGCCATTAAGAAGACTAATAGAATATTAGGTTATAAACCACGATGTGTGGAGTACAAGACAAAGGAGGTTATACTTAAGCTTTATAATGCATTATTGAGGTCTCACCTGAAGTTCTGCATGAAAGACTGAACTCCAGAATTCCAAACAATAAAAAAAAACATAGCATTAAAAAGTCTAAAGAAAAACAAGTGTGGTTCCTGGACTGAGAGGAAAATTCTCAGTTATGAGAAAACATTGTGGTTTTTATGTGCTGCACTCTTCTGCTCTGGAACATAAGTTTACGGAAGACCAATTCTTTTTAATGTAATGAGACTCATCAGCATGGCTGTCCCATTCCAGTACTTGCTATATCTGAGCTGCATTCCTAGTAGCAGTGCCGGTACTTTCAGATCAACAGATGTAACTATTGTACTGTATATGCATATTTATAATACAATATATCTAAAAAAAATAGGCAATTGCAATAAAATGGTATGCCACAGAAAAATCTAAAGATGATTTTTGTGATCAACTGGTCCAAATTCATGACATACACCCAGAAGTGTGCAGGAAGCAAAGTCTTCATTGCCCAGTGTAATCTATGACCCAAATTTGACAATCCTTTACATGCTGTTGTACCACAATAGTTTTCACTCCTTAAGATGTCACCAACAGTCTTTTTTTTTTGTACTAATTAAAGATTAATTCAACTTAAGGGTGTACCATGTGCTAGAAAGTAAGTTTTGTTTAAATTTAAGGATAGTTTGTTTAAAGAAAATTTCTACAATTTAGCAGTTACAGCACACATTTACTAAATCATAGAAAAACCCCATATAATACATAAAAAAGGTTAGTTTTGACTTCTAAGTTTCATATTTTGGCAGAATGTTTTGCCAAAAAATGAGAATTTACAAAAAATTCCGAATTAGTATATGCCATCCTAATTCAGGTGTTCATAAAAAATGTAATAATTTACTCCTTGAGGTAGAAGTTCATAATAAACAAGAATAGTTGTGTCACATATTTAACATATTAACGTGTGTTGGTCAGTCAGTCATTTTCCAACGCTCTATATCCTAACACAGGGTCATGGGGGTCTGCTGGAGCCAAGCCCAGCCAGCACAGGGTGCAAAGCAGGAACAAATCCCCAAGCAGGTTACCAGCCCACCACAAGGCACACACAAAGGACAATTTAGGATCGCTAATGCACCTAACCTACATGTCTTTGGACTGTGGGAGAAAACCCACGCAGACACAGGGAGAAGCGAACCCAGGTCTCCTTACTGCGAGGCAGCAGCGCTATCACTGCGCCACCGTGCTGCTCTATTAACATGTGTTTAAACTCTAAATATGCTTGATTGTAGCAGAAATGTGTCAGTTTTTACCTACTGATGAAGTCCATAGAGAGACAGATATCTAGTAAAGGATTCAAAATCAAAAATAACATAATTAGTAATCACTGACCTTGAAATAGCTAAATTGATATCCCACATGTTTATGTTTGAAATCTGTCACTTTTATCTTTCTGGGAGTGACTCTTACAGGACTAGGACCAGCAGGAAATTAAATATCAAAAATATCATATTAATGATCAGCAACCTTGAAATAACATAAAATGACACTCCACTTGCCTATATTTTTGATCCCAAAATTTTCCAGTTTTATGAAGAGAAGAAACTTTGACTCCTAATACCCCATTAGCGGGTAAAGCCCTGGGTCTGGTGAATATCACTTGCACAGCTTCAGGTTCTTCTGATCATTTTTGCTGAAGACACCTATTGGTGTAATTTCCTGCACAATATATGGTACAAAAATGGACTAAAAATGAGGAATTTTTTGGGTCTGTAGAGACAAAAAGGAGGATGGAATTCCAAAAATCTCAATGTCTTGCATAACTAGACATCGAGATGGGTCAAATGATATATCATATGTAAAGGTGTACTGGAGAGTTAAGAGATGCAAGAAAAAAAACGGAAGTGATTTCAAATTGTTCATAAACACAGTACAGATTTTGAATGGGTTTGTGTGTTATCTTTGCATGTCTTATGGATTTCAGTACCCTCAGAAAAATTATATTTGATACCTTTGGGGGGACAATTCGCATATTTTCACACCTGGATCTGGAAAGTGGTAAGTAGAAACAACTAAAGAGCAGGTTCCCAAAGCACACTCACTGTCACATTTGAGATTGTATTGCATTTCTAGAGCTCAGTGTCTGTAAGAGCCAATCTTAGAAAGTTAAAGCTTTGACTAAACTCATATTGGTGTTTTCTTAATTTCAATAGAGCATAATTTTCTTTCATAGTCGTAGACAATGGTATAGCCTTTTCCCTCTGTAAGTTAGTATGAGTTAGAACTTTCTTTCTATAACTAAGATACAGTGTGTTAATTGACTCAGTTGTTGTTTAGAACAGGTCCCAGTACACAGGGACTTAAAAGACCCATTTTCAGCTTCGAAATGGGTAGATATACAGTTTTCTGACCATTTTGAAACGGATTTGAATGATTTGAAATGTAACAAGATTTAAGCTTTGAACAGAACTTTTCTCAACAAGAACTTTAGGGTTTTTTGGCTATTTCAATTGTCTCTTTTGTGTGAACTGTTTTCCTTTGAATTTTAACTAAAACTTTTAAAAACAAAGATATTTTGTCTGTGGAATTATTTCTGCGTGTCAGGCTTTTGTTGAATCCCATTTTTTATGCTAGAGCTGCTGAAGTTTGGTAATTTGGTAAAACACAGCTACAGTGTCACAATGCATGTGAGCCTGTTCTAGAAGTAATTTGCAGAAAGCAGAAGTCAATCATGGACAGATCATAGTTATGCACACACACCCACCTGAGCAGTTTAAAGCACTGAATTTAACCCAATAGACATGTTTAGAAAATTTTGAAAGAAAACGAGACCAGCCAGAGAAAAAAAAAACACATAACCAAAGGTAGGTTATGCAAACTCCACACAAGCAGCATCCATGTGTGTGACCCAAACCTAGGACTCTGAAGCTGAGAAGCAGCAGCTCTCAGTTATTGCACCAAACTGCCACCCATAGATGTTTAGCTGAATGCAATTCCATTTATTTTTATGCAGCACTCTTCATTATAGACAGGTTTAGAGTGCTTAGACAGATTTTCCAAATGAATATGGAATCACCCCAGACATATTCAAACTTGCTATGATCAAATAAATTATTTTATTGAACATTAAAGAAAGAAAGAAAGAAAGAAAGAAAGAAAGAAAGAAAGAAAGAAAGAAAGAAAGAAATGGACATGCCTTAGCAGAAACTGCAGTTAAAGCGGGTTCTCCAATATTATAAATCTACAGGAAGATTGGACGGAAGTCTGCTTGAATTTCTCCTTTTCTAACCCACTGTTTTATTTCATCATGTCTATCAACTCAGTAAGTTAACAGTTTATGCTGCCTCATTAAATTGTGCAATCTCACCACCACCAGCCTGTGTTAGCAAACCATCACTGGGCCAATGAGGGAACTTGCTGAACTTGTACTGTCACTGATTAACCCATTATTGACCAGTTGGGGAACTTTGCTAAAGGGCCCCTTGTTGCAGCCCACACATTGAGCCAGTGTGGTATTTAATTGGGTTTTCCCAAGCCTACACTACCCATGGTCTGCTCACAGGGGGCCACTGTGTGCATGCTTGATATTTTAAGGGGAAAAACAAAAGCAAATCTTTAAATTGTGTTTCTTTAATACATACTGTAACACACTATTAAGTTATAGCAGGCACTGCACATCTCCTGTGGTTTTACAGTCAGTTACATGAGATCAGACAGATGTAGGGATTAGTAATGTTTTCGTTTATCATCAAAATTCATAAATAAGTTTCGTTTTCCTCTTTTCAATAAAACAAATAAAGAAATTGCTGATAACATCAAATGTCAAAGCCACAAAATTCCTGCCTGCTGTGATGTACCCAATATATTTAAGAATACACTGCAAATCTTCTCCTTACAGCTGTGTCCAGAGAAACAGTGCAGAGGAAGATTCTCAACATGGACCCCCAGCAACTGTAAGTAATTCGGTCAATGAATAGGAGTAGTAGATGGGGCATCATAGATTTCTGAGGAGGTGCGCAGGTGAGCCTACGCTGCTTATTCAGGGTGCCTTTGAATTTCGCATTGTGAGTTCACTTACTTACTTAAACAGCAACTTACAGTTTTAAATAAACACTTTAAGCGTATATATGGGTCCAATCTTATGATAAATACACTTTTGAGGATCACTTTGTCACTATATGAGTTAATTTTACACTGGAGATTTCTCTGTGAGAGTAAAGGGGAGAGCTATATGGAAATTAAAGTGGCAAAGACAATACAAATAGGAAAGGAAGGAAATCACTAGGAAAAGACTGTTGGAGACAAAAATAATATAAAATGCTACTTCTTAAAATCACACAGATATGACAGTATTGCTAAAGTAACAAATTTGCCTCAAGCATGAGCAAAGAGAAGAAATGATGTTGATCATAATAAGATAACAAATGTGGAAGACTGAAGACTAGCACTTGACTGGTGGGTTATGCCTACAGAAGTAGCCTCTTTAGCGTTATATTTACCCTGGGAATAAACCAAGTAGAAAACTTAACATTTTTCACAACAAGAAAAAATGTTATTAATGTGTAACAGAAATATGTAAATACTAAAGCAACAACATAGATGTTATTAAATTATCTTAGTCTAAATGACAAAAAACAGAGATTGTGTGTAGTTGTGCTAGAGAAATTAATCATGGCCCCCGGACAACCTACTGTAAACCCTTTGCAAAAAATCTTGGTGTGATTTTTGATAATGTCCTCAAATTTAATAAACAAATTAACTCCTTTGTTACAGCATGTTTCAATAAGCTCATGGTATTAGCTAAATTGCAGCCCTTTCTTTCTGTACATGATTTTGAAACACTAGTGCATGCATTTGTCTATTGTTGTAACTCATTATACATTAGAGCTAATCGGTCATCCAGAATGCTGCTGCCAGGCTGTTAGTGGGCACATGGAAATAGAATCAAAATCACAACAGTTTTAGGTTCTTTTAACTGGCTTCCTGTTTGCTATAAGATTCCATCCATCCATCCATTATCCAACCCGCTATATCCTAACTACAGGGTCACAGGGGTCTGCTGGAGCCAATTCCAGCCAACACAGGGCGCAAGGCAGGAAACAAACCCCGGACAGGGTGCCAGCCCACCGCAGTGCTACAACATTGAGTTTTCAAATTTTACTGCTTGTTTTTAAGACCCTAAATGTTTAGCCCCCTTTTATCTTACTGACGTCTTACACCCTTAATCTCCTTAAGGAACTCTGAGGTCCTCTGACCAGAAGTTAATGGTTGTGCCAAGTTCTAGACTTAAGCTTAGAAGGGACCATGCTTTTGCAAAATCTGCCCCTAAGCTTTGGAATAGTCTACCATTTTATATTATGTCAGGACCAACTTTGGTCACTTTCAAATCACAAGCCTATCTTTTTGACTTAGCTTTCTAAACTTGTATATGAGTATTTATTTTTGGTGTATTTATTTACTATACATATATATATATATATATATATATATATATTTTGGATCTTTGGTCGACTTCTGTTCTTTTTAAATGTGCTTCATAAATAAAATTTGACTTTGACATGACTTGATAAATACATTGGAAAAGGGATTTTGAGTGTCTGCTGATGTACTGATGCATTTTTAGTACATGTCCTTCATGTGATATGTTTTGAAACAATCACCCACACATAGCCCGACGTTACACTTGGGGCAGTAGAAGCATTTTTCTTTGTGCACTTTTCTTATAATATTTTTTCTGTTGCTTGTACACGAGTGGGTAGAATGTTAATGACTGAACTGCACAATCAACATTCCACTTGTGTTATTGTAGGCTAACATAACTCAAAGCTTAATGACTTCACATTTCACCTAGAACAAACCATGCATGATGACAAGTGGTTATGGAGCTAGCACCTTCCTTGTCCTTCTATTTGATTGTAATCATTTAGCCTTTTTTTGCCATAAACATTCTTGCACCACAGTGAAACTTCATGTGATCATATTCACTTGGCATATCACAGTGGTTCAGTCATACAGTGCTGTATGCATCAGATTCACTCTCCGTGTCAATGTCCAATAACCAATTCACATTGTCATAACTATTGCTTGATTCAACTAATGGTTCAGTTTGTTCTAAAACTGGCTTTTAAGCTTCTCATTTATACACTATTGCGGTTTCGTTGAAAGCTCCATTGCACTCGTGAATATTAATGAGTTAGTTTAGAATGGAAAAAAGCATAGAAATATTCATGATTTTTAGTAGCACGTTATTTCATCCACTAGATTGCAGCAGAATACTGTCAAGAGAGTTTTTTTGGGCTTTACGCTGTATAGAAAATCATTAAATATCACCCCGAGTCTGACTCGGGGGTTAATCGTAATGAGATGCAATCCTGAACCTGTGTCATGCTCAGGGTTAACAGCAAGGAAATCAAGGAATGACAGTCAAGGAGATACAAATCAGTAAATTCACCTTGATTAAGTAAAAGATGATGAGGGAGAATAGAGGGTGTTTACTGAATAGGATGCCAAAGTTCTCCTACTAGAGTTAAAACAGTGTGGAACCTCAGCTATTGGCCATGTTCAAGGCTGGGATGAAAGGCAAGAGGGGAGAAATGCAACATGTTAGCCATGATAATAAAGGATTAAGTGTACAGGCACCCTAACCCTACTTCTAACCCTAAACAGAGCTATATGTGCCATACAGAGGAGCTCTAGTTGGATATCCTAGATACATACAGCTGCCTTAAACTAAGACTTGATATTCAGGACAGACTGTACATGACCCCAGCAGCAAATGTGAAATTATAGAGAGTAACGGAATGTAGATTTGAGAAGATTCAGAATAAGTACATGACTGGTGGGTGTCTCTATAGGGTTAAGACATAGTAGAGAAGGTGACAACCAAAAAAGTACAAACCTAGGCTTGACTAAATGATCCTGAACACCCAAAGTGAAACCTATGGCAGTCCTACTGCACTCTGGTTAACAGAGTTGGGAATCTGGAGTGTCACTTATCAATAACAAGCAAAGCTAGTATTAAAAAGAAGTTAGAATAAATGCTTTAAAGTGGCAGCTATAATTAAACTGTGTTTAACTTCAGCATCAATGTGAAGCTGCCTGGCACAGCAGTGGCAGTGAACACTTAGCCCAGTATTGCTGATTTAATTTGATGAAAACTTTTAGTCAATCTTATAGTGTGAGCTTAAGCTTAAAACGCTAACTTTAATTTTAAATTTATTGAAGCCACCTTATACTATTGGTTTGTAAGACCTTCAAATATTTCACAGTCTATGTCTTACATCAGGGTTTAAAACATAAACAGCTAATTAGGCACACAATGTTTCCTGTTTGAAAAGAGGAATCTCTTATGACAGAAACAGAGTAGCTGCACTATATAACTCCACTGTATGAGTCAATAAGCCAGCCATGTCATGAGTTCTCCATCTAACAGTCATACTGGTAGTATCTTGCATTTCACAGGTAGGGTTCATTTTTATAAAAGAATACAATGCAATACAATTTATTTTTTTGTATAGCCCAAAATCACATAAGAAGTGCCGCAATGGGCTTTAACAGGCCCTGCCTCTTGACAGCCCCCAGGCCTTGATTCTCTAAGGCAGTGGTTCTCAACCTGTGGGGCGTGAAGCAACAAAAAAGGGGCGCAAAGATGTGAAAAAAAGAAAACAAGAATCGAAAATATGAAAAATACATCTATTGAAACCAAAACAAATTAACTTAAACTACACTCTGATACTAGAAAAATAAAATATAGAGTTAGATAAATGTCGATAAAAGTTACGTTGGTATAATAAAACTTGTAGTGGTGTATCAGCAGGAAAAAATATAGGAATAAATTTTATTAGGGTTTCAAAAAAACATTAGGGGGGGTGCAATTAAAACTGTTATGAAAACTCGGGACGCAGCAGAACAAATTGTCAATACAGTATAAAAATAAAAATGTTATAAGTACGGAGTAGAATTTAACAGTAGATTGTATCATATAATATGATTTGGCTTTGTTTAGAGTCCTGGAGACCTCATCTATCAAGCTGCCTCCCCCATTTGTCCATTCCACAGCTGAAATAGCGCTAATCCGATGAAAGGACCCCTTTTTCCCATGATTCCTGCGATCCTCCATCAGTGATGACTTTACCTTAGGAAAGCAAAACAACTTGGCAGGTGGGCCGTGGCACGAAGTACCACATTTGAGTACCGAGAAGAGAAACAGAATAGGTGAGGGTTAATATCCAATTGTAACTATCATGTTACTTATGTTTTAGTGCTAATGACTAACAGCAGAGATGCAGTCTGTACTATTAATCAACAGCTCTAGTCAGGATATGCTAAACTAAGGTAGTGAGTCTTCAGCCGGGATTTAAAAGCTGAAACCAAATGGGCATCTCTTATAGTAGCAGGCAGACCATTCCACAGTTTAGGGGCCCTGTAACTATAAGCTCGACCTCCCACTGTTATTTTATTAATCCTTGGAATCATAAGCAGACCGGCATCTTGAGATCTTAATGTGCACTCTGGTTTGCAAGTCATGATAGGTTCAGACAAGTAAGCCGGACCTTGGCCATTTAATGCTTTATATGTTAAAAGGAGAATTTTGAAATCTGCCCAAAACTTAACCGGGAGCCAGTGTAAAGATTT
>JANRMT010062791.1:145596577-145616284 GCA_026402145.1 Polypterus bichir lapradei
TGTCACGCGTACTGTACTCCTCAGCTAACCTCATGCGTGTGTGCTTATCTTCTCGTGAGATGGTATGAAACTGGTGAACATTCACAAATGCCACCTGACTCCTCTATCCTGCTTCCTATGCCCGACGAAACACAGTTTGTTTTTTTATTTTAATTCCGCAGCCAGCATATATCAATAAAGCTGCAAAAAGCAATTTTTAAAAACTTTGCTGCACTTTACCTTTTTGGCACTTTTAAACCAGCAAGTGAGAAACTATAACAGAAATGAGTAGGGGATTAGTCGATACAACTCTCCAAAATCATTTTGAAGAAATGACCACAATGCCGTCCAAAATTCTCTATGTGTACCTGAAAGGATGCAGGTACATGCCATTTCTCTGATCTTTATTTCAATGACTGAAGACTAACAGGGCATAGTTAATTATATCAGCAGGTTACCACAGAGAGAACCTGTGCTGTCCAGCAAAAAGGTGGTGAGGGCACATGTAAAGTGAACTGTTGGGAAGGGAGTTGCATCCTCAAAAGAAAGTGAACATTATTGTGGAGAAACTGAACCACAATGCTTCTGAATAAAAAAATAAGAGTATCAGTGAACCAACTACAAGAAAAGCAAGCTTACAGCGTTAATTATTACTACATCATGCTTTTATTATTATTATTATTATTATTATTATTATTATTATTATTATTATTATTATTATTATTATTATATAGAACTTAATTGGTTTAATTTATTATGCACATATTTAGGAATTTCTTCCATTTAATATTATTTTGACATATGTTGTTGAAAAGTGGAAAAAAGTCTGGCTACAGTCATACTGTAGCTAAAAGTGACTCTGTTCTGATTTCCATCCATCCATTATCCAACCCATTATATCCTAACTACAGGGTCACGGGGGTCTGCTGGAGCCAATCCCAGCCAACACAGGGCGCAAGGCAGGAAACAAACCCCGGGCAGGGCGCCAGCCCACTGCATCTGTTCTGATTTTTGCCTGTTTATTTATTTATTTGTTATTTTCGATTTATTTTTGACTCTTTAAATTAATTTTGCAAGTAATAAAAGTGGTGTATCCTGAATGTGCCCAGTATGCACAAAATAAATACAAAGTGGACAGTTGTGACCTAGTACATGGATTCTGGTTGCTGTGCTACTTCATAACATTACAGTGCAGGACATCCACTAATTCATCAGCTCATGAGGGCAAGGAAGAAAAATGGAAAACAGAAAATTGTAGCTGTTGCACTGTGAGGTTATCACTGTTGTATTTGTGCATAAAATCCGGTGGACATGAGAGTTGAACCAGGGCAGGTGGAAGCACGATGTTGAATGGTATTGGATGCCAAACAGAACTTATGAAAGTCATGTATATCCTTTATGATATATTTTTGATTTCTTTTTGTTGATCAAAAGAACAAAAACATACAATTTCTGACACATATGAGTGAAAACATGGGACCAGAGTAACAGTGTACAGTCTATTTTGAATTCAAAAATTAAAACAAGATTGTATTTTACATTCTGCACTGGAAAAAGCTCCAGGATTTCATGGCTTAACAACACAGCAACATTCATGAAATAATAACAATTTCAAACAACAAAATGTTGAATAATAATTCCAAAAATTAAGTAGAACAGATCCAAATATTTTTTAAGTGGATCACAAAAAGTAATCAAAAAGTAACTGTAATGAAACTAAAATAAATTAATTTAAGGGCTTTGACTGGTTGTATCTGAATAAAACTGCACAGGGAAAGGGCGGTAGATCTTGGAGGCATTACACAGTAGCAATTGATGGGTGTCTCAAAGCTAAAATCTAAATCTGAAATGTCAGTTTAGTGAAGGAAGACAACTAAGAGAGTGCATCTCAAAACAAGTACTCCTACCCATGTATAACAGACTGTTAACAGGACCCTTGCTAATGTATCTTTGTCACTGACTACATGACTGCTGTGAAAACAAAGACCACCCTGTCATTTAGAAGAGTTTCGAAGTAGTTGCTGGGGAGAAAAACGTAATGGCACTGTCAAGTTCCATCAGCCTGGGGATGTGTTACCAACAGTATTAGCTGGAATTCCGTCATGCAAATGTGCCAATCAGAGTCAACTGCAGGGGAGCCTATAAAAAGATTAAGTCTGCAAAGTCGCATATGAATTCCAACTAGCAGAGAATATGAATTGCAAGAGCAGAGAACCCATATCGGCACTCGGAGTCAGCATTACAGTATTTACCTTTAATAGACAGTTGACTCACCATGGCTAAAGTAAACATAAATTCAAACAATTAACACTACAAACTAAATACATATGGCCTGAAGTTACAGTGCTTTGTTTGACACGCACTCTTCATTAAATACTTGGTAACAAATTTACAACACTAAAGCAAGGAAAACAGGCATGTTATTGTCTTTTTTCTTGGTACCCACAATGCCTCACTCAACTGATGACAACATCTGAGTCCAATCTCCTAACTATTTGACTCCAGTTTTCAGACAGTAACTTTAAAAAAACTTAAACTGCTGATTCTGGTAAATAGGTGATAACTACCTTAATTTAACACTTTTTTCCACATTCATCACTTTTTTTTAGTTTGTAGAAAACACTTGTAGCTGCATTTACCCAAAATTACCAAAGTTCTGCAGGTTTCGTTTGATTTATGGGATTCTGGCAATAGCTTGATACATTGAAATAATTTAAGAGACAAAATGTCTTCAATTTTTAAAAGCTTTAGTAAAATTTCAAATTTAAACAGTTCACACAACAATAGGAAAAAAAAAATAATATAGCAAAGAAAAGAAACCTTCTGCTTAAAGCTTATATATCTTGTTTCATTCATTAAGTTTGCCCATACAGTCGAACAATTTCTAAATGGTCAGGAGAGTGCATGTCTATCCAATTTACAAACTGCCAATGGGTCTTTCGGTCCCTACTAGCAATGAGCCTATTCCACACACTGACGTAATTAACGAACTGTATCACTGATATATATAAGAAAGTTAATCTCATATTAACTTACGGGGGTAAAGGCTATAGCTATGAGGGAAAATTATATTCTATTCAAACTAAGAAAACACTAATATGAATTTAACTTAAAGCTTTAACTTTTTAAGACTGGCTCTTTCAACACTAATGGAGGGTTTTACTGTATTATTATTATTATTGTATGCCCTGGCCATACACCACATTGAAACAGATAAAGATGATTTACAGTACAATGCTGATTATTATCTCATTGACCTGTAACAAATAAAGCAAATTTGGAGCACAGAATTCTTCGTTTTCCTCAGGTGCATCTCCAGGATGTGACACCTGCAGCCAGTCACTGTTCCTGTGGCGTTTATACATTAGCCGTTGTCAGTGTGGGCTATCTCTGGATGCTGCTTTTTTCTTCCATACCCCCAAAGACATGCAGTTGAGGCCAACTGACAACTCTTTACAGGTGTTCAGTTATGTGAATGACTTTGCCTAGTGAATGTCTGGTGTCTTGTCCAGGACTGATTTTTGCACTGCTGCCTCTTGTGGAACAAAATTAAAGCCACATTAGACAATTATTAAATAGGTGTATTTTATTTTGATACATCGATGGATTTAAGGTCTTACGTCTTCAATAAACTTGTGAGTCTTGAGTTGTCAGTACAATGAGTTTATGTGCCCCCCTCGCATATTCATTCCCCAAGTGTTACACATGGCCGTTTTTGAAATGATCATCACTGCAGGATTCATAATATTTATTGACCAGAGAAAGAATTAATTAGTCCTGATCAAATACTGGCTTTTAAAAAGGGAGTTAATTATTCTGCTGAATCGCTTTCCTTATCTATGCACTAACAAAGCTAGCCTGGTCACACTAAAATATATAATTATGTTTGTCTTAACCTTTCACATCTAGCAAAGACACAGCAACAGACTTATGTCAAGTAGTTTCAAAAGGTATCCAACATTTCAGCAGTGTAAAACAAAGATTGTATGCTGCAGGTAGAATTAAAATCCCATAAAGTACAATTTATAAAGGATTCATTGGATAGGCATAATAAAATTCCACCCCCTCACTGTGGCCCTGTACTGCCATAAGAAGCTGAAGGAATGAAGAGTTGTGTTTTACTGGCAGAGGACTGCACCCTTTTATTTTATCAGTTTCTAATAGTGATTAACAGAGAGTCTAAAATTACATTTAGGATAATCATTTAAACAAGTCTGTACTAAGATCTGCATTGTTAGATTAACTGGTGCCATTCTAATTTTTTTAACTCAATGTTTTTGCATTTCCTGCTACCTTTGAATAATACCGGCGTAAATGAGACGGATGTCACCATGCCCAGTAAGACCAAATCAGCAGTGAAGACATTAGAAGTCAAATGCAAAGATATCAAGTTCAATCCTATAACACTAAACGATCTTCACTTAATCTGCCTGGGTTATGATAAAATAGTAAAAAACACAAAAAAAAAACTTTGAGGGTGGTGTTCCCTGTAATTTGCTTAATACTTAATCGTACTGGGCAAATCTAAAGCAGCCAACCCAGCAGGTTACACCCTTCATTTCATACAAAATGTGTGTTGTGAGATATTCTGTTTAGTGATACTTAACTTGCATTTTATGTTTTTCCAGATAAATTAAAAGCTCTTCACGAAAAAGGTAAGAACACCTTTCTTTGCTTAAAGTGAATTATTGTTTACTTAATTAAATATCATAAAATTATTGGTCCAGAGAACAAAGGAATCATAAAAATTATGACAATCTAGCCAGATGTAATGAAATAATTGATTTAAACACACCTTGAATTGTCGTCATGGCTCTGAGAAGTGAATCAATTTACAGTAGTTAGCACATTAAATTTGAATCCATGTGTTAAGTCATCTTACCTAGCTCTAATTCTTGAGATCTGAATCAATGGAGCTATTTAATCTATCTGTAATATTACTTTATAAATTCTCTGACTTGACATGTACTTTTAGCAAGATTCTATACTGTAAAAACCAATATTAAGGTATAATTAAAGTAATTTAATTTGCTTGACATTAATTGTCTAATTGTCTATATGTGTAAGATGTTTGCTTGTTATGTCTTTTTCTAGAAACCAATAACATGCAGGAAATGCAGGACAAGCAGTTGGCTTTAAAGTCTTTTCAGTCCAGCGGCACAGCAGACCTTGGTGAAGGTAAGCAGGGTGAAATGACAGAGTGCAAAGAGCCTCATCTCAAAGTAGGCCAGGACATCAAATTCATGGCATCTACAGCAAATATTCTCCATTTCTCTCTCATGCTAATAATGATAAAAGAAGAGCCTGATAGTTTTTAGACTTTATCATAACATGCATATTTATGCATTGTCACAAAAAACAGACACAAGAGTCATGCAAAGGTTTGGGGCAGCCACTTGTATAATACTCCCTGGCTGCAAATGGGTAAATTGCTAGGACCGATGTGCTCAAAACAGAACTGATTAGGTTAATCAAATATGGTGCCTTTTAAAGACAGAAAAGGAAGTGAAGTCATCAAGGGTGAAAACGGAAGGGTCCTCTTCCATAGGTTCAGACCCGGACGCGATGTAATCAAAAAGGCTGGAACAGGAAGTCTCTTCGGTTTTGGGTTCTTTACTGGAAGTGACATCAACCAAGGGTCTGGAACCGGAAGTGACGTCATTAGGGCCAGGCAGAATTTCTTGTGAACGGTCTGCAGGAAAGTGAGAAAAAAGGCCAGTGCACTCCACCACCCCCTTGTCTGGTGTGGAATTACTCTCGTTTAGACCCTTTAGCTGCCTCTCATGTGCACATGTGTGACAGCATGTAAATATTGTGAGTTTATGTATCTCCAACTTACTATATTATATTTGTAGTTTTGTGTCAGTGGAAAGCACTTTATAGTGTAAAAATAAAATGAATAAAATAAAGTTGAATAGCATTTAAGTTGGCATGGTGGTACAATGGTCAGCACTTCTTTCTAACGTATTCAGTGCATGAAAGTGCATTCAGTGCAATTCAATGCATGATTGCCGTCCGTGTGTAGATTGCGCATTAGCCCTGTGCCCATGTGGGTTTTCCTCCTGGTGCTCCAATTTTTTTTTCATATCCGTTTTGACATTTGTGTTAAGTTAAGTGGAATTCTGAACTTTCCTTGTATTGTTAAGTCAGTGAGAGGGTCCTATGACTAGTGTGCAAAATTGTCCAAACTGATAATCTAGAATTAGAACATTTTGATACAACTTTTATAAATAAAAGCTACAAAATTAAACCTCTATTCCCCAATGTGTGCTAGGTGTCACCTAATTTGCACACCATAATTTTAAAAGTTATAAAGGAGCAGATGGGCAGTCCCAAACTGAACTTATCCAGGAGACAGAAATGAGGTGAATCAGAACCTTTTTTAATGTTAGAATACTTGTTTGACCAGCATGAAGCACTGGTGGTAACCGTGGATTCTCTCAGCACCAAAATGATCCGTAAATAGTAGGCATGAAACAACTATTGCCTTCAGGTTCAATGTATAAATACACACAAATTTACAGTATATACACAAAGGTACACATGCATAGAATGAATACAAATACAATGCATACATATAAACAACAACGGCAAATCTGAAAAGAACAATATCTTAATGATGTAGATAACAAAGGTGTGTGATTAAGTTTACTACATTCTACTTTAATGACAAAATAAACTGCGAGATTAAAGTGGACATTTTGACCTTTTTTTTCACTGTGTCCCTATTTTTTTTTTTTTTCTCTGTACCCTAATACACTTCCGTATGACACTAAGATGGTGAGCTATGACTCGTGACTCGCCTTTTCATGGCGACTTTGATATCTGACCAGTTCTTTTTTATTTCGGGCACTGACTTTCTGAACTTGAACTTTCAAGACTCCACCACTCTGTATCACTCGATCAACTTCCTTTTGTTGTCTATACCGCTGCTTAAGCCAACAAATAGTTTTTCATGTGCTTTTGCCATTTTCTTTTAACCAAACACTGAACAGAAGGTGATATTTATATTGATATGCATACTAAAATATGCAAAATTATAGGAGAAGATGTGGTTGGACAGCAGGCACTTTTCACGCTGCCCAGGATTTATGGAATGGAAATGCATGGAAGTTGGCTTATGTATGGTTTTGTGCATCTAAATTGTTTTGTGCATATGCACATTTCCACTTTTGTCTGTATGCATGCCATTATGCATGAGGCCCCAGGTCTTTAGCTTATATACTTGCCACCCAGTAATAAAATTAAAAGTTAGGTACTGCCGTGCCACCTTCTACTTTAGGTCATTGTAGAGTCACCCTTTGTATGCAGGAATGTTTTGAATTCCAAAGAAATGAGATTAAAATTTAAACTAATTTCTTAAAGAATGATTTGTTAATGTATATGGGGATGATCTGAAATAGAAAAAGAAACTTGGTAAGGATGTTCATCGTGACAGTATTGATATTCTTTGCTAATTTCTGATAGAGGGTAGACCATCTGCTCACATCTTGTTTAATTTTTTCCATGCTGATAGCAATAGTTTGTTGAAAAAGATCTTCATATTTACTAGTGATGTTTAACCCTACATATTTAAAGTGATCTGATAAAATAAATGGGAAGGTGCCCAGTCTAATATTATGTGCTAGAGAGTTCACTGGAAAAAGGTCCAGATATCTTTTGAAATTCTCATAGTGCATTTAGGACTTCCTGGCACAGAAGTTTGTGGGTGTGATATACAGTTTACAGTACCACGTCATCGGCATATAGTGTTTTGTTTTGCTCAAATCCTCCTCCATTAATCCCCTTTATCTCTGAAACATTTTGAAAGTAAATGGTCAATGACTTAAAGACCAATGGTGATAGGTGGCATCCTTGCCGAGTACCATGTTCTAGTTTGAAGTAGTTTTAAATAATGTTGTGTCGCAGGTGGCTGGGGGGGCGACCCGACTGGGACGCCCCGGAAGACCGGTAGAGGGCTTACGCCCACCTCAGACCATGTGGGGACGACCAGCCTGGTTGCTATGGGGACCACGGGTACAGGGCTTTGAAGCTCAACCCTTTAGGGGCCAGTGGTCACCGCCAGGGGGCGCCCTGATGTCTTGGGAGCCCTGGACCTCAGCACTTTTGCCACACCTGGAAGTTCTGGGGGTAAGAGAAGCGGGGACACCCGGAGTGCTTCCGGGTGCGCAGCCGGCACTTCCACCACACTGGGGAGTGCCAGTGGAAGATTGCTGGGGAGCACCTGGAGCACATCCGGGTGATGATAAAAGGGGCTGCCTCCCTCCATTCAGTAGCGAGAGTCAGGAGTGGAGTAGGACAGAGCTCGGGAGGAGAGACAAGGAGGCAGCCTGAAGAGAAAGGCATTTGTGTTGTGGCCAGGACTTTGGGGGTTCTGTGTTGCACTTGTGACTGTAAATATGTTAAATAAACGTGTGTTGGGTGACGTCAACATGTCCGCCTGTCTGTGTCCGGGCCGGCTACCACAGTTGTTAATACAACAGACGTTTCTGGAGCGGTATAAAGTAGTTTGATTCATTCACATATGTTTGGGGTGAACCCAAATTTGTTTAATGTGGTGAATAGGTAGGTCGAACCATATCAAATGCTTGTTCTGCTTTCAAAGATAATAAGATCTCTGGTGTGTTAGATTTTATGGGTAAATATATTTCATTAAACAAACATTGAAAATTAGAAGCTAATTGTCTTCCTTTAACAAATCCAGTTTCGTCTAGTGATATTCCAGAAGTAAGCTCTTTCTGTGTCTTTCTAACTAGAACTTTGGGCAGTATCTTAGTGTCATTATTCAGGAGTGAGATTGGTCTGTATGATGCACATCGTAACAAGTCCTTATTTTTCTTTAGGAAGATGACAATTAATGCTTGACGAAAAGTCTGAGGTAGAATTTTGTTGTCTCTAGCTTCTATAATTGTTGCTAATAGTAGTGGAGCAAACTTATTTCAATTTTTTTTTTAATTCCACTGTGTAGCTATCAGATATTCCACATTGGAGTGAGTTTATAAAGTCAAGTAATTATGAGAGTGTCAGAGGTTTACCATGTAGCTGTGGTATTTATAATACATCAAAAACTAATTTTGATTATTAGCCTAGATTTAAAGATGAGCCATTCCATTTCTTTTGTCATCAAAAAGGAAAAATTTTGATTGAAAACCCTGTCTTTTCCTATAAAGTGCTTCATTTGGAGACCTGGCAAATTCTTCATCTATTCTGGTAATTACACTGATTCATTTCCAGTTTATTTTTGTGGGAAAGATATAATAAAAATAATCTGTCCTCTTAAAAAAGTCTTCAGAGTTTCCCATAGCATTCCAATAGAGACCTCTGAGGTTTATTTTATGTAATTGTTTCTTGTGGTTTATATTAAAAATGTTATTGCATTATTAAATGAGATGTGAATAATTGTGATTACGATAGACCAGCATTTGTCCGGGACTGGTTCCTACGTGCTCATTTCTGGCAGGAGAGGCAGCAGTGTTCTTGTAATTGGATAAGCAGGTTATAAAATAAATGGATGGATGAGATTTCTCTTTGTATGCTTTTTTAATATTTCAGTGACCAAACTGAAGTAAATAACACAGTAGTTCCTAATTATAATAATCGTTTCTAATTGCCAGATCTTCAGATTCTTAAGGAAGTGAAACTCACTCAAGAAATCATCAAAACCATTGGAGATACAATCCAGACCGGCCATCAATCTGTGCACAAGCAAGGTTAGGAGGGATGTCTTGGGTGAGAAGTCACTGTCGTTTAATGATCTGTGGTTATGCTGATGAGGTTTGGGCCCATACACAAAGTACAAGCTGAAGTAATTCCTGAATGTCTTCTACAATTACACTATACAGGCTAAACTTTGTAGACACCTGATCATCACAACTATTCCAGCTTGCAGGACATTCCATACCAAAACAATAGCCATATCAGAGTATCCATATGATTTACACCACTCCAGCCGACACCTGTGTATTATGTATAGTGATCTTCTAGTGTGTACAGCTCCTCAGCCATGGAAACCCATTTCATGAAGCTCCCAACAAACAGTTCCTGTGCTGATGTGAGTGATGCAACAGAAGATAGGTAATTTTATGTGCTATGCACTTCAGCACTCAACAGCCCTGCTTCATAAGCTTTTGTGGTCTGCCACTTCATGGTTGAGATGTTGTTGCTCCTTTACCCTTCCACTTCACAATAATAGCACTTACAGTTGACCAGTGCAGATCTGGCAGAGCAGAAATTTTACATACTGACTTGTGGCAAAGGTGGCATCCTATGACAAGTGCCATTTTTAATGTTTGTCAATGAAGATTCCATATCTATGTGCCTGATTTTATGTAATGGGTGTGGCTGAAACAACTGAAATCAATAATATGGAGGGATGTCCACATACTTTTGGTGATATAGTAAAATTTAGAATGGCATAGCAAGACAGTACCCTAACTGGAATCATAAGCCCAAAACTTAAAACTTTGAGTAGAACACATACATTTTGACCAATCATCCACCAAGAATGACTATATCTTTTATTATTACGGAAGCAACTGGAATGTATGAATACAGCAAAAGTGCATTCAGGCAAAACATTATTGGCTGTTAGAAGGAGGAGCAAGCTTGTGATACTGTGAAACTATGTTCGATTATTATAAAAAAAAGCATAGCCACACTATAGTAAGTCCAGAGAATAGCAACTAGGATGACTCAGGCTGAGGGGTATGAGGAATGAAGAAAGACTGAAGGAGATAATCATTTTCAGTTTAAGCAAAAAGAGATTTAGTGAGGACATGACTGAAGTGTTTAAATTAATACAGTACAGTGTATTCCAGCTATTATATTAAAATGACTAGAAGAACAAATACATAGAAGGAAACTGATTAAAGGTAAATTTCACACAAATATTATAATATTAGATACATAAAACAAGGTATCAATTGTTGGGATAGATAGTAATATTTTGGAGACCTTCAGAACTCAACTCAGTGGTATTTAGGAGAAATTAAAGGGTCAGCTCAGGTTGGAAAGACAAAGTTGGGAGACAAAGTCAGAGAAGCCAGATTGCGTTGGTTTGGACATGTGAAGAGGAGAGATGCTGAGTATATTGAGAGAAAGATGTTAAAGATAGAGCTGCCAGGGAAGAGGAAAAGAGGAAGGCCTAAGAGAAGGTTTATGGATGTGGTGAGAGAAGACATGCAGGTAATGGGTGTTACAGAACAAGATGTAGAAGACAGGAAGATATGGAAAAAGATGATCTGCTGTGGCCAACACTAATGGGAACAGCCAAAAGAAGAAAAAGGTGAACAGGATTGATGGATTTTATTGGTGTGAATAACCTGTTCTAATTATTCTAATGTCTGAAGTCATCACAGAGTCATTTAGTTTGTGTTATTTCTAGTTGTGTAGTTTGAGATCCTTAGACAATGGATTGAAAACTGCATTTGTCAAGTTTGACATCCCTTATGACTGGAATTTCTGTAATGTGACACCAGCTTAAGTTGTTGTTTCTAAGGTTACTTTGAAACTTTTCTGATGCAGAATGGCACAAATGAGAGAAAGCACAGATAAAAAACCTCATAAAAGATGGAACTGAGTGGTGATACAATATCACAAGTTTACAGGATCATTACTGTTTATTCTTTGCATGTGGTAATCAACATGTAACATGTCTCTACTCTCCAATGCCATGTTATGTGATATAACTACTATACCTCAAATGTTCTGTTTTTTTACTATAAATCTCAGAAGATATTTTTCATTAACAGCAGAAAGAAAAAGATATATCTAGCATTCACAAACAGAATAAGAAAATATACAGTGGATTCAGAAAGTATTCTGACCCCTTTACTGTTGTAGAGTTTGTTCTTTGCCCATCAGTTTTCACTCAATAACCCATAATAACAAAATGAAAACATATTTTCTGAAAGGTTGGCAAATTAATTAAGAATCAAAAACTGAAATCTCTGATACATATAAGTATTTACAGCCTTAATTCAGCACTTTGTAGAAGTAATTGCAATGATTACGGCTTCAGTTCTTCTTGGGTAAGTCTCTAAGTCTCCACCTGCATTTGGGCAGTTTTTCCCTTTCCTCCCAGGAGATTTTCTCAAGTTAAATTTCATGGGAAATGTCCGTAAACTGCCATCTTCAAGTATCTCCACACATATTCTGTGTGGTTTAAGTCTGGGCTTTGACTGGGTCGATCCAGGAAAGTTAGAGAAGCTACACTAGCATTATCTTTGCTGTATGCTTTGATTTATTGTTGTGAATGAACATTACCCGATGCGCTTGTGTGAGGTTGTGTGTGCCGTTGAGTTGGTTTTCTTCACAGACCTCTCTGTGTTTGGCTATATTCATCCTTTGGTCAAATCTCACAAGACTCCCTGTCCCTGCCACTCAGAAGATAAATGTGAACACCTCTAGAAGTATAACACATCTTTTTTGAAACTGAGGAATAAAACAGAAGTGGGGAATTTGAAGTTTAAATTAAACAAAGTTCTGGTAAAGGCATATAAACGGCCTAACCTTGGGAATGATGGAGTTCACATGCCTTCCACATGTTTGACAGTCCCAGATCATTCAAGTGGTAATATTCCTAGTTTAACAAAAAAAAAAGCAAAAAGAATATTTTTATCACTAAAGTAATATTCAGCATTCTTCATAGGATTGTCTTCCACTATATTCACTTGGACAACCTTCCATTCTGACATTTTCTTTTTATTTCTTATTTATGAATGGCATAGTTGTTAGCAATTCTTTCTCACAGCTTCAGGATCTCAGGTTCAAATTGTGGCCTTGTTGCTTTCTATGTATAGTGTTTGTGGGTTTTCCCCAGATTTTCTTTTCTTATCCTATATATTAAAGATGTGGTGGTGAGTTTGTTTGGTTGACTGTTCCTGAGACTTACTTCACCATCTGTGACTCAGAATTGAAATAAGAGGTTCAGAAAATGGGTTATGTTTCTCATTTTATGCAGGTCTAAAATTTGTCCAGGATTTGGCCAACACTCAAGAACTGGTACAAAATCTCACTGCCTTGCAGAAACAAGCAGAGACAAGTACTATCTCCATACAGAGAGATCTACAGGCCCTGACTCACACAGGTATGCCGTTGACTGACATCATCTCTGAGTCTGGGGAGTTCACCTTATCAGAGATGGCATCTTGGATGCATAAATCAAATAGGATCTTTTGCTTGTTTTACCTCAGTTCTTTAATTGTGTTTATCTTGGTTCACTTTGAATGAAACAGCATCTAATTACCTTTTTAGAATATTTTTGATAAATGTATTGCAATCAACTATTCTCCTTTATTAAGATCAATAAAAGCTTATTGATTGACCTTCAAACTAGGATGTGAAGTTTTATTTCTCCAACAAGTAAACCAACCATTAATACTAAAACAATAATGTGGCTTCCAAATTTTCATTCATGGTAGCTCTGTTGTGGGTATAGGGAGTACTTTGGTATGCATCTTGTACTGTAACAGTAAACATATTTAGTTCTTTTGTTTCAAAATAGAAATTCAGGTTCTCAGAAGAGTGGAACAAATGGAGTTTGCCCTCCAGAATCTGAGCATCCAGATCATAGAGCGTGAGTTCAACGACAATGAACAAGGTACATTTTAATGTTTTCCATATTGGAGTATGAAAGATTTGCAACAGTTTGGTATAGATAGGTAAATACATATTAAAGGCACAGTTTATAATAGACAGTATATATGTATAGAAGAAAAAAAACTGTGAACCCTTTATAGTTACATGGAGTACAAATTGATTAGTAAAATCATGATGTGACAGATTGAGGGTGCTATTGTCCTCTTGAACCCTCAGATCAAACGTCAGACACCAGGTAAAAGTCCAATAAGTTGACTTTTTATTATTACACAGTGCACAAAGCACCCTTCTCTCCACAATACTCATAAACAATAAACAATCAATACTCAATAAACACTCCACCACTTCCAGGCGCGTTGCCACTCTTCCACCCAGCTCAGCTCGACATTTGGGATTTCCCATAGTCCTTTTATAGTCCTTGACCTGGAAGTGCTTCTGAACCCGCAGTCCATGTGACTTCCTAGCACTTCCAGGTCAGATAAAAGCTCCTCTTCTTCAACCCGGAAGCACGTCATTCCCTTTGTCCATGTGACTCAGACGTACTTCAGGGTTGTAGGGAAAACCTTCGTCGTAGTTCCTCCCTGCAGCGCCTTCTAGCGGCCCCCGTGGTATCCATCAGGGCTGTGGATAAAAACTCCATGGTCCCTAATTCCTTGCTGGCATTCAGGGCCCCTCCATGCTGCAGGGAGGGCTCCACCTGGCGGCCTGGGGGTATTGGCTGGGATGACTGGCCAGCCATATTCCACAATGTTCACAATAAAACATAAACACAATGTGTTATGCTAATAAAACAATAGTACTTCTTCTTGTCAATACTGAATACATTGTGTAAAACAGTCAACATCCATTTTTACATTTTTAGTAAGTCGTACTATCTCCATTAGCAGCAATGACTTTCCACTAAAAGTCCTTGTAACTGCTGATCAGACTTGTATGATGGGTTAAGAGGAATTTTAGACAATTCCTCTTTACAAAAACAGCTTGCAACATGGCATAGCATTTCAATTGGGTTGTAAGTTCAAGAAAGCTCTTGGTGTGATCTTTATAGAATGTCCATTCCCAGGGAGAGCAGCAACAGCACTGAATTTCCTCAATTTGTAGAAAGTTTATCTTAATGTGAATTAATGAACCAACAAGATTTTGGACATGATTTAGTAGGTTTTTTTGATCAGGATAGGGTTCTAGCATGTATATTTATTTGTCAGCCTTTCTGATAACATGTTTTCAATTTGTAATAATGAGTTATTGAGTGTTGATTGATGAGCAAAAATGACATATTGATTCATTAAAAATAAAACACAGTATGTCGAAAATGAGTCCAAACAATTCAGAATCAGCTCTCCAGAAGTTATATATATATATAAGTATAGTCTAATATGTGTTAATACATTTTTAAATATTGCAGTGCTACATCTTTTTGAAGAGATAAAACTGACCAAGGCAACAGCTGAAAATCTTAGCCTCGCCCTGGAGGCCACTCAAGAACAAGGTACAGAACCCATCCTTGAACTCCAAATTTCTAAGCTGGTGTAAACACTGAACTATACATGAACTGTTATCATTGGGATTATTTTATGTGCTTCCCTAAAGGGCTGTGACCATCTATGTGTCATTTGTTGGCTCTTTGCACCCAACGAATTCAACTATGATGTTTATTTTTTGATTTAAGACTTCTTTAAAGAGTTTTAATTTTATTTATTTTTTTTGCACTGCGCTGCAACGCCATTATGTTTTTCACACGGACACCACAATTTTCTGCCATTAGCATTGGTGGCTGCCATAGTAATGATTCCCAGAATTCTTCAGGGCGGCATAACACATGACATCATCAACGTGATGATATACAGGTCAGCACAAACACTTCCTTAGTATCCAAAATGAGATAAAATCTATGTTTATTATCAGTTATTTCTTTGGTGTGTTTTTGCTTATAAGATTTAAATTATCTGGCTTTTTGGCTTTGATTTTTTACTAAGTACTTTGGATTGATAGAAGGTTTTGATTCCCAACAAAAAACAAACTTTAGAATGGATTTATTTACATCTCTTCGCCTGGTCCATTCATGAAAACTACTCATTTTAAGTGATCAAGTATTATTTAAGGAATGGTACACACTTACTTACTTTCATTGTAGTGAAGTGATGTTAATACAGGGTTAGCCAAAATAAAGTACCACATTTCTCAAGGTCATTGCGTGAGGTAGAGGCAACCGAGTGGGTTGGGGTGGAGGTCCTGTGATAGGTGATCCCTTGTTGTTTTTTAGTCAGCAACATGCCTTGGTTCGGTGTGCACCATGCTTACACTGTCGAAGAGTTCTTCAAAATCTACGAATCTATCATCATTACACAACGCGCCTTCCAAACGCACTTCAGCATTCCTTCTATCGGTGACGATCCAAATCAGAAAACAATTCTTCAAATTCTTCAGTGGGTAGCTAAATTTAGACAGATGGGTACAACATTTAATAAAAAATCTCCAGGCTGTCCTCGGACTGTATGAAGACCTGAAAACATCCAAGCTGTAAGGGCATCAATTTTGCAGTATCCTAGACGTTCAGCGCACAAACATGCTTCTGCCTTAGGCATTTCCAACGCGTCTTTGAGGAGGATTTTGCATGAGGACCTTAATTTTCATCCATAAAAAATGATGATTGTACAGGAACTTACTGAGAATGAGACCAAGAGAGCCGTAGAGAGTTGAGCACAACATTCTGCAAACTGTTCATTGAGATGTCATCATCATGTGCACATTTCCATTTGAATGGTTGCATACATAAGCAAAGCTTTCACTATTGGGCAGTAACCCAAGGGCTATCTGAAGTAGAAGATATACATACACTGACCTCAAAATCTTGAAGCCCTCCAGGACACTATTCGCCACGAAATCAATGCTATTCCCCGTGAAATGGCTGAATGAGTCATGAATACGTTCAGAAATCGTCTTGAAGAGTGTATCACTAATGATCGCTACCACCTTAAAGACGTAATTTTTAACACAGATTGAAAAAAAATCTATTTTGTATAACCTTTCTTGAGTCATAATGAAATTTATTTTATCTTGTAGCATTTTTGTAGAATAAACGTTTGAAGTGTGGTACTTCCTTTTGGTTCACCCTATACTAATTAGAACAATTTTTATAAGAAGAGGCATTTCAGCTTACGAATTCAGTTTACCTATCCATCCATCCATCCATCCATCCATTATCCAACCCACTATATCCTAACTACAGGGTCACGGGGGTCTGCTGGAGCCATTCCCAGCCATTATAGGGCGCAAGGCAGCAAACAAACCCCAGGCAGGGCACCAGCCCACCACAGTCAGTTTACCTAGATCTTCCAAAATAACATCAAGTCAAGTTTTGAAGGTTCCTAAAGTTCTACTCTTTATCATATACTACTTGATAATATATGTCTGTGGCTGTCTGTATGAAAATAAAATATTCTGATTTTTTTTTAGATTTGCTACTAACAAGTTTCCATCTAAGTCCCTGTGTTCTTGTTGAAGAATTCATTATAAAGTAACAGCTAGTATCCACCATACTGACTCCCTTCATGATAATGAACAATTCAGTATTGTTCCTTCCTTATCTCTGTTTGCTTAAACTAAAAAGGTTCAGCTCCTTCAGTCTCCTCTCATAGCTCATACGTTTCTGTCCTAAATTAGCCTATTTTATTTCTCTAGACTTTCTCTCGTGTTGATAGACCTTTATTGTAATATGAAAACTAAAACTGCCCATTTATGTTATGTTTCAATTGTTCAATTCTTTTTAAGTCCTGTGTTTTTGGGAGTATTGTGTTTTTTGGGATGCTGTATCTAATACTGGTGTCGTTTTGGTTTCACTTTATTTTTAGTATTGTCAGAATTCATTCATGTCATTTCAAACACAGTGTGCTGTTGTTCTGGCCTTGCTATGGTTAGAGGTTGTGACACATGCTGTTAGCAGTCAGTATGACGATATAAATGTCTCACTGCCCACTTCCTCTCCATCTGAATTTGATGAATAATCCCTGTTACACTTAAAGTTGTTTTTCTACAATACGTGAGTTTTTTGGTATTTAATTATTTGCCTATGTTATTTTGAATGTAATTTAACATTTGGTTTGATTTGTCAAAAGATTGACTTGATTTCCTGACCTTGTGTGTTTCATGACTTGTGTTTCATGTTCTGGTCCTTGAGTCAAAATATTTCTTCTGTTTTTACGAGAACAACTGGTATGTGTGGCATGTTGACCTTCTAGTAAAACATTCTACAATTTTTCATAATGACACAATGGCTTGTGTGATGTTTTCTATGATCTTTATAGTTCAAAACTGTACTTATTTTAAATTGTTGCAGACTAAATTTTCACTGATTTGTGTTGGCATGCTTTATGATATTCATAAATAACGGAGAAAAGCCGATCCTGATTAAATTTAAATTTCTCCACAGAGCACTTGTTTTTGTGGGATTATTTATTCATTGTAACTGTACTACATCTTTTTGTTGGACACTTTGCAAACACAAAGCACTTTTGCACAATCTAATGATGTGTTGTGTCCTCCTTGCCCAGTCTATCCTTTGAACATGACTATCGATGCCAGCTACAGGCATCCTGGGCATGACTGTACTATGTCTCAACATTGGTGGCAGCTGCTATGTATTCATCTGCATCAGAACTAATTTGCTTCATTTGTAAGTAAAAAATTGAAGTAATTATTTGAAAATTAATTTAAAAAAATTATTGGGTGTTATGCACTGATTCATGTCTGTAGATTGCCATTTCATGAAAATGCTAATACTCAACACCTGACAGTATAAATTTCGTTAAAGTGTTATTTGAACACAGCCGATTTTTGTCTTGGAACCATGAGAAATAACTTGTGATGTGGACCCTATTACTTCTAACTTATTTTTCTTGGATTTAGAACAGAACAACCAAATAGCATATTGTCTTGTCATGCATATGGAAGTAGCATACAAGTGCCAAATTTTAACTCCATAAAGATGATGTTTTAACATGCCTACAAATAAAGGGCTTTATCTAAATTTTCTCCATTCTTAAACTCTTGTAATCTTCACATAAATTCCTGCTAATGGCTATTAAGCGTGACATCAGTGCATTTTCTTTGTTGACTAGGTTCTACAATTCTTCAAGGCTTGAAATCAGCACAACATGAAATCCAGAATCTCAGCTTGTCCTTGGACAGCCACACCAGAGATATTACAGACCAAGGTGATGCTTATTAAATTTAAACTTTCTAACTGATCTCCAAAATTGTTGTATTACGATCATCCTTCAAACAAATCAATAACATAGTATATCTTATTCAGAAGCCATCACGAGGTTGTTACTGTGTTTAAGCTTACAAATTACTGGCCTGTGGTATCTCTTCACTAATTGTACTAATAATTTAGTCTGGCCATTTCATTATTTTGTGTTGCTGTGGTTAGCAATGCTCTCTTATACCAGAATATAAATAATACAAATACAAAGTCAGTAGTAAAGCAATGTTGTTTTGTGGGATATACATGAGGAGAAACACATGATGAGGGATACATACCAATAATTTGGGATCACCACAAATACAGTATATGGGTGGATATTTTTTATAGATTCTGATTTACTGCAACATACTGTGTAAAGGAAATGTTTTAATTTCATTATATTACATTACATATCCTATCATGACAATCCCACAAATTAATCTGATATCTTTTCTTTATTTTAGAATGGCTGCTGGTTCAGGATATTAAGCAAATAGATTATGCCATACAGGCTCTGGGAGTACAACTCAAGGAATATCTGATGAATGACACCGAACAAGGTGATTCTTTGTGATTAGACAATAGTAAGGAGTTTTAAAAAGAAAATTCTTAACACAGATCATATGTAAAATGTTGTACAGGGCTGCAGCTTCTGCAAGAGATTAAAAATGTCAAAGAAACAACAGAAAACATCAGCTTCTCTCAGGTGGATCTTCAAGATCAAGATCAAGGTATGAATTATCAAGAAACATCAATAAACAACAAAGAAAACATGGATGTCAGAGTGTCACACTTCAATTCAGAACCATGCTGTAGATATCAAAGAACAGTATAGACAGATAGATAGATAGATAGATAGATAGATAGATAGATAGATAGATAGA
>JANRMT010062791.1:145619676-145649967 GCA_026402145.1 Polypterus bichir lapradei
ATAAATATGACCTAAAACATCATCAGATTTTCACTCAAGTCCTAAAAGTAGATAAAGAGAAACAAGTTACACAAATGAGAAAAAAATATTATATTTGCTTATTTATTTATTAAGGAAAATGATCGAATATTACATATTTGTGAGTGGCAAAAGTATGTGAACCTTTGCTTTCAGTATCTGGTGTGACCCCCCCCCTTTGCAGCAATAACTGCAACTAAACGTTTCCGGTAACTTTTGATCATTCCTGCACACTGGCTTGGAGGAATTTTAGCCCATTCCTCCGTACAGAACAGCTTCAACTCTGGGATGTTGGTGGGTTTCCTCACATTAACTGCTCGCTTCTAGTCCTTCCACAACATTTCGATTGGATTAAGGTCAGGACTTTGACTTGGCCATTCCAACACATTAACTTTGTTCTTCTTTAACCATTCATTGGTAGAACGACTTGTGTGCTTATGGTTGTTGTCTTGCTGCATGACCCACCTTCTCTTGAGATTCAGTTCATGGACAGATGTCCTGACATTTTCTTTTAGAATTCTCTGATATAATTCAGAATTCATTGTTTTATCAATAAAGGCAAGCCGTCCTGGCCCAGATGCAGCAAAACAGGCCAAAAGCATGATACTACCACCAGATGGGATAAGGTTCTTATGCTGGAATGCTGTGTTTTTATCCTTTCTCCAAACATAACGCTTTTCATTTAAACCAAAAACAAAAAAAATTAACATGAACGTTACCCAATGTGAGAGAGGCCTTCAGTTGCTTAGAATTTACCCTGGGGTCCTTTGTGACCTCGCCGACTATTAAACGCCTTGCTCTTAGAGTGATCTTTATTGGTCGACCACTCCTGGGGAAGGTAACAATGGTCTTGAATTTCCTCCAATTGTACACAATCTGTCTGACTGTGGATTGGTGGAGTCCAAACTCTTTAGACATGGTTTTGTAACCTTTTCCAGCCTGATGAGCATCAACAACTCTTTTTCTGAGGGCCTCAGAAATCTCCTTTGTTCGTACCATGATACACTTCCACAAACATGTGTTGTGAAGAGCAGACTTTGATAGATCCCTTTCTTTAAATAACACAGGGTGCCCATTCACACCTGATTGTCATCCCATTGATTGAAAACACCTGACTCTAATTTCACCTTCATACTAACTGCTAATCCTAGAGATTCACATATTTTTGCCACTCATAAATATGTAATATTTGATCATTTTCCTTAATAAATAAATCACCAAGTATAATATTTTGTCTCATTTGTTTAACTGGTTTCTCTTTATCTATTTTTAGGACTTGAGTGAAAATCTGATGATGTTTTAGGTCATATTTATGCAGAAAAATAGAAAATTCTAAAGGGTTCACAAACTTTCAAGCACAACTGTTTTACCTAGGCATATGTACATTGCAACCCATTCAGGAGAAATAGTTTGATGTCATTAAAGTTAAAGAAATGAAAAGATACAAAAGCAAATCATAGTGGTGTCAGTTGATTTAGGATCTAGATGAAGTTCATAATTCCTGAATTTGATTGTTTGACCAGCTGACACGGAGAAGAGGAAAAGAAAAAACTCCTACTATGAGGCGTAGGAGTAAAATAATTTTCTGGGGGGCAATGGTCAGAAGACAGAAGTGAGCAAATCAAATAGTTAGGTCTGATGGTAATCAGTTTCTGCATCATACAATACCAGCTGGTTGCCAACCCTCCACTGGGGACAGCTGATATAATTAGCGCAGTCGATAATAAGATTTCCAAGTCTTTCTTGTTTCTTCCAGTGCCCCAGATGAAAAGAGTCCTTTGATCAGGTGTGGATGGCACATAGCGCCACCATATCGGATGGGAGACAATAACATAAAAAAGAAATGGATTGATTCTGGGTTCTTATTAATGCATCAAGGAGCTAAACTTATAATCAGATCATTATGTTATGATGTAATTACTGAAAAGCCAGATTTAAAAAACAAGGATTTTGGAAGTTTTTTGAAATGGTCCACTGATTTAGCCCTGCATATTTCTATTGGTAAATTATTCCAAATTCTAGGTGCATAAGAACAGAAAGCTGCCTCACCAGTTCTTTTATGCTTAGATCTAGGAATAACAAGCAAACCAGAATTTGCAGATCTAGGACTGTGTTTTGGTAAATAAGGAAAAAGGCATTCAACAGGTATGGTCAAGATTGTTTAAAGCCTTATTTACAAGTAGAAGTATTTCAAAATCAATTCTAAAGGACACTGTCAGTCAATGTAAAAATATTAGCATTGGGGATATATGTTAATATTTTTCCTTTTTGGTTAAAATTCTTGCTGCTGCATTGTGGACAAGCTGTATCCGATTTAAGTTATTTTATAGGTACTTCTGATAGGAGAGCTTTGCAGTAGTCTAGTTAGGTAAACACAAACACATGTATTAATTGTATTTCCTGACATTATATGAAATTTTAATATCCCTAATAAGTTTAAAATTTGCTGTTTGCAAATTACACATAGATAGCAATGACCAATTTAGGGCTGCACATCTTAACTGGAAAAGGATTAAAATATAGGAGAGGAGATCCTAAAATCAGTAAAGATGAGAGTATGACTTGCTCTAGGGCTGTTCCTAGCCAGAGGTTAGTGAGGTCACCTTAACTATACCAAGGGGTCCCATTTAAAGGATCATTGAAGTGGTTGCAGGGGCAACTCTAGGTATAGGTCGAGTAAGCACTGGCCCAGGGGACGCCATGAGTCCTACTTCTGTTGCAGGAAATGTGTGCCAACCCCCCACCCACCAGTTGCAATCAAAAGGATGACAGTTTCAAATGAGGACCCCCCACTCATTGATTTCATATGCAATCACCAATCGTGAGGGTGCTGATCTTCAAGGAGGCAGTTTTATTCCCCCAACGACTCAGCAATTTCAGTCACAGATCTGAAAAGGTGACTCTTTTGGGATGTGTGCTTTTTAGGGTGCTTGCAACTAACACTTCCTAGGGACGCAGTGTACCCTTGAGTCAGCCAAAGGTGGCTAACATTATGTATGCTTTGTTTTGTACTACCAAGAGCCTTTAAAGAAAACAATAGACTGTTTGAACACACCCAAATGCCTTTCAGTTTTTTAAAACAAGTCTGTTTGGCCACCATGATACATTGAAAGATTTTGAGGAGACAATGATGGAAAGCTGTTTCTAGGACAGACCTTCTGCACTGTTTATTAAACAGTTTTGATAATGTTGATGGAAATTTGAGAGGGAGATTAAGATTTTTGGCTATAAGATTAAGATTTCTTTTTTACTTTTTTCAGATTCCTGTCCAGCCAATTTCCAGCCTTTTAAAGAGAGCTGTTACCATTTTTCAACTGAAAAAAAGCAATGGCAAGAGGCTCAGACTTTCTGCTCCACCTTGAAATCACACCTTCTTGTCATCAATGATGCAAATGAACAAGCAAGTTATTTTCTTTACTGTACTTAAAGGGGCAAAGATCAATCCATTGTGCTGTCTTGTCTATTGAGATAATCATTTCTGACACAAGTAGTGGCTGATATACTAGTTGATCTGGTATACCGGATGAAATTGTTCCTGCGGTACAGATTTAAAAAAAAAATTCACTGACCTGGGGCCTCATGTATAACGCTGTGCGAAGAATTCGCATTATAACATGACGTAAGCACAAAAGCCGAAATGTGCTTACGCACAGAAAAATCCAGATGCAGGAATCTGTGCGTACTCCAACTTCCGCATTCTTCCACTCCATATATCCTGGTCAGCGTGAAAAGTAACGCTCGTGCACACGCAGTTCTCAGATATCAAAGTCGTCGTGAAAAGGGGAGTCGTAGCCCACCGTCTGAGAGTCATATGAAAGCTTATTAGGGTACAGAGAAAAAAGAGGCACACAGTGGGGAAAAAGCACGAAATGTCAACTTCAATCTCGAACTTTCCACTTTAATTATGTAGTTTATTTTATCATTAAAGTAGAACATCATAAACTTCATCTTAAAATCATTTAATTAACCAGTTTCTCAAATCACATTGTAATTAAAGTAGCACGTTAAATGCTTTGTTTTGTATGTGATCTTCTATGTGCTCAATGTGTGTGAATCACTACTTGCTTCTTAAACCGGCTCTCTTCCTCTGACTGAACCCAGAATCCATTACATTCGTTATATTACAGCTCTTTGAATAACTAAAATACTGAGATGTATACGTGATATCATTTTCATGATGATAGGAGTTAAAGCACGTTATTAAACATGGGTTTTACGGTGCAGTAATTGTGCGCGACCTTCGATGAAATTATGTACTGCAGCAGTACTCATGGGCGGCTCTAGGCTTGTGGCGGCCCTGGGTAGAGAAAGAATCGGTGGCCCCTTTGCCCGCCAATGTCAATATGATATCTTATGCACGTTGGATGGCCACGTCCGTTGCGGACACTGCATAGCCATGACACAAGCGTTTAACTTTTGTCGAAATTTGCCGTTGCGTTTTTAGCTGTGTCGTTATTTTCTCTTTCTGTTTTATATTCAATATATATTGGTGTGCCCGCCCCTGCATTCCTTGCTTTTCTTTCTCCAAGTAACCGATCACCACACAATCAGCTCTGTAATAGACGTTAAGCCATCTGTAAGTCTAGAGCGCAGATTCTTCAAAACGTTTAAGGAACATTGAAATATCTTCGTAGTAATTGTTTAATTATTCTATCCTTCACGCCAGTCCCAGTGAAGAATATAGATTATTTAAATGAAGGTAAAGTTGTATCTGTATAATATAATAAACATATTTTGTTGCATTTCATCTTAAAAATGATATCATCATCATATGTAAATACGCGCTTTATAAAGTGGACCAGGTTGTGTAATATTATAACTGTAGTGCAAGTTTACAGTGGGGTGATTGTACTTATAAGTACAAACTGTTCTACAAGGAGAAATTGAGTGCTTTTAACGTTCTTGGGGTGAAACTGTTTCTGAACCACGAGGTCCGTACAGGAAAGGCTTTGAAATGTTTTGCCGTGGCTGAGGTAGCATGTGCTTGAAGCTGTATACCGATAATTCTCTTTCCGATCAGCTGCTGCTGTGATTCCCCACTCAAATACAGTGATATAAATACTCCGAGTGGTGCAGTGAGAGTAATATGGAAAAAGATGATCCGCTGTGGCAACCCTTAAAGGGTGCAGCTGAATGAAGAAAAAGAAGAAGAAGAAGGTGCAGTGAGAGTAACAACGCTAAAGCAGTTATGGTATTTGGAATACTATGGCTATTCCCTGGACCATTATATTGTTACAAGTTAATTACAATCAGATGCATTACACTAATAAACAATATGCGGTTTTTTTCAGTGTATTTATAAAGCAGCATCAGGAAAATAAAGAGTAACCACACAGGAACAGCAGCACTGCTTTGACGCTGGGTGCTGCCAGTCTGCAAAACCGAGTGGAGAACTTGCGTACAACAAGGTATGAGGTACTGTGGAAAAGTGCAGGTTTTACGCCAAGTGTAGGTTTTATACATCGCGATTTGAACGTGGAAAAGTTCTTACGCAACATTTCTGTGCGTACGCACCGTTCATTCATGAGGCCCCTGGTGAGAACAAGTGAAAAATTAACAGATCACAAAACATATAAATCTGTGAATGGAAAAGGGAACAGCAAATGTGATATGTTTATGTATTAATGTCTTAAATGTGATGTTTTTTTACTGTATATAGAGTTGCAGGTGAACTGTAACAAGTAAGGTTACTTCTTTAAAAATATAACCCTTAGTGACCTGCAGTTCAGACTGATTAGTAAGCTGATACTGACGCCAATCTCCTACGACTCTGCATTGGATTAAATGGTTTTGACAATGTGTGCCAATATAAGTATGGTAATAAGCCAGAGGTTTAAAACAGAGATAAAGGACAGGAAACTTACATGTCTGGTTCTGTGTTGGCTTTTTAGTGGCATAGATGAGTGAGTGAGAAGGAAGCTTCTCTTTCACTGGTTTAAGCTTCTTTCAAATCTTTTGGAGTAGCTGAGTAGTAACAGATAAAATATATGACTTTGTGGATAATTAATCATTACTTCATTTGTCAGTTCTGAACAATACATATTGCAGTCTGAAAAGTATTTACAAATACATTACATTGGCATCTACTGCAATCATCAGAATTTTAAATTTTACTGTGATATAATTTTTGGCCAAGCTGTCCATTTCAATGCATTGGACCCATCTAATGTTGACATTACTTTACATTCTTAGCACTAGAATTACCAAAGCCTATGAAAAAACTTGCAAACCCAGCCCGCCTTAAATCCGTTCGCAGCTTTCCATCAGCATCTTTTGTTTTGTAAATGTGTCAATAAGCGCAAGCAGCCTGCTATCCCATCATCTCACCACCGCAGAAATGGCAAAAATTGCTCTCCCAGCTCAAGCCTTGTTCATTTGTTAGTGAGGTACCGGAAGCTGTATAAGGTAAATAATATATAGTTATTTGGATCACATGCATTTCATGTGTGTTCCGTGTCTACAAAGATCTATGTAAGTGTAGCATGACAGAAATGTTGAACACAAAACTAAAAGACAAACTTTTTTTCATGTTTAGTAGTAACAACAAAATTTTGACATGAAATGTATAAGTATAACAAAACAAGTGCAATTTTAATCAAGACTATAACTGAAGAAAAAGAAATCAGGTTAGTGTACTTTGCTGTTATAAATGCTTTGGTAGTACAGCGTTAAGAGCTGCTGACTCATAATCAACAGGTTGTGGGTTCAAGCCTTACCACGTCACAAAATAAACATTTGAGTAGTGAGCTGCTCTTATTGTTCCTATTATACAATAAAAACATACATTTGATTTGAGTCTGTAACAGCTGGTGTAAATGTATGGTGCTTGTAAATGTTAGCATTTTTTTTTGTTCAGTTTTAATCTCTCAGTTGCGTTCATGCTCGCCCTGATCTGACACAGCTGTTTTCAAATAAAGACGTTCTATAACAGAGGTGAACTCAGATGAGGATGAGGGCTCTACATCGGAAAAAGAGAACAGAAGCCCTTCCTGCAAGGAAAGTCCACTCACATATAAGAACAATGCAGCTGCACCAGGCTTAAAGGCGAAAGATGGCACCGTTTGGATGCAACAACAGGTCGAGTGTCATCCTGCAAGTCAGTCTGCCCCACACCAGTCTTTCAATGAAACAGTATGGCTTACAGAGCTTAGAGAGCGACTTTTGCCATTTCTGTGGTGGTGGGGGTATGGGATAGCAGGCTTCTTGCTACTTGCATTTATCGACACATTTACAAAACAAAAGACACTGACAGAGACGTGCAAACAGATTTAAGGTGGGCCAGGTTTACGGGTTTTTTCGTAGGCTTTGGTAATTCTAGTGTTAGGCAAAATTCCTACAGATTTTGCTTAGACTCTAAAATCACTGAAGAAAATTGGTGCCTAAAATCTTCTCTTCATTGTGGCTCAGTGAATAGGTCTTTTTCTTTATGAATGTGAACTAAAAAGCATGTGCGAAACAGTGCAGGCAGTGTGGTGTAGTGATTAAGGTACTGCACTTAAAACCATAAGTAGACGCCCTCGCTCGCTTGCTCACGCTCTCCCTCTTTCTCTTTTTGCTTTTTCTACCTTACAACTTCTCATGTCCAACCACATGCCTCAGTTTCTCTGAGTGCCACACTTTTCTCTGATATCCTAAAGACATAAATGTTAAGTTTCAACATTAGAACAATTGTGATGAGAACAGGTCATTCAGCCCAACATGCTCGACCACTCTGTTCACCTAGATTGTGCAAAGTTCAGGTTTGAAAATCCCTAAACTCCTTTATTCCATGATCACACCATTACGTAATTTATAACATGTGTCTATGGTTCTTTTTGTAGAGAAAAACTTTCTAATATTTGCACAAAATCTGTCCTTAACAAATGTGTTCTTATTGTAGCTCTTATTTTAAAGTAACAACTAGGATCTACATGTCCCCTCCTAGTCTCCGTTAGCTTAAATTGAAAAGGTTCATTCTCTCCTTGTAGATTATACCTTTTAGTCTTAGAAGCATCCTAGTTTCTTTTTTCTTGATTTTCTCTAGTGCTGCTATGTATTTCATGTAGTATGGATACCAAAAATGAACACAGTAGTCCATGTGCGCCTCATTAGTGCCTTATAAAGCTTAAGCAAATGTCATATTCTGCAACCTCTGGTCCTGGCGTTATGTCAAATTTGACTGAAGTTACTGATTGCATTGTCTGAACATTTACTGACTGAGTGCCATTTTCCAATGCAGTTGAGCTTTCCCCTGTTTGCAATAACCAATAGTGTGTAGCATGATAAAACACATGCTATATGAAGAATTAACAGCTATGGCGAGTTCAGCCACAATCTTGGCCATTTTTTATTCTTTTTTTCTATTCAAGTCATCAGACAGATGAGCTTCTCTTCTTTTTGTGCCAGTGAAGTCCAAAACACCCACATTTCTTTTTCCTTGTCTCTGCATTATCTGTATTGAGCATTCATTGGTTTCCAGCTCTCATGCACACAGAGCCACCCCTACAACTAAAGACAAAATCAAACTTGTTTGATCTGTTCAAGCGAGTCGTAGACTGGTTGGAGTGAGTTGTTAGTCAGCATGCCACATTAGACAACTGCCATAACGGGAGTGAACTGACAGCTGCCTCCAACTCACTAAAATTGTGAAAAGGAAAGTTATGATTGAATAGGCCTGTTACTTGTGCAGTAGACCCCATCTCCACCACACTTACCAAATCCTGCCTTAATGTCATAATCCTGACTGCTACAAAAATAAATTCACTTGATACTGGCTCTGTGCCAGCTACTTTGAACATCATTTATGTTAAAAAAGTATCGTCTTGATACTGACAATCTAAACAATTTTTAGTCAATCTCTATTTACTTTTTCAGTCTAAAGTTTTTGAGCATGTGGTGGCCTGCCAGCTCATTAGTTACTTAACTTGTAATAAGCTAAAGTAATGTTTACAGTCTGGTTACAGGGCACATCACAAGTGGTGATCACTAGGGGGCACTCTTGATGTAGCCCCAAAAACAGAATGTCTCAGACACCACAAAAGTATAGTAACAAGGCTAAAACAAATATATGTTGTCAAACCTCTGCAAACTTCAAAAAGAAATAGACATAACATATAAATCCCTTAAATACAACCTGTATATCAATGAGCAGTAATACTGAAACTTGTTACTAGATGCTACAGAACTGCACTATTAACAGCGAATGGTAACATTGATGGATATATTAGGTTCATTGGGTCACTATTGCCACATACTGTATATAAAGTGCAGTGAAATTCTAACATATTAATCAACATGCAACACATCCTCACCCCCTGACACTGTGATCAGTGAGTATTAACACATTACTGCAAAAATTGTTTCTTAATTAACTGTCTTCCTTCTCTGGAAATATTATGTTTCCTGGAAGCTAGAATTTCAGCATAACAGAACCTGAAACATAACATATAAACATATAAATATTAAACAGGAGCACTAAATACTCTTAGATAGCAGAATCTCAATAAAAAAGAAAATAAATAAACAACAAACCCCTGAACACACCGGAATAAATAAAAGAAATAAAACCTCTGACTTGGATAAAGATACAAATCAGTCACAGTGGGGCAATATAAAAGTGCTAATGAAGGAGGTCAGGATTAAAAATGAGCTTTGACTTTAAATCTATAAAGTCATAATATAATATTTTAATTGAAAATTTCTGAAATAAAACAGATCACATGGAAGGTTTCTGCTGTGTTTTTCAGAATTATGTCAAAACAACTGCCAAAGGAGAACTATATTGGATTGGACTACATGATAGTGTGAATGAAGGAGCTTTTCAGTGGGTGGATGGCACAGACTTTGCAAATGTAGACAAGTGAGTGTTTCAGTATTTTTTCAAATTTGTACCTGGAAGCTGTCATGCTGTCAGTGTTTTAATGTGCTTTATATTAACGAAAACAGAATCTTAAGTAATGCATCTATATCCATTATTCGTGTAGGTTCTGGGATGAGAATCAACCGGACAATTGGAAAGACACTGAAGATTGTATTAATATTAGCATTTCTGGTAAATGGAATGATATCAAATGTACATCAAACTTAAAATTCATTTGTGAGATAAAAAGGAGCCTTGATGACTGGATTCAGGAGCAATTGAAGGCAATCAACTTAAAAAGGGACAGCAAACTTACAAGACAGCCATGAAACCAAAGTGAAGGACAAAAGATTAGCTGTCTTACATTTTTAACCTGTGCCAAGTTATTGCTAATAATAATAAGTTCAACCAAAGCTGAAAAAACATTTATCAAGAAAAATGTATATACAAGTATTCAAAAATATACCAAATAAATTCCAGAAACTGGTGAAAACAAGCAATAGTTGTTTTTTTTGGCTTGTCTTCTTTGATGTCTTCCTGTTTGGTTGGATCTCCTGAGATGGACATATTCTGAGCTGATTTCTTTTCTTCCCCAGTTAGTGGAAAATATGTTCTGTCTTACTAATAACTTTATTGTTATTGAACAAGAAGCCACTATCTGCGACTGGCAATATTGAATTTTTCTTCTCTTGATGGGCAATTTTTTTTTTACTTTCCATTTGTACCTTACTATTGCCTTGGACAACAGTTTGCATACATTTTGCTATATTACCAGTGACAATTTCTGTTTTTCCCATTTTTTGGCAGTTATGTTTAGTCAATTTAAAATCCTTCAGTTCCTTATGTTCTTCCAATTACAGCATGACATGCATGCAGAATTCTGACACAGTGGCCTGATTGTGGGTGACAAGCAGATTTTTGCGAATGGTAGTATTGGTTTTCCTCTTTGTATGTATGTGTATGCAGTACTGGTGTATTTAATAAGCTATGATGGCTATGCTGAGGCACCTCCTGTAATTATTTCCCATTTCTATTATTTTCACTACCTGATCTGTGCAACATAGAGGGAAACATAACATGTTTAGTTCAACAGTGAAGACACAATATACTATGAATCTATGCAGAATAATGAAGCATTTTCATACTTGTCTCCTTATGGTCAGCTAATGTACCTCTGAAATGAAAATGCTGTGATTTTTCTTTTAATACCAATCTGGTAGTAGCCTAGTGTGAGGTGGAATACGTTTACAGCGCACATGCATTAAAGCTCTGCACATGCACAACACAAATCAGGCAGGGAGCGCAGATCAAGTAATAACAACCCCATCCTTTACTGGCTGATACAGCCCTGTGTGTTATGTTGGTCTTGCAAAGCATCCTGGAGGACTGGGAAAAAAAGTTTGTCTAAGCCGGCTGCACGGCAAATTTTCAGGGAAACATTTGTCAAACAAGGTCACTGGTGAATCCAGCAGATTAGTTGCAAAAAACACTTTTGCTAATTTTGCTGATTGGTAGGCGTATTCATCCATAAGACAGATGAGTGACTCATTTATTCTGTTGAATGTTAAATCTGATTAACATATCCACTTTACTATTGGAGTTTATACTTAAAATTTGAAAACAATTGCACAAGTCAAGATATAGCAGCAACACTAGACCTGACCTGTTTGTTACTGTTGAGGAGCTGACAATCTTAAATTGCTATAACAGAAGATATATATTTTGAAATACATCATTTCAACTGGTAAACCTCTTCTGATAGTATTGTTTGGCACAGTTTCTATTATTCTGCAATTTTCCCTTTAAGCTTTCACTATTTTTCTGCACTTTATTATTATTATTATTATTATTATTATTATTATTATTATTATTATTATGCTTCTTTTAACTTCATTTGTTTGTTGTCTGGTATAAATTTTGTAATATTTAGCCTACTTCCTATTGTCCAAATGATTTAAAATTTTGCACACTTACTCACTTCCAATGACAATACATAAACCAATAATCAGTTTCACTAATTGATCAATTAATCCATATTAATTAAGAAATAAAATTTTCATATGAAGAATAGTTAAAGATTTCACCAATAAATGGCGCTAGTAACGGATAGAAATATTAAAGGAAGTGTTAAAATATTGATTACAAAATTATACTAAAACAAACCCAAGACTAAAAAGTTGAAAATAATATATATATAAAAAATACTTTTTAAAAACCACGCTTATATTAAGTTAAAAAGTGTACTAAAAAGTAAAAAATAAGTCTCTCATACATCACTCGTAAAATAAAAGCGTGGACACTTTTCATCAATCAATTCAAAAAACACTTCTTAAAATCTTAGCAAAAGTGCCCACCTTTTATTTTATGAGTGATGTATTCAGTACACTTTTTAACTTAATATAAGAGTGGTTTTTAAAAAGTATTTTTTTATATATATTTTTTCTTTTACCTACACCTCAGGTTCTGCAGTCCTCTTCTGCCTTAAACTGAGACACAATCTTTAAAGAAGTGAAGAATAGCTCCAAACATTTGAATCGCCAGTTTATTTAATTTATTACATTTTTTCTTAAATATTTCTCAACTTGCTGCACGACTTTTCCTGGCCAGAAATGGAGGATCATCCTGCTGTTTCCACAAAGATAAATACTCAAATGAGCACCTACATTGAGATTTTCTCACCTTTTTTATATGCCTGCATTGTACTTTTTCTGTCAAAAACAAAAAATCCATACTGTTTACTAAGATGAAAACTTTACCACTACAGAAGTCCAGGTATACTTCAGTGCTTTTGTAATTTCTCATTGTCTCACCATCCATGGCAAGGAATAGCGTAAAGTAATGTAAGCTCCCTATTCAACACAAGCAGGCACTTGTATAAGCTGTCCTCCCACTCCCACACTGTGAGCAGTTACTCTTAATAAGCGAAACTGTAACCTCAGACTGGCCACATGTTTACAACTGTGTTGTTTCGCATGGGGAACTCTCAGACAATCAAAGGTTGTGCATATGGTGGATATCAGAACACTAAAAGACATTCATGAATACAATTCCCTACAAGTGAATACAATTAAAACAGAGGTGTGTCTTGTCCAATTCAGCTGAATGGTTGTGATTTCTTTATTTCTTCTCCCTGGGTCTTGGTTCTTGATAAACTTTGCTATCATTCACAATCTCAAGCCTGAAAGTCATGCTCACCTGGGTTTTAAAACACACATCTGGATATCTTTTTATCAAGAGTCTGATCATTGCTCTGTAGATTATGATTTATTTGTTATTATTTTACCATTATATTGACAATATTCATGTATTTGCTTTTTTATGATGAGTGTTGCCATTTTGGATATTTGGGTTCCTGGAAAATTGCATGTTTGTGGACATATCATTCCTAAGATCAGCAATAATGTCCTTTAACACCAGAATTACCAGAGCCTACGAGAAAACTCGTAAATTTGGCCCACTCTTAGTGTCTTTAAGTGAAATAAAAGGCAAAAAAAAGGTAACTTTTACAAGTACAGTAACTATAAATGTACAGCGTCTGTTACAGATGCAAACCAAATGTATGTGCGTACTGTATAATCTATACTAATAAAAGACAAAGCCCTCACTGACTGACTGACTGACTGACTCACTCACTCACTGATCACTAATTCTCCAACTTCCCGTGAAGGTAGAAGGCTGAAATTTGGCAGGCTCATTCCTTACAGCTTACTTACAAAAGTTAAGCAGGTTTCATTTCGAAATTCTATGCTTAGCGGTCATAACTGAATCCTACTTACATACATATATACGTCCATAGCCTGCAGCTCGGTCGCCGTGTGAGGCAGAGTTGCGTCACCCATCACCACGCCTCCCACGTAGTTAGCTGCCTGTCTATATTGCGTCCCCCAAACCCACAACTCCCACGTAATTGAGTGCCTGCCCATATAAGGCCATCCGTCAGCAGCAATCCAATAGACACGCTGCCGCTACGAGGCGTTTGTCATGCCTAAGACGAATACGATATTCACGAGATACAAGTTTAGTGAGAAGACGCAAGGTATAAACGAGACTTTTGATCACTTTGTAACGGAGTTAAAATTGCTGGTGAAGGACTGTGCTTATGCAAATGAAGATGAGATGGTCAGGGATATAATAGTGTTTGGCACAAACTCAGCAAAAGTGCAAGAGAAACTTTTAAGTGCCGGGTCTGAGCTAACATTAAATAAAGCCGTGGACATCGCAAGATCGCACGAGATAGCACAAGCACAGCTGAGAACCTTCGATGCATGTACTCCGAGCGGCTCACGTGAACTGACTGTGAACACAGTACGCAGACAACAAGCAAGAGCTCCAAAGAGCGCTGAACAAAAAACGCATTACACAATTGAGAAGGCAGCAAAAGAATATGAAGTGAGTGACGCATACAAGCATATTCATAAGTGCAGCTACTGCGGAAACAAAGCACACGGTGGAAAAAGTCAATGTCCAGCTGAAGGAAGACAGTGTAAAAAATGTGGTAAATTGAACCACTTTGCTAAAGTTTGCAGGACTGGGAAAGGTAAACCCGTGCATGCACTGTGTGATGTCTCAGATAAAGAGGAAGATGAGCTGTTTATTGATGCAGTAAGAAAGGAACAACCCTCTGAAGCTCAAGAAAGAAATAATGTTAATCAAATCCTTGATGACAGCAACACTCATAACAGTCACAAAACAATTACAATGACAATCATGTTACGTTATTTTTAAAATGTTTCCTTTTCTTTTTCATAACTTCTTTAACACACTACTTCTCTGCCACGAAGTGCGGGTATTTTGCTAGCCTATACTAATAAAAGGCAAAGCCCTCACTGACTCACTGACTGAGTGACTGACTCACTCACTCACTCATCACTAATTCTCCAACTTCTCGTGTAGGTAGAAGGCTGAAATTTGGCAGGCTCATTCCTTACAGGTTACTTACAAAAGTTAAGCATGTTTCATTTTGAAATTCTATGCGTAACGGTGATAACGGTCGACAACGTCCGTCATGTTAAACCTTCTTATTTATGGGCCCATCTTCACGAAATTTGATAGGCGGCTTCCCTGCGCTAACCGAAACCGATGTACGTACTTATTTCGGTGGTATGATGCCACTGTCAGACGCCATATTGAACTTTCCAACGGTCTTTGTTGCCCTCACTGACTCACTCATCAGTAATTCTCCAACTTCCCATGTAGGTAGAAGGCTGAAATTTGGCAGGCTCATTCCTTACAGCTTACTTACAAAAGTTAAGCAGGTTTCATTTTCGAAATTCTACGAGTAACGGTCATAATGGTCGACAACGTCCGCCATGTTAAACTTTCTTATTTATGGCCCCATCTTCACGAAATTTGGTAGGCGGCTTCCCTGCGCTAACCGAAACCGATGTACATACTTATTTTGGTGGTAAACGCCAATGTCGGCCGCCATATTGAACTTTCCAACGTCACTAATTCTCCAACTTCCCGTGTAGGTAGAAGACTGAAATTTGGTAGGCTCATTCCTTACAGCTTACTTACAATAGTTAAGCAGGTTTCATTTAGAAATTCTACGCGTAACAGTCATAACGGTCGACAACGTCCGCCATGTTAAACTTTCTTATTTATGGCCCCATCTTCACGAAATTTGGTAGGCAGCTTCCCTGCGCTAAATGAAACCGATATACATACTTATTTCAGTGGTATGACACCACTGTCGGCCACCATATTGAACTTTCCAACAGTCTTTGTTACCTATAGGCCAATCTTCAAGAAATTTGGTACGCGGGTTCCCAACGCTAACTGAATCCTACTTACGTACATATATATGTCCATAGCCTGTAGCTCGGTCACCGTCTGAGGCGGCGTTGGGTCCCCCATCCCCACGCCTCCCACATTGTTGGTTGCCTGTCTATATAAGGCCGTCCATCGCTCCGGTCTCTTCATTCCCTTTCTTGCTTCGCCACAGTATTCACATCTCCCTGCTGATAACTGCAGCCTTTTTATTTAATGCACAGCTTCTCCGCTGTTTTATTGTTCGTTTATTACGATTATATTTATTGTATAGGTATTTTGGACTTAGTTTACATTGTTCAGGTACCCTTTTCCTTTATCGTTCCAACAGTACCCCCATTAATATGTCTATCGAGGTGATCACTATCAATCAAAAAACTGTCACTTACCGAGTGGTTCCCATGCCCGGAGATGGCGCCTGCCTTTTTCATTCTCTTTGTTACATATTGCATGGCCATATCAGGCTCACTCTTGATATCCGGAGGAACATTGTGTCTTATGTATTGAACGACTGGGACAGGTTCAAGGTGTGGACTGATGACGGTACAGGAGATAATCATACTACACAGGAGCACTATAAGAGTGAAATGCTTAAACCTTTCACCTATGGTTCTGCATGTGAGTTGATGGCTGCCGCTGAATTGTTCAGTTGTCACTTTCAAGTGTACCGAAATGGCCAAATATTTTACACTTTTGGACCCCTCAACCCTCTGCAGTTCGCATACCAGGAGAAGATGAGAGCGGAGGATACCATCATCTATATGCTACACTGATCCCTCTCTCACTTGGACAGAGGCAGTGTTGCTGTAAGAATTATGTTTTTGGACTTCTCTAGCGCCTTCAACACTATCCAACCTCTGCTCCTTACAGACAAGCTGACAGAGATGGAAGTAGATTCACACCTGGTGGCATGGATCGTGGACTATCTTACAGACAGACCTCAGTATGTGCGTCTCGGGAACTGCAGGTCTGACATTGTGGTCAGCAACACAGGAGAACCGCAGAGCACTGTACTTTCTCCAGTCCTGTTCAGCGTATATGTATTAGACTTCCAATACAATTCGGAGTCCTGCCATGTGCAAAAGTACGCTGACGACACTGCTATTGTGGGCTGCATCAGGAGTGGGCAGGAGGAGAAGTATAGGAAGCTAATCAAAGACTTTGTTAAATCGTGCGACTCAAACCACTTACACCTGAACACCAGCAAGACCAAGGAACTGGTGGTGGATTTTAGGAGGCCCAGGGCCCTCATGGACCCCATGATCATCAGAGGAGACTGTGTGCAGACCTATAAATACCTGGGAGTGCAGCTGGATGACAAATTGGACTGGACTGCCAATACTGATGCTCTGTTTAAGAAAGGTCAGAGCCGACTATACTTCCTTAGAAGGTTGGCATCCTTCAACATCTGCAATAAGATGCTGCAGATGTTCTACCAGACGGTTGTGGCGAGTGCCTTTTTCTATGTGGTGGTGTGCTGGGGAGGCAGCATAAAGAAGAAGGACATCTCACGCCTGGACAAACTTGTTAGGAAGGCAGGCTCTATTGTAGGAACGAAACTGGACAGTTTCACATCTGTGGCAGAGCGACGGGCACTAAGCAAATTCCTGTCAATCATATGTGACTCTTCAATTCCACCCGGGGGAGTAAATGCTAACATTATTCAAAGTTATTGTCTGCTTTTACATGCATTTTTATTACTCTTTAATTTAATTTTTTTTTGTATCAGTATACTGCTGCTGGATTATGTGAATTTCCCCTTGGGATTAATAAAGTATCTATCTATTGATCTATCTAACCACCAATGCCTCTTAAACATCTTAGATTCACAGGTGACAATTTGAGTAGTGGACACTTTGATGTGTATGAATGTTTAAACTCTCAAAAGCTGGATGCGAAGTTATCGATGAAACCGGTTTTATGCTTACAACGCTTGACAGATGCCGAATGTCACTTCAACACAACAAGTCCTGCAAATACTAACGTAATTGAAACAAACCATGAAACTCAAACCGATTATGACAGCAGCAATACAAGCTGTGAGATTTGAGGCAAGATTGCATTTCACATGCCCAACTGTACGTTGCATGCTCAAGAGTAAGCTCAGCGCACAGCTTGGTCATATTACAACCGGAGGGCCGAACTGACAACGTGGCATACAAAGAGATCCTTAACAAATAATTATTGGTATATTTTCCCTCAGATTATAAAGGTTTACTTTTCTTCTTAATAAAAATTTTAAAGCAGTACTTCGCCGCTGTGAAGCACGGGATTTTTGCTAGTATTAACAATAAGAGCAGCTCACTACTGAAAACGACAAATATAGGTGGCAATTAGGATCGAACCGGAGACTCTCGATGACAAGTCAGCAAATCTTACCACTACGCCACAGGAGCTGTTGTCTTAGCCTTGAACCTTTTGTGAAACTGTTTATTTGATCTTTGGATTTCAGGCTTCACACATTATATAGTTTATACCAACATTTTGTCATTTACTACTAAAATATCAAAAATGTTTCTGTTTTAAAAATGTGTTTACACAGATTATTGTAGAAACGGAACACACATGAAATGCATGTGTTCCAAATAACGATCTATTATTTCCACTCTAAAACTCCAGCACTTCACACCCAGGTAATCAATCAAGGCATGAGCTAGGAGAACTTTGTGCACGTTCTGTGGCGGTGGGGAATGGGATACCAGGCTGCTTGCTGCTTGTCTTTATTGGCACATTTACAGGACAAACGACGCTGACAGAGAGGTGCGAAAGGATTTAAAGTGGGCTGGATTTACAAGTTTTTTCATAGGCTCTGGTAATTCTAGTGTTAATTGAACTTAATTATTCCTTTATATAGTGATTCAAAAGCAGATGGTGTAAAGGAATCGTTGGTATAAAGAGTTTAAGAGTTCAGTGCATTTCAGCAAATAAAATCACTACAACAAACAATTGTTCTGCAAGCTCCTCAAAATTGCCAAATGGCCACAAGATCGAGGCATTCAGCCAGGAAAGTTATTATTTTTAAACTGTAGTTAGTTCTTCCTTTCTGATTGCTGACTTATTCAAAATGTTAAATTTAAAATTGCTTACGCTTAGTATTGCAACTTATTATATATTAGTAAGTAAAAATTAGTACTACAGCTTCATAATCTGAAACTGAATGAATTCCAATATGCATGATTAATAGGTTTATTTTATAATCTCTAACTAAAATTAAATTAATAGTCAAATGCACTTTGTTACTTGGTTGGGTGAATAAAATGCTAAAAGTCTTTAAAAAAAAGGAGGGTAAATTCAAGGAAGCTGGAATTCTGCCACCAGACTAAGGAGAGGAGACTGCAATCTTAAAAAAACATCCGCTCCTCTCAGTGGAGTAACTAGAATTTGCTGGGTCCAATAAATGAATGAATAAATGAGGTCCCTCTCATGTAAAATTAAATGAAATCCCATTTAAAAACAACCATCATCAATGGGATATGTATACAAGCAGCAAAACAGTCAATAGTCAAAATTCTGCTTTATGGAGTTGTGGGGTTGATCCCGCAATTAACCTTTTTTAGCTGGGTGGAATGAAAGAGAAGCTATGAGGTTTACAAAGAAAAAACATAAATGTGCAGTATTATTTAATCATTATTAATGATGAAAACCTTATCAAGCTTAAAATTGCTCTCTTCTATTTTTCTTAGAAGTCTGGGTGTCTGCTGCCTTTTTATAATTAGTAATTATCCTTGCTTAACATCATGAGATCTGCAAACGTCACATGACCATTTGACATTAAGAACAGATTGTCTGAGAGAGAGCGAGAGACAAGAACAGAGACAGAGAGACTCCATGTGATCAGAGAGACTTCACCCACCTGGACTTAGAAGATGCCGCCCATGTATCAGGTGAACAGTTCAATCTAACAGCCTCCCGGTGACACTCCAACTCTGACACAGATGCTACCGTTATTTTGACAGAAAGTAGTGTTTAAGCTTTGTGACTTTGAAGTAAGGGTTTACATCCAGACTATTTATTACAAAAAAATGCAGCAGTGCTAGAATATGTCTAGAGGAGAATGACTAGGCTGATTCTGAGAGTAATAGGTTTGCGCTATGACAAAAGATTGAAGGTGTTGAACTTTTTCAGTTTAAGTATTAGAGATTAAAAGATGACTCAAATGAAGTGTTTAACATTCTGAAAGGAATTATTAGAATGGATCCCAGCTATTTCTTTAAAATAAATTCTGCACCCAAAACACAGGGACAAAGCTAACAATTTGCTGAGGGACACACATGATAAAAAGTTTTTCTTCATGCATAGAACCATGAACACATGGAAAAAATACCAAGTAAGTGCGCTAGAAATTAGGACTTTAGGTAACTTCAGATCTTGAGTTCTTACTATATTGGTCATTCCAAGCGAATAGGATCGACAAGCTTGTTAGGTTGAATGGTCTGTTCTTGACACAATTATTCCAATGTTCTAATGGTTGCTGTTACTCATTATTTGCTATCATTTATTTATTTTTGTTCATATTCTATCCTAATTAATTCTGCTTTGCTTTTATATTACTAAACTTTACCTGTATATCTTGAATGACTAAAGTAATAAAGTAGATACAGGGAACCTGATAAAGGTGGTTGTAACATTCTTTCTCACAGGTTAGCAGGCTAGAGGGTGACGCACCCAATAGAGGATACCACACAGGGAGTAATGCATTGTTGGCTGGTAAGTGGCCTAAAGTGTATCATCCCTCATGTGTTTAGATTATTCTTGGTGACTAAGGAGTGGCTGCCTTTAGGTCTTGGCTAATTATCTGGGGACACCATGAAGATCTGTCCTCCTTTATGTTTCTAGTACAGTGATCCCTAAATATTTTTTTTTAGCTCAGTCTCCACAGAGCATCATCCAGGGGGTCTCTCCCTCTTGTGGAAAAGCTGTCGATCATCATCTGTGGGGTCATGGTACAGGAGGATTGTTTTCCCCTTTGCAAGCAGTGACCCCTCGCAAAGCATTCTGCAAACATCTTGTAACCCTTTCTCATTCAGTAATATTGTAATTCACGACTCAGCACAACCTAAGTTCAGACCCATAGTTTAAGAAACATTGATCTAGATTTTATTTGGGGATCATGGCATTTCAGGCTTTAGGTTTAGGTTATATCCAGCGACATTCTTGTGTTGTTCATGCCAAAACAAGTGAATCCCTATGTGGAGAATGGAGAAATGCAGGCTGTGCAGACATCACTCTTAATCAGTGCTTAAGTGGCTAGGGTCTGTGTGTTTGTTAAGCTTAAGGTGCAAGAGTAGGCCAACCTATAACTATTCTGTCATGGAATGGTTAACAGAAAATTATTTAAATAAGGGACAAAAAAAAGACATGAGCCAAAAGACAATTAAAGACTTACTACTGGGAAGTCAAATATACACTGTTGTCAAGCCAAAAAACAAAACCCTGCATCGTTGCCGTGTTTTTGTTATTTCCCTTTAAACCCAGATGAATAAGATGTGCCTGTTCTGAACTTTAAACTCACAGAGCGATGATGTCACTGGTCACACACTCCTACATCAATGCACAACAACCACCCTCTATAAACAAAATGGCAACAAAAGTGATTCAAAGTAATTCAACTATGTTAAATAAATTCTAGTTTAATTAACAATGGATGATTTGAAATCCTCCTATTCTAAAACCTAAAGACCGGACCAAAAGGTTGATCAAAAAACAAAAGCTAAGCAACAAAATATTAAAATTGTAACCATGTAAAGTAATAATAATAACAAAATTTATTAGTTCCATTGTTGTAAGAGCCAATCTTAGAAAGTTAAAGCTTTGAGTTAAACTCATTTTAATGTTTTCTTCTTTTGAATAGAATATGATTTTCTTTCATAGTCATAGACAATGGTATAGCCTTTTCCCCCTGTAAGTTAGTATGAGAAAGAACTTTCTTGTTATAACTAAGATACAGTGTGTTAATTGAATCAATTGTTGTTTAGAACAGGTCCCAGTACACATGGACTTAAAAGACCCATTTTCAACTTAGAAATGGGATGGGCATACAGTTTTCTAACCATTTTGAAATGGTTCGGAAACGTTTTTAAGTGATTTGTAATGATTTGAAATGTAACAAGATTTAAGCTTTGAACAGAACTTTTTTGAAAAAGAACTTTGCTTTTTTTTTTGCAATTTTAATTTTCTCTTTTTTGTGTGAACTGTTTTACTTTTAACTAAAACTTTTAAAAATGAAGATATTTTGACTGTGGAATCATTTCAGCGTGTCAGGCTGCTGTAATTAAAAGGGAGTATAAGCAATCAATACAAAAGAACTGGCACCATGGCTGAATCATGACATAATCAATTCAATTCAGTTTATTTTTGTGTAGCACTCCTCACTGAGTGCTGACTCAGATCACTGTAACAAACACACTGTTAACATGCAATTACAGTTTTACAGATTACTAATTACATAATGAATATGTATAAAGATGCACATTTGTTTAAATACAATATGCAACAATATCTGCCTATTAATTAATTTTTAAGCTTCGGCCATTTGGCAACATTAGAACTTTAGAAAAATTTCGATGAGAACATTTAGCCCAACAAAGCTCACCAGTCCTACCAAATTAATTCCTCTAAAATAACATCAAGTCTACTTCTGAATGTACCTAGAGTCTTACTGTCTACCACATTGGTTGGTTACTTATTCCATATATTCCAATAGTTTACATTTACTTACATTAAATTGTATCTGACACAAATTTTCCCAAACCTATATGCTGGGAAAATACCTATATACTATATTCCAAGCCCCTGTAATGATTCAATGAATTCTAAATTGTGTAGCAATCCACCTAGTTTGGCATCATCTCCAGACTTAGTCAGCTTGTTATTTATATTCCTATCCAAATCATTTATGTATATTAATAATAGCAGTGGCCTCCAGCACTGACCCCTAAGGGACACCACTGTTAACATCACCCAATTTTGTCCCTTGCACCATATCTTTTAGTTTCCTGTGTTTTAGCTAATTTTGCACCTATCTACATACTACACCCTGTATACCCATTTCTTTTACCTTGAAGTCCATCCTCTCATGTAATAATGCTTTCTGAAAGTCAAAATAATTAACATCATATTCACAACTTTGATTGTATCCTTTTGTTGCTTCCTCATAGAATTCCAACATGTTAGTAAAACACAACCTCCCTTGTCTGAACCCATGCTGAGTAGATAGATAGATAGATAGATAGATAGATAGATAGATAGATAGATAGATAGATAGATAGATAGATAGATAGATAGATAGATAGTGTTGCTCAATTATTTCATTAATAATTCCTTCAATTAATTTAGTTGTGATATATGTTACTCTAACTGGCCTATAGTTATTTGGATCTGCTCAATCATCTTTTTATATAACAGGATAATATTTGCCATTTTCCTGTCGGCTGGAATTTCCCCATTTTCCCCAGTGTGTAGTGACTCCCTAAAACATGAGCGAAGGGTTTATAAATGGACTCATTAACTTCCATAAGCACTCAAGAATAAATATTATCTGGTCCTGGAGCCTCATTTATAAATGGTGCATACGCACAAAAATGTTGTGTACACCCGCTTCCACGTTCACATCATGATGTATAAAAACTAAACTTGGCATAAAGCCATGCACATTTTCACACCAGTTCAATCCCTTGCATATACAAGTTCTCTGCTCGGTTTTGCAAACTGGCGGCACCCACCGTCATAGCAGTGCTACTGTTCCCATGTGGTTTCCCTTTCATGTTTAGATCCACATCTTTGATGCAGCTTTATCAAATGCACTGAAATTAACTGCATCTCATTTATTAGTTTAAGGCATCTGATTGTAATCAACCCGTAGCTATATAATGGTGGACAGAATGGCCAAACTATTCAAAATACCATTGCTGCTTTAGTATTGCACCACTCAGAGTATTTAATCCACTGTATCTGAATCTACAGCAGCTGATCGGATTATTGGGATCTAGCACATGCTGGCTCAGCCATACACAGAGTCTATCTGAACTTATTCCATACAGTACGGCAAACGCTTCAGAGCCTTTCCTGTAGGGACCTCGCAATTCAGAAACAGTTTCATCCAAAGTGCTCTAAACACACTCAATCAGTCCATCAAGTGCTCCTGGTAGAACTGTTTGTACATGTAAGTACAATCGCCTCACTGTAAACTTGCACTACAGCTATAATATTGCACAACCTGAGCCACTTTATAAAGTACATATTTACATATGATGATGACTGGCTTGTAAATCGATTTAGATTTCCAAGCACTATCTTCTTGGAGCTCTTGATATAATTTTTAAGATGAAATTCAGTAAAGTATGTATGTTACATTAGACAGATACATTTTTAACTTAATTTTAATAATGTATATTGTTTATAATTAAACATGTAAGGACACGGAGGCGCAGCGGTAGCAACGAGTTGGCGCCCTGTTCAGGGATTGTTCCTGCCTTGCGCTGTATGCTTACTGGGATTGGCGCGACCCTGGATGGATAGATGGATGGAATAATTATACATGTACTCTGAAGATAATTCAATGTTCCATAGAAGTTTTGAAGAATCTGCGTTCTAAGTTTAAAGATGGCTTGACATCTATTACAGAGCTGATTGTTTGTGAATTTGTTACTTGGGGAAAGAAAAGAAAGGACAGGAATTGCAGGTTAGTACGTTTGAGAAAGACAGTCAGCGGCAATAAATTAAATTGAAGGTCGTGTACAGCGCATAAAGCATCTTGATGGAGGCAAGAACAATCTCTAGACAGGGAACCAGCTTGTCGCTACCACTGCTCCATCATGTCCCCATGTTAAATACATGCTTTAATACCTACCATTATGAAAATGATATCAAATATACATCTTAGTACTTAAATTATTCAGAGAGCTGCAATATCATGAATGTAATGTATTCTGTGTCCTGTCACCGGAAGAGAAAGCCCATTGAAGAAGCACATAGTGATTCACACACATAGGGTATATAGAAGAAGACTTAGAATACCAAGCATTTAATGTGCTACTTTAGTTACGATGGGATTTGAGAAAATAGCAAATTAAACAATTTTAAGATGAAGTTTATAACATTCCGCTTTAATGACAAAATAAACTACGAGATTAAAGAGGAAATTTTGAGATTAAAGTTGACATTTGGACAATTTTGTCCATTGTTTCTCTGTTTTTTTTCTTTTCTCTGTACCCTAATACACTTCCATATGACACTCAGACAGTGGGTTACGACTCACCTTTTCACGGTGACTTTGATATGTGACCATTTCTTATTTATTTAGGGCACTGTGTGACTTTCTGAACTTGAACTTTCGAGTTTCTCCACCACTCTGTCGCTCGATCATCTTCCATTTGTTGTTCATATCACTGCATAAGCCAACAAATAGTACTTTTTTCCTTTCCTCTACTTGGTGTTCGCTGAAATTCTTCTTTTCCCCTTGTGCTTTTGCCATTGTCTTTTCACAGAACCCAAAACATAAGGGGCTATTTATATTGATATGCATATTCAAAGAGACATAATTCTGGAATGAGTCTGGGTGGGGTGACAGGTGTTTGATTTTAATGCAGTATAAGCAGTACTTCTCTAACTGTAATTTCCAGATCTCTCCGTACCTTCTTAGTAGTTCCTGTTACCTCTGGGAGTTTATGCACTTCCTCACATGTAAAGACTTCAGGAAAATGCAAGTTTAGAGCATTCTCTATATCTCTGTCTTTATATTTTGATTCCCTCTTTTTATTCCTGATTCACTTCATCTCCTTCTTGATTGCTCTTTTTCAACAAAAATATAGAAAGAATCTCTTTTGGGTCATCTTATCTACAGTATTCCTCTCCAGCTTTCTTTTACCTTTCCTAATATCCTTAATAGTTGCCCTCATGCTCTCATATGCCCTATGTATGGAGGAGAGGAAAATAAAAACTGCAGTCAGCAACACCCCTGGATAAAATAATCTTCTAGGGTGTCCACCATCAGTTATAACAAAGAATGCCAAATACAAAGCCAGACATAGAATCTGTTTTAATATCTAACATGAGTGCCTCAAAAGATGTAAATCTCCCAACACGTTTATGAGTAGTGTGCAGGAATTCACACAGAATTATGCTAAAGCCAATTCATGAAGGAATGTAAAACAATTTGGTGCTGCCTCAACTAAAAGAATAGTGTCAGATTTACAAAACCAATTTTCTATAAGAAAAAACAGATTAGATTTTTTAACTAATATGATATGGTTTACCAAAGTAGCTTTATTTACACAAGAGCAAATGTTTGCCCAACAAAATTTTAAACTGTATAGATATTTTTGAGCTGGTATTTTACTTACTTACTTAGTTACCCCTAGTGGAGGATCTGAATTTAATTATAGGTTTTATGTCTAATTATGCTAATTATTATCTCATTTTCAATTGAGTTAGATTTAGTTTCAAAACTGAATTTATAAGATGCCCACAACAGGGAAAGCTGATAACAGCTACAGAATAATAACATGGGGCAAGGACAGGTGATTGGCAGGATGACGCTAGACTTCGTCCTGTATCCAAACGGTGCCATCTTTTGCCTTTATGCCTGGTGCAGCTGCGTTGTTCTTATATGTGAGTGGACGTTTCTTGTGGGGAGGGCTTCTGTTCTCTTTCTTTGATCTGAGTTCACCTCTGTTATAGCGCGTTATAGCGCTTTATTTGAAAACAGTAGAGTCAGATCAGGGAGAGCGTGAACGCGACTGAGAGAATAAAACTGAATAAAAAAACGTTAACTTTGACAAGCACTATAAATTTACAGTGGCTGGTTCAGATGCAAATCAAATGTATGTTTTTATTGTATAATATTAACAATAATAGCAGCTCTTTACTCAAAACAGTAAACTTGAGAAGCTGCTACCATTGAACCCAGAACCTCTTGATTGGGAGTCAGCAGTTCTTAGCATTGCAATACGCAAGCTGTTGCATCATCCGCCTACCGTAACCTGTTTTCTTTTTTCTTTGGTTATATTCTTGAATAAAAGCACACTTCTTTTCTTATACTTGTACTTTTTGTGAAAGTGTTTATTTGATATTTGGACTTCAGGCTTCACACCTTATACACATGTCGTAAAGACGGTCCTTGGGTGTGTGTGGGAACTGTTAACATTTGAATCTGATGATTGTATACAGCGCGGAACTGACCTCTCTGTACTATTCTGTCCTCTGCATCTCCTGGAGTTCAAAAGAAATACCAACATGCAGCAACAAGATCAGAACAAAAAACCAAACATGGCCACTAACTACAACTGCATGAAGGTATGCAAATGAATATAATGTTGCATTAGTGCAACAATGTTTTCCGAAATGTACAATACAGGTCATAAAATGAATTATTCCAAATGTCATATACTGTATACCAAAGTCTCTTTTTTTGTCAGCGCGGCTTTGACATCATGGATCAGAAGGTGCATACTAATTCAGCGTGAGCTGGAGCACTCAAGAATAAAACTGAATAAAAAAAAATTGACATCCACAGTCATTCTCAGTCATGCACACCACTCACATCCACGTCCACAGTTTTCCCAGTCTCGTTTGCGCACAAGATCTGACATGGTTTCCAAATAAAGAAGGAGTGTAACAAAACAAGTTTGTTAGTTATACCATGTCTTTATCTGAAAATGGCGTCAGATCCAGGGGGCGTGTGGGAGCTTGAACGTGAGTGAGAGAATAAAACTAAAAAAAAAAACGCTAACTTTAACTATAAATTTACAGATGCAAATCAAATGTATGTTTTTATTGTATGATATTAACAATAAGAGCAGCTCACTACTCAAAATGGTAAATTTGGGAAGCAGCTGATATCGAAACTTGACTGGTAGGTAGCAGTTCTTAGCATTGCACCACGCAAGCTGTCGTATCAACCGCCTACCGTAACCTGCTTTCTTTTTTCTTCGGTTAAATTCTTGAATAAAAGTGCACTTGTTTTGTTATACTTGTACCTTTTGTGAAAGTATTTATTTCATATTTGTATTTCAGGCTTCACACCTTACACATTTCATGTCTTCATTTTTTCAATTATTACTAAAACATGAAAAATGTTTCTGTGTTAACAACGTTTTACTAAGTTGTTGACACGGAACACACATGAAATGTATGTATTCCAAATGACGATGTACTTTTTAACCCTATAAAACTCCAGCACTTCACTCGAAGATAAACACTGAACACTGAGAAACTTCTTTGCGAAATGAACTGCAGCGGTGGGTGGGGGATACCAGGCTGCTTGCTGCTTATCGGGACATTTACAGGACAAAAGACACTGACGGAGAGGTGAGAATGGATTTAACAAGATTTCTCATAGGCTCTGGTAATTCTAGTGTTAAACATGAATCCATAAAAATTATAAAGCATCCTCAGATGTTAGTCTCTCTGGAAACATGGTACATAAAAATAACATTTATTATTTTATATGGAATATGGTTTAGCTTTTAGATAGTTGATGCCATTCAGTTTTCAACTAATTATACTTTAGGAGTAAAATAAATTTTTACTTTGAGAGAATACAAGTTGTAGTCTATAAAAGCCTTTTATCGAAAACATTTACCTATCCATTAGACTAGCTTAGTCCATTTAAAGACACTCAAATGCAAGGGAGAAATCAACTTTACATTAGAAAAAATGTCTAAAATCATAGATTAACAAATGTTGGAGGACTGGTCACCTCCTTAAACAAGAAGCTGATACAGCTTGAAGATATGAACTGGTGTAACAATATTTGTTTCAGTGCCAGTGCAATTGACCGCAGGGCACACACACGCACACACCAAGCACACACTAGGGGCAATTTAGGATCGCCAATGCACCTAAATTGCATGTCTTTGGACTGTGGGAGGAAACCGGAGCACTCGGAGGAAACCCACACAGACACGGGGAGAACATGCAAACTCCACGCAGGGAGGACCCGGGAAGCAAACCCAGGTCTCCTTACTGCGCCACCGTCTTTATATCCAACTAACCTTATTCTTACATATGCAATTGGTTACATTTACTACAGAGACCCAAAACGGGCATGGAGGCTGGTGACAATTTCTGCTCTGCTGGTGTCTGCCCATTATAATTACATCTTCTGGCTTCCAGGATGCATTTTTGGTGATTCAATTCAATTCAATTATTAATTAATTAATGTATGTTTGTATAGCATGGTTGACTCAGAATGCTGTGACAATTACAAACTTTACAAAATACTGATTACATAATGAATACAAATAAAGATACAATGATAGACAAAGAGGTTTCATACTGATTTTAGGATGTTCTTCTTCTTAAATATATTTGCCTTTACTAGCCGTACTTTTACCTTTCTTTTCAGTGATCCTTAGTAACTCATACTGGTTAATTTTCCCAGTTTTTTGCACACAGTGGGTATTTTAGATTTCCTCACGTTCAGACCTTGCAGTTCTAGAGGATGTGGATTGTTCTTCCCAATCCACGCAAAGGATCTGTCCCCAGGTTCCAGGTGGATTGTCGCTTTCTTCCCTCTTCTGTTATGGATTAATTTCTGAACAATCCTTTTTGTTTCTAATTGTTTTCAGCAGTTAAGGCCTGAAAGCTTTTATTCTCCATTTCCCTTTCATTTCCATGGTACTTTTTGTGGATTGTGAGCAGCCTAGCAGGGGAGGGGGCAAGGTGCCTCATCTGCATGGTTTTCTTTGTAATCTCACTGGCTTTTTTAGGATTTTTTATATGCACACTTGGGGTTGTTGGCTGTAGCCTTGCAGTCAAGGTCTATTTGCGGTGGCTCTGTTGTTAGATGGGGTGGAGGGATTAAGTCCTTCTTCTCATGTCCTTATTGGCTGGCCAGTGGCGGGGGCTTTGTTGTATTGTACCATTTTTTCTCTTTCTTTTTAAAGTATTTACATTGGATTTTCTACTATCTACTTAGTTATGGCTGACTTACCAGTTGCCTCTTGGAATATTTATAATTGGGGTTCTGGTGTTAAGAGGGTTGATGTTCTGAAAATTCTTTGGTGTGAGAAGGTGGATGCCACTCTACTGCAAGAGAATGTAACATGTCTAGGATGTGTAACAAATACTTATGTTGACCCTTCCAGATAAAGTATATTTATACCATGATCAACTGCAACCCCAAACAGGTAACCTCCATTGAAGTAATTAGAGGTCATCAAAAACCAGTTGGCTGCATCAGTGATGATTTATATGTGCCATATTAAGGTGGTGAATACTTAAGAAATATTTTTTTTTAGTGTTCTACATTTGTATCAGTATGCTAATGCTGGAGTATGTGAATTTCCCCTTGGGATTAATAAAGTATCTATCTATTGTCACACACGTGTGAATATGAGGCAGCTGAAGGGCTTGGAGATGAATGGTAATACATCTGCCCAGGGGGTGGCAGGGTGCACTAACGCTCTTTCTAAGTTCCCTGCAGACTTTTCCCGGGAAATCCCACCAGGAGCCACCCCACTTCCAGTCCCGGCACCGAGGACGACATCACTTCCCCCAGACTTCCTATAAAGCCTCACACCTTTTCACTGGAATTCAGTTCTGTTTTGGACTCAGTCTTGTAAACCTGACTAAAACTAAAAAGCATTTACTATTACAGCCAGGATACTGAATTATACGGGTGGCTGCCCCAAACCTTGCCATGTCTCTTGTCCCTTCATATTACA
>JANRMT010062791.1:145650367-145677144 GCA_026402145.1 Polypterus bichir lapradei
GAAAATAAAGAAAACACATTGAATGAGGAGGTGTGTCCAAACTTTTGGCCTGTACTGTACTTGTGAGGAACTCGAAGGGAGGCCCTCTGACACGCATGTGTGACACCTACACCAGTAAGTAGTTTTATGAATAAAGAAGTGCATAGAACACAAGCTATTATCTGCTGAGCAGTGGAAAAAGGTCATCTGATCAGACAAGTCATCCTTCACCTTTTTCTTAACAATCACTGTTGTGGTAGACATAAGTCTATAGACCCAAGTGCTTGCCTCTCATAGTGAAAGGTTATGGTGACTCTCTGATGGTTTTGGGTGGACTGTTTATATTTACTTGTTCTCTATATAAATGACAATGAAAACAAAAAAGTTTTGAATAATCACTTGAAGTCCATGGTGAAGTCCTAATGGTAGTAGAATTTTCCAGAATGCCAAGAGACACAAGGGGTCAATGAATAGTTCGAAAAGCATTTTAACAGTGCAACCCATATACCATTACTACATTAATTCAGGGTTTCTACTTGTGGGGTCGGGGGTGGTTTGGTCTGAGCACTAGTCCACCAAAGGGCCCACTCAACACATAATCAGATTTATGGTAAAAGAGGGGCCAAAATATAATCTCCTTTCAACCTAACTTTTAAGTGTTTGGTGGTGTGGGAAGAAGTGCTATTGGAAAACCGAGACAGACATAGAGAGAATGTGCCATCTCCACCTGGACAACAGCTGGGTGCAGGATTCAAACTCTGAATGCTGGCTCTCTTAAGCAGGATTGGGTGTTTTCATGCCCAGGTCATAATTAATGACTCAGAGTCTAGTGTGTCAGTTAAACTGTGTTTTCTTCATCCCTGTGCCCATCCTTTCCCACACATAACCTCTTACTGTATCTACACATTTTCTCTAACATTGCCTCCCAGCATTGTTACTCATTTAATACATTTACTGCTGACTACAGCTTGGGAAACTCTACTGTTCTATTTGCCAGTTTATTCAAATTTTAGTGAAAGCACATTTCTTATTGTGTGTTTTGCTCAATAACAAAATTCATTTCATCAGTATATTAAAATAACATCCCAATTTTATATTGACATCAGGAACAAATTGTCACTATGGCAGTCAACGTGTTAAGTGAATTTCCACTATTTTAAGGCTTGAATACCAAGCAAGGGCACTTTCTATACCTCTTTTGCTAATGTAGAGTTATAAGTAGTTGCTATCTATCCTGGATTGAACTGGCGAAAGTAGAGGATATGTTAATACAGATATGGCATTCTCATTGTGTGTTGTGACCTCCCATGCTGGTATCTGCTCTACTGTCATGTTTTTATAGATCTCTTTGCTGCAGATTGATACTGTGTACTGGTACTCTGATATTCTCTGCTGTCTTTTCTGGTTCTTTTGGGATGGCGATTTGTGCCACCACCACCTGATCAAGGCAGCATGAAGCCCCCTGAAATAATGGAATTAAGGCGGATGTCTCAGCTGTCCACAAGACAAACTTCAACATATGAAGCATGAAAACAAAAAAGACTGATTCTGCAACTTTCACGTTAGGTAGAATGCCCAGTGGGAGCTTGGTGGTCTTTTGGCCTTGGAACACCTGCAGATTTTTTTTGTATTTTTTTTTCTGTCCTCGCTGCCATCTGACCTTACCTTGTTTTGTTGTTACTTATTCTTTAATATTATTGATTAATCTTAATTGTTTTTCTTTTCTTGTAACTTTATCTTTTTATCTTTGAGCTACATTATTGTATAAAATTATGCTATATAAATAAATCTTGTTGTATGTTCACACACCCCCATGAAAGAGGTATACTCTAGATAACAACATAAACCTCCCATGTTGTGTGTTTGTTCTCGATCGACATGCTCCAAAGCACTCTAGGCAAGCACTGTATATCATTTGGGACAGCGGAAATCCCTGGGTACAGTGCAGGAGCCAAGATTGTATGTCACTGGAAGATGGGGCAGTTATTTGACCAATTATCTCCTTAACTGAATCAAAATAAAAGCCATATCTATGAACCTGCCCAATTAGTGAAGCCACTAAAGCAAATACACATTTAGTGGGGACAACAAGTAGGAATGTTTCTTCATGATATTTATTCTGGCACACATTCACCTATACAATTATAGTTAACCATAATAATAACCATACCTTAATGTATCAAATAATATACGTAAAACCATTTCAAAGCAAATTTAGTAGACTATACTATGCCCTCAAAATAATTTTGTCCATTCAGGGGTTTACAAACCTGTATTGAATCCAGTCTTAGGGAGGGCCTAGGCAGAATTAATCCAAACAGCACAGGATCCAATAGTGGACAAGGTGCTGAATGATACGTGTTTTACTTTATTGAAGTTTTCATTCAGGTTCAGGACTAACTGCATGAGCTTGTATCAAACTATATGAAAAGTTCCAACATAAAAGGGAAATAGTACAAAAATATTTCCTGTTTTTGTAAGTAAACATGTCATAAACGAAAAAAAAAAACAATTTAAAATACAAGCTCAGCTTTTTTAGAATTATATGTCATTTAGCATGAAACAGACAGAAGAAACATAAAAAGAAGTGCTCTTTGTAATAACAAATTATTAGCTATTCAAGATAGCAACAAGTGAGAGCATCATTGCACATTTTAGGAAAAGCACAGCACAATCTCCTCTGTAAAAAGTAATGAATTGAATTGAATCCATTCTGCATTTTACTGAGATTTAAAAATCTAATTTCTCTGTAAAATATAGAAGACTAGGGGGCTTCACCCCCTGCTTGCTTTGCTCAGCAACCCTCCCCCCAGCCTGTGCTATGTGCCAGCCACTTCACGTCTCTGCCACTCGCATATGTAGATTTTACTTTCGCCAAACAACAAATCTTTTAATTCTCACGGATACGCCTCTTCATTGGGAAGAAACACTACTTTTCCCTGATGGCAACACGAATTAGACAATCTACAAGTTCTACAAGTTAAATCCGAACAATATATTTGATCTCTTTTCACTGTTCCGTTATTTCACCGAGTAATAATTTCCATTTGTTTGCGCTAATGTGATCTTTGCTATCATTTTTTTGAGACTTTCGAATTTTAGTACTTTCATAATTTCTAACCTGCTCTGCATGTGTATCATGCCAACATTTTTAAATTCTTTACGATGTTCTACTTTGTAATCTACTCTTTGACTTTTATTTCTGGCCCCGGGCGTGGTTAAATCTCTTGGCACAAAGTCTCGTCTCGCGGGATGTGAAAGTATCTCTCTGAAAAAGTCACGTCTCGTCCCAGGCTAAAAAATCTTGTCTCATCCCAGGATTTTTTCATTATAATAGGGAGACATTGTAGAGCTATACATGCTCTTGGTGCTCTCAATTGTCGAGTGCAACTTAGGATTCCTCAAATGCAGGTGGCAGAGTCTCTTTTGTGTCAGATGGGGGGCTGTTCTACCAGCCAATCAGGTTTTAAAGCATCATGACTGCCTATGCATGAGGTTGATCAGCATGATCCATAAATGGATGTTTCAGGCTGGCGTTTGAGGTGTGTTCATATGTGCACTTTTACAAGGTGACTGATTTATGAAAGTTAAAATTCCATAGAAATGTACATATGCCAGGTTTTACTAATCTAATTTTATTTTTTTTTTCTGTATTCACCTCTTTATTTGGAATGCACATATTTGTATGCTTGAATCCACATAAAGTTTTATAAATGAGGCCTCAGGAGACAAAGCAGAAAGGGGTGGTGATCTCAAGATCAAACATGCTAGTTAGACCCCTGTAGGTACTAAGAGTCTTAGGCTAGTTAGATAGCTGCTTAATCACCTCAGTACTACCCTCACCACTCCACAGAAGAATCACCCTGTGACAAATCCACTCCCTTGACCCCTGGGACTGCCATGGGTCCTACTCAATCACTTGAGATAGTTCTGTCTCCTATGTGTTTCCTTAATCTGATCTCAGTCTGATGAGTGGTGGTGTAGAAGATTCCACATATCCATTAATTACTTGAGCTCACTGAACACAATTGTACCATTTCCTCTGCTAGTGTTTTAAAGGCAAAAAGGATGAACTTTGCGAAAAGAAGCAATATTACATACTGTGACCCATATGGCATTACTGGAGAGAGCGCTGCAGTTGTACTGTCATTACAATGTGAAGATATTCCATTCAGCAGGACACTCTCACATAAAATAAATGTGCTAAATAACCAGTGGCCATTACAGGGAGCATTGTTATCCATGTAACAAATCCATGGTTTTGAATTTCTTGTTATTACAGTAAGGAACAAGAGACTTGAGCAAAGAAAATTATATTCTGGTCAAAAATCCACAAAGATTATGTTAAGACATGCAAATGTAGAGTATTAAATAAAAGGTTGGGCATGAAGTAAATTTTTAGTTCCAAGTCCATTGTCTGTAAAATAGACTCTTTCGTAGAAAATGAAATTCAGCAAAAATAAAGAAATTTCAGTATCTACAGTGGAAAACAGGAAAAAGAGGAACTTTGCTAGCTGAATTAAAAAGCCTGTCTGTTCTTTACAGCCAGACACTCACGTCTTTCCCATCCTTCACGAGAGGACACCACAGGTCTGGCTGGTCTTTTCTTTTTATTTCTGGGGGAATGATTATTGAAAATAATATGCTGTAACATAGAAGACCAAGTAGGAGCACAGTGATGGTTTTGTGGCCATCATGTGTGTGCTGGTATAAGAAAACTGCAAACCTCGAAGGACAACCCATCTGCATTTTATATATATTACCAACAAAAATAGAAAAGATTCTCATTATATCAATTGGGTTAATCAAAAATGAGGGGGTGGGGGCATATTTGATTAATTCCTTATTTCTACAAAAAATTGTTTTAGGAATCTTGTCATAATATGGATCAAGAGCATCATGAACAGTTTCCACTGGATGTTGAAGAAGAAAGAGTTTTCAAGACTAAAGGTATATGTTTAATTCATTTTTATATTGTGAGACATAAAAAATTGCTTTATGAATTGCCCACACTTCACCAAACTGTAAACGAAATGGATTCAAGATGACGGGACAATCTTATCTGCATTATTTACCACATGTAAATCAACCTGAATTTATTCATACTGATCATGCTAAAGGAAGGAGGCCTAAAGAAAACAGAATCTTCTTAATGTTAATTAAAGTGTGGACATGAAATTTGAATCAATTGTTGTTTTTTCAGCATGGATACCAAGCAGGAGATTTTTCAAGACAGAATCTAGAAGAGGGAATAAAGGCCATTGGCTTTTTATGGGCTTCTGTGTCCTTCTCACTGGAATTATTGCTATTACTTTGGTGCATCACTGTGAGTCCCCCTTTTGTTTATTATATATTCAATAAATTTTTTTCTATGTGGTAGTCTATAGCTTGAAAGAAAAATGTGTTGTAGTGGACTTCTCACTGTCCATATTCATATAATGTACAGAGGCTAATAAGATGTTGTAATACACATCAAATCAAATCAAAGTTATGCACAGTATGTCCAACAGAGTATGTTGCAAAATTCTTAGGTGCTCGACTCCAAGAATATAAAAATGCAATAAACAAATATACAACTACTAAATATATATATATAAATATTAACATATATATTGTACAATGGTAGGAGTTGTGTGTATTTTATTAATAATGTAAAAATATATAATACATAAATTATTTAATTAATATAAGAATACACATGGCAAATGAGAGAACTGATGATAGAGAATCATGTAGCTCTAGACACCGTCCTTGTCTGGGATGCAAATGTACTGTGGGCAAAGGTTGCTCCTCAGTCTCTCTGAACTGGTCTTCAGGCAGCTGTATCATTTCCCTGACCACAGCACAGAGAAGTGGCCATTATGGAATTAGAATGGCTGATATCTCTGATAATTTTTGTTGTCCTGGTCCAACATCACTTGGCATAGATGTCCTGGAAGTTAGAGAGTGTATACCAAGTGATGCTTTCAGATGACTGCAAATCTCCATGTAATCCCTTGTGTTCCTACTGCATGATGTTTCCAAACCAGGCCTGATACTTCCTGTGAGGATGCCTTCAATGGTGGATTTGTAGATTTTTTTTTTGTATCATGGAGAGCAGCCAAAAATCCCTCATGTATCAGGTGTGGTAAACATAATTGTGAACCAATGTGCCAATGTGATGGATCATATCAGGTCCACTGTGTCCTGTCTGTGTTTACATCCAAGCACCTTCTCCATCTGGGTGCTGATAATACTGAGGGTGTGATAGTGCTTCTTCTGTTTTCTCCCAAAGTCTATAATCAGCTTCTTTGTCTTGTTGACATTCCAGAGAAGACTGTTGTCCTGACACCAATGTGACATAATCCACTGAATGTTTAACTCCCCAGCCTCACATATGCAGTAAATGTTGTGGACTTTCTTAAGAAGATGATATTAACGTGGCTATGCCTCTTAGGGTTCCACCCACAAAAGACAAGGAATACAAGAACACGTAAGGACACAGTACATGAATATTAAATAGTAACAGAAACTGTGTGAAATACAATGCCTTACCAACAAGAAAAAAACTGCACACAGGCCAGGGACTGAACTCTGGCTGTGACATAAAAGTTAGGTCTGAGAGAAACCTGACTTGGTAAAGATGGTTTTCTCAAGCAACTATTGCATGTTACTTGTGATAGTAAATTGGTAGTGCTGCATCCATTTAGGCCTAATAAAGTGAAGCTGTTGTGAGTTCAGGGCTGCACCAGTCCGTGGAGTCAGATTGTGGTCAAGGGTCCTCTTCCAGGTGGGAATATAAGAAACAGTTTCTGATTCTAACCACTACTCCTTCCTATGCCCATTTTAAATCTGTCTGCATCAACCCAGTGGACTGATCACTTTCATGTTCGTCTTTTTGGCTATATCTAAGATATGCCTTCATACTTTTGTCCAAAGTGATTATTTTTACAATACCTTTAATTTACTACTAAAGGCATTCCAATGAAAACACAAGCCTCAATAAACGGATTACATGTTTGAGATTGGTTTTAAAGGTAGAATTTAATGAATTTGTTATTATAAATGAATTTGGTAATGAGAGTGTCCTTCCTAAACAAAGTAGTAGTTGAAAATGTAAAATGAAATTGATTTTAATGTCTCAGAGGAACATTTGTATGCTGCAGTAGTGTATAAACATAAATCACTGTTCCACAGATACATATAATCTTATATAATATGCTACCATGGCTGTCCATTTGTCTGTCCAGGATTTTAAATTACCTGTAGCTCACAAACTGTTTGACCTATTGACCTGAAATTTGGTACACATATACTATGTGACGTCTACTGTCCGCTTTCGAGGTGATGATTTTTATTACCCTTTTTATTTTTAATTTATTTCATTATAGAACTAATTCTCAGCAGTGTGCAGCAGGGCAGACATGGGTGCATGCGTATGGGTGCCATTCTCATCCCTACCACCTTTGCTGTCACTTCCCCTACCTCTTCATATCTTAAATCATTCTTGAGTCAGATTAAAGACTTAAGTGCCAGCTTAAGTGAAAAATTAAGAAAAACGTACTAAGTAATTGTAACACAAAAACTGACTTAATCAGTTTTAATGCGAAAAGATGCCAACAGAAGAAGAGAAGAAGCGGGCCAGTAGGGTGAAGAAAACAAGAGCTGCTCATGAAGCAGCAAGCGTATAAACCTCTAAGCACACGAATGGTAAACGTACAGAGAAAGATAGATAAGATAGATAGATAAATCTTTATTGTCATTGTCACTTTTACAAAAGAACAACAAAATTGAAGGTGCTGTTGACTCAGTGTAAGGCATAAGAGTTATAAAACAAGAAAGGGAATAGTAATAAAACTATGAAAACTATAAGTCAAGTGCATTCACTTTACGTTATTGTGCAGTACGTTTTTACTGGCAAGACTGGTAATAAAAAGAGAACAAATGATGACTATAATTTATGATCAGAACACCAACCTAGAATTACTATATATAACAATACTAAAATTCTAATAGTACAATTTAAAAACATAGAGATCATCAGAGCCTGTTTAGCCAGTAGAATTAAAAATGCATATACTGTAACAATAGGAACAAAATAATTATTAATCTATTATATTCAAGTGTTGAGAGTCTGCAGCCTGATAGTAACAAATGAAACTTTGGAAACAGGAAGGCGACTGTCCCCAAGAAATGAGTTGGCCTTTAGCCTAATCTGCTCATGATAAAGCTAAATAAGGGGGGACTGCTGCAGATTAATATTTTTACTAGTAATCTTGACAATGATTTTGATACAAATTTTGTAAGTAGTTTACCAAACTGAAATACAGAAGAATAGTGTAACATCCATCCATTTTCTAAACTTGGTTTATCTTGGGTAGGGTCTAAGGGGGCTGGGCTATCCCAGCATGCATAGTGCACATGGCAAAAACAATCTCTGGACAGGGAGCCAGTCCTCCACAGGATGAGCACACACACACAATTTAAGGTGTGTGAGACCTCCAAAAGAGTCATAAGGGAGGCCAGGACCTTTACTGTTCTACCAAGAAGAAATTTAACCCCAAGTCATGCAGCCTTCCAACTGTTACCTACAGGCCCAAATGGGGAACTAGTTTCAAAAGCTCAAAAATACACACTTCAAATACCTGCATTAATCAACAAAAAACAGAAAATGTCAAACAAAAACAATACTTACAGAAACTCCAAAAACAAACTCAGAGTTCCTCAGCTGGGGTTCTCTTTTTACTGGAGGTATAAAGCCGGAAGAAGGATACAGCAGTGATAACAGGGTGGCCCTGCCTCCTGGGGCTCTGCCAAAACAGTACACAAAATGGCAGTACATTTAAAGATAAAGAGTACAACACAACAGACAAAAACGAATCTAACAGAAATAAATAAAAACATGGAAAATAATAATTCAAACTTAACAAAAACAATTATAAAGCAGACAATAAACAGAAGATGGGAAAAAACAGAGGATATAAAACAAAAATGTGTATACAGCAAAGCTATGTGTTTATTTAATTTTAATATTATTTAATTTTTGGAATGAATTTACAATTTAGTCCCCAAGTACAATGAAGTTTTTAGTTCCTAATAATTCTCTCCCACATAATGGGTACTGGATTATTGCATAAGATGGATGGATGTACTATAGGCAGCTGCACTTTCAATTTCTGCAGGCCATGTAGTTTCAAAGAAAACACAAAAACTTAAGTAAGAAAGATGGAGAACTGCATGCCAGCTGCCTTAACACACAAGTCTCATATCCCACGGTAATAAAAATCTATAAATGTGATTGTTTTTCTAATTTTAAATATCCTGGGTAGCTTCTGTCTCTCAGTTTCATCTCAAGCACAGTGTCTACATCCCTTTCCAGAGGGGCAGCACTGTAGAAGATGCATTAGAATTTTAGTATAACAGAAGCAGACAATTCTCTATGCACCAAGAAATGAAGTTCTCCACCTTTCTCCTATGCTTTGTCTCATCCCCTTAATCAATACACCTTAAAAATGCAGAATCGTCTAAGAGTTTCTGCAAGTGAAATGACCTGGGGCCTCATGCATAACGTTGTGCGTAGAATTTGCACTATAACATGACGTAAGCACAAAAGCCGAAATGTGCTTACGTACAGAAAAATCCAGATGCAGGAATCTGTGCATATTCCAACTTCCACGTTCTTCCGCTCCACAAATCCTGGTCAGCGTGAAAAGTAACGCTCGTGCACGCGCCTTCTGTCCCGCCCCCAACTCCTCCCAGAATTACACCTCTATGAATATGCAAATCAATATAAATCACCCTTAAGCTCAGCCTTCTGTGAAAAGACAATGGGAAAGCATGGGGGAAAATATAAGAATTTCAGCGAATACCAAGTGGAGGCAAAGGAAAAGCATACTATTTGTTGATTTAAACAGTGGTATAAGCAACAAAAGGAAATTGATCAAGTGACATAGCGTGTTGGAGAAAGCTCACGTTCACAAAGTTGCACAGTGCCAAAATAAAAAAGAGGTCACATATCAAAGTCGCAGTGAAAAGGCGAGTTGTAGCCCACCATCTAAGCTTATCAGAGTACAGACAAAAAAATAGGCACACAGTGGGAAAAAAGCACGAAATGTCAACTTTAATCTCGAAATTTCCACTTTAATCACGTAGATTATTTTGTCATTAAAGTAGAACATCATAAACTTCATCTTAATATCATTTAATTTACTAGTTTCTCAAATCCCATCGTAACTAAAGTAGCATGTTAAATGCTTTGTTTTGTATTTGATCTTCAATGTGCTCTATGTGTGTGAATCACTACTTGCTTCCACTCTTTCTCTTTCTCCAACAGGACACAGAATCCATTACATTTGTGATATTACAGCTCTCCGAATAATTAAAATACTGAGATGTATACGTGATATTTTCATGATGATTGGAATGCAAGCATGTTATTAAACATGGGAACACGATGGCACAGTGATTGTTCATGTCTCACACAAGATGCTGTTGTGCCATGCGCGACCTTCGATGAAATAATTTATTGTAGCAGTACTGTCTCTTTCAAACGTACTAACCTTTAATTCCTGTCCTTACTTTTCTTTCCCCAAATACCCAATCGCCACACAATCAGCTCTGTAATAGACGTTAAGCCATCTGTAAGCTTACAACGATGATTCTTCAAAACTTTTAAGGAACATTGAAATATCTTCGTAGTACGTGTTTAATTATTCTATCCATCTATCCTTCCAGTGTTGTGCCAGCCTCAGCAAATATACAGCGCAAGGCAGGAACAATACATGAGCTTGCTAGCGCTGCGGCACTGTGTCCTCACATGTTTACTTATTAACAATACAGATTATTTAAATGAAGTTAAAGTTTTATCTGTACAATATAATCAATATATTTTGCTGCATTTCATCTTACAAATGATACCATCATCATATGTAAATACGTGCTTTATAAAGTGGCACAGGTTGTGCAATATTATAACTGTAGTGCAAGTTTACAGTGGGTAATTGTACTTATAAGTACAAACAGTTCTACATGGAGCAATTGATTAAGTACGTTTATAGTTCTTGGGATGAAACTGTTTCTGAACCACGAGGTCTGTACAGGAAAAGCTTTGAAATGTTTTGCCGTGGCTGAGGCAGTGTGGGCTTGATGCTGTAATACCGATAATTCTCTTTCCAATCAGCTGCTGCTGTGATTTCCCACTCAGATATGGTGATATAAATACTCCGAGTGGTGCAGTGAGAGTAATATGGAAAAAGATGATCTGCATGTGGCATCCCTTAAAGGGAGCAGCTGAAAGAAGAAAAAGAAGAAGAAGCTGGTGCAGTGAGAGTAACAACTCTAAAGCAGTTATGGTATTTGGAATACTATGGCTATTCCCTGGACCATTATATTGTTACAAGTTAATTACAATCAGATGCATTACACTAATCAACAATATGCGGTTAGTTACAGTGTATTTATAAAGCCGCGTCAGGAAAATAAAGAGTAACCACACAGGAACAGTAGCACTGCTTTGACGCTGGGTGCCGCCAGTCTGCAAAACCGAGCGGAGAACTTGCGTACGACAGGGTATGAGGTACCGTGGAAAAGTGTGTGGCTTTACGCCAAGTGTACATTTTATACATCGTGATTTGAATGTGGAAACGTTTTTATGCAACATTTCTGTGCGTACGCACCGTTTATGCATGAGGCTCCTGGTGTGTTATATTTATAGTCAGAGGAGTACAGAGTAAAGAGAAAAGAAGACAGGCCTGTCCCTTGCGATGCTGCAATGTTGCCCACATATGTATCAGAAATACAGTCCTTATGTTTAACAAAAATACAGTCTGCCTGACAGATACTCCATCATCCAGGACACTAAAGGCTTGTCCACCAGCATATCTCCGAGCTTACCTTTTAACAGGGATGGTCAGACGGCAATTAAGGCACTGGAGAAATCAAAAAGCACAATCCTCAAAGTACTGCCAGTTCAGTCCAGTTAAGAATAAGCCTTGTGGAGCAGACAGATAATGGCATCTTCCACTTCAGTCTTAGTCTAATAGGCAGACGGCTAGTCTGCTTTACTTAGATCCTTCATATGCAGCTGCCCTCTTTGGACACTTAACATTAAACAGAGAAATTCACTCAGTGCTGATTTACATTCATTATATTATTATGTGGTAATCAGTGCCTGTCCTTTTTGATTTATTGTTTTTTTTTCTGTTTCTTACACCAGCATTTCAGTTTTGCCTTTTATTTTCTCTGCAGCCCTGTGGATGAGCCGTGAACTGAAGACAACCCAAGAGTATGTCAGGACCCTGAACATCTCATTAACCTCAAGTCAGTCACAAATTTCCAAATAAAAAAAAAGAAGTTAAGTCAAACCTGATTTCTTGTCAAAAATCCCAAATTATGACAATTTGTGCCTGCAGACATGGCTGCAAACAGAAATGGATTACAAGAAAAGGAAGAATTTGCTAAGCTCACATCTCACCAGGAAGCTTCAAAGGAGAATGGTAAGATTTCAGCAATTACGTGTTTACTCAATATATAGGCAGAAATTGGATTTAGCATTCTGTTTTTGGCACCTTCACTGTCAAGTGTAAGCGAGCACCTTTCTGTTGGGTGGGCCTTTCTCAGGGATATTGAGGGTGCACCACAATAACTAGCCATCTCATTTACAGCTCCCACTGGCAAACTCTGCAGAAAAAAACTGAACATTCTTTGTAGCTTTAAAATTTTTTCACTAAGAAAATGACTTTGAATTCAAAAGACTATGATGATATCAAAGAAGTTGCTCAAGCACAAAATAGAGAAGTGTCTTACAAATCTCAATTGGCTCGGCAACACAGTGACCCCTAGTGGCCTGACATTCAGAGGCAACTGTTAGGCAAAGGACAATTAATTTGGATTTGAGGCCTGAGCTACCAGCCATTTGCTTGCTTCTCCCGCGGTCCTCTAGCATTTTTAGAGAATTATCCTGGATTCACTACTCTGCCGACAGAGAATTCACAAATAAACTGATAACTGATTACACTTTCTCACTATGATGTTAATTTCTTCAGATGTTATTCCGTATTCTACACTTACTTATGTAAAATTACCCATCCTCCTGTATTGTTTTGTTGTCATAGTTATTGTCTAAAAAACCGGCCGAATGTACTTTTATACCACTGTCTAATGTACCAAGGTATGCGTACAGATGCTATGACAACAAAACCCACTTGACCTGACTTGATTATTAACTCCATGTCTGCCTCCCATCAGGTATGCAGACATGCCCTACTATTACCAATGCAAATGTTTTCTCTATCCAAGTGGCCTATATTTGATCCTCTCAATTACCTTTAATTTGCCCTTGGTGCATTTCATTCCAGAAAAGCGATTCCTTACAAATATATAGACGCATCTGTATAGATCAGAAATATTAAAATGGATATAGACTGCATTATATAAAAGTTATGACAACCTTTCTATGGCATGGTGCTTATTGGATTCAGTGTCCAGTGGATTTAAATCCTATACCCACTCATTGTCCATGTGGTATCAAAACATCTCCCTGTGTTGATGTGTTTTTTCTCTCTGAGGACTGTGATTTCCTTCTATACCCCCAAAGGTGTATTGGATAGATTAACTGGCAATGCCAAATTGGCCCCAATAGAATGTGAATGTGGTCATGTGCATGTTCTAGAGCCATTTCCAAGGCTAGCTCATGTTATTCAATTCTGATATGCTAGGCCCATGACCCTGAATTATATTAAATATTATTATACTGTCACTAGCTGTGTAAGCCCGTGCTGTAAAAAGCCTGGGGTACTAGAAACTACTGAAATCGTCCGAAAAAAAAATTGAAATGTAGAGATAGATGTCAGGTAAATGAAAAGAACTACTCTGGGCATCTCTCTCCTAGGTTTCACTTTGCTGACGTGCTTGCCTCGTGTATTAGCGGTGGGAGGAAAAGTAAAAGGGATACCATTTTGCTGATGTGCTTGTCTCGCTCGTGTAAGAGTTTCTCTCTTTTCTCTGTGGTTTTACTTTGGCAACAGAATCGCTTTCTTCTTCTGACTTGTTAACTTGGGGCCACCTTGCTGGCTCTCTGAGCTTCATGCTGTAGTAGCCTTGCACTTCCGGGCCGGACAGACAGACACACACACACTTCCATGCGTAGACATTTAGTTTTCTGTTTCCTCAGAGGTGGAGCCCTTGCCCCGACTCTACTTCTCACTTCCGGGCCAGACAGACGCACACATTTCCACGCATAGACATTTATATATAAGATGTTATGCTATAAACATCCATCCATCCATTATCCAAACCGTTATATCCTAACTATAGGGTCATGGGTGTCTGCTGGATCCAATCCCAGCCAACACAGGGTGCAAGGCAGGAAACAAACCCAAGGCAGGGCGCCAGCCCACTGCAGGGCACACACACACACACACACTCACACACCAAGCACACTCTAGGGACAATTTAGGATCGCCAATGCACCTAACCTGCATGTCATTGGACTGTGGGAGGAAACCGGAGTACCCGGAGGAAACCCACACAGACACAGGGAGAACATACAAACTCCACGCAGGGAGGATCCAGGAAGCAAACCCAGGTCTTGCTATAAACATTCAATGTGTAAATTGTGTAGAAAGGTAACAGATGGAATAAAAGAAATAGTAATAATAATCAAGTAATGAAGTTAGTTAGCAACTCAGTAATCTTTTCATATGACAGTATTGCTCAGAAATTGAGCATTCTAATTGAATACAATACAAAATATTTAAAGGTATCAGTTGTAGAGAGGGATGAAAAATCTTCCTCCCATAAACCCAATCATGCCTCACCTAGCAAAAAATCACAATGCCGCATTAAATATTTTTGGTGAAAGTTTTGGCTGATTAGCTGAGCAGTGCAACCCACAGCTTCTCAGCAAAAGGCCAAATGCATCTAGTGATGCAACTTCTGCAAAGGCAGCTGCATTGTCTGCTAACTTAAGCCGATGTCACCTTACAAGTGTTTTAGTCTTTACTAACTGCAGTCGCTGATCTTGTCACTGCAGACCATGTCAGTTTAAATGACGGAAAAACACTGTGCGTGTCTAATTTACTGACTGCTTGGTTCTTTTTGTGATAGACAATAATGTGCTGAATGACAGAGCTGCCACTGTACGAAGGGTTAACAGCTACAGCAAGTTCAGTCACAGTCTCTGCCCTTATTTTTCTTTTATCTATTCTATCATGGTACGTAAAACACAAGACATGAGACAGTTGAGTTTCTCTTTTGTTTTGGAGGTCCAAAACATGAGTGTTCTTTATTCCTCTTTACTGCATTCTATGCATTGTACTTCTGGATGAGCGTTGATTGGCTGTCAGCTCTCATGTACACAGAGCCTCCCAACAATATCAAAAATTGATTTTGTTGGGGTAAGTCGTCGGCTAGTTGGAGTGACACTCTGGGCATGTCAGAGTACAGGACTAATTTCATGAGAACACACCTCCATTTCACTAAAATTATATAATGGCTACGAATGAAAATTGCTGAAAAAGTAATTCAATGTGATATGACCTTTATTCCTACTAAACCTGTAGAAAATGGATCTCAGGTTACAAATGATACAGCACCACACATTTCTGAACCTAATAGAGAAAACTGGCTTTTGCCTTTTCATCATGCTCATGCACACCTTGCCAGGCTTCTTTGGACTCCTGAGTCAGGTGGCCAGAGGTGAGATTTCTCAGTTGTTTAGAGCCACTGCCAAGTTTGCAATGTTAGCATGAGCTGAAGTTTTTCCAACTACTTCCATCCCTCTTTTGGGTTTGAAATAAAGTTGGGAGATAAGATATGCATATACTGCTAATTTGATATTCCCAAAATACAGCAAAATTTGAATATTTAAAATTCTACATACATAAAGTTAAATCTGGGCAACACAATGACACGATGAGGTTAATAATATTTCATCAACATGATTCATGTTGTATGCTTTGTGATTATCTCTCAATTTTAAAATAATTGTGGATTAGGTTGATTAACTACTCCGAATTGTGTGAGTGAGCAAGGGTGTCCCGTGTGGTAGAAATCAACATATGAATTAAAAAAGAACCTTATCTTGTACCAGGACAAGTTTGATAAAACCTTTCTGAGTCAGTAATCAGGCAGGAGAAAGCTTGTCCATCTGTGTCATTTATTTACTCTTGCAACACCATGCTGAAGAGGGAGCATTCATCACAGCGGTCTGTTACAACATGGTCAGAAAAGTCAAAAACTACAGGTAGGTGGTTATATTTATAGACAATTAAATTTCCATAACACTGCTGAATTAATGCTTACATATCATACTCTGACTGGCAAAAAGACATGAGGTGTCTTAACATCAGTGTAAAGTACAAGTCTTTCTCCATTATATCTATTTTCTTCAATATCTCTTAAATCCAGCTCTTATTATGTTATGAAAGTCTGAAAGAACATTATATCAGCCAGCTTTTTGAACCATCCCCCTGGAACATTCTGCTTGTTTACTTGGCCATTTCAGTATGACATTTTCTTCATGACATTAGAAAAACAAATGCCATACAGGTAGTCCCAAGGTTACGAACATCCAACTTACGACTTACGAACGGGGCCGCAGCTGTGATGCATGCTCCTCAGTAACTGCCGCTCCGTCTTCTTCGGCCTGGGGATGCTGCAAGCTGTGGCTGGACGGAGGCTGGAGGGGGGCGATTTCGCTGCTGGTGCAGAGTAGTGTCCCTCGGGTGGCTCCTGGCGGCAAGCGGTTCCATTAACCGCCCACTGAGAACGAACGGGGCAGCCATGTGTGGTAATGCTGCAAGCGGTGACCCGGTTGTGGCTGAACGGAGGCCATTGAGGGTGAACGGAGCAGCTTTGTAACATTAAAGTGTGCCTCAGATGGCTGCCTGTTGAATGGGGGCGGTGGTGGGTGATTCACTATCCACGTATGGCCGCACCATCTTCGTTCTCGGTTAGCGGACGCTGCAGGCAGCATACTCTAGTGGAGGTGACTATGAGGTGGGCTGGTGATGAACCACCCCTCGCCTCCCCCATTCATTCTCAATAGCAAGCCTGCTTGTACTGTTACACACATAGCAGGAAGTTGTCTCTTGTCAGTACATCAGACGTGTTGACGACGGGTGCCTTGCTGCTGTGATAGTGTGTACAGTGCTATGCAGAAGAGCTCATCTTAACCTTTTGTCTTCACCCTTCAAGAATGAGTCTGAAAAACAAATCTGATGCAAGTGCTGGTGATACAGTAAAGAAGAGAAAACCATCACCATTGAAAATAAAGTAGAAATAATTAAAAGGTCAGAGAGAAGTGAAACTCCATCATTCATTGGCAGAGCACTTGGTTACAGTCGGTCAACAATAGCATATATTAAAATAATGTACCTGTTCCGACTTACAAATTCAACTTAAGTACAAACCTACAGTCCCTGTCTAGTACGTAACCCGGGGACTGCCTGTATTTCAATATGCATTGCAAACAAAAATACGTAACTACTGTTACACCTAAATTATTAGCTCACGTCTGTGATGGACTTGTCCCAGCCTCCCTTTCCTGGAGTGGGTCCTACCCAATACTGCTGAGACAGGCTGTGGCCTCTTGTGATCATGAACTAGAAATAGCAAGCTCATTAAATTAACAGAGAGAAATCTGTTATACATGATGTGATTATTAAGATGTAAAGTTAAAAATATTCAAAATTTAGTTTGTGTCTGAGTTGACTTTATATTTTAAATGTTTAAATGTATTTCACGTACTGTGTGTCACATAATAAAAATGACTGCTAATTTCTGTTTAGGTGAGGCAAATCAATATTCAATATGAGTTGAAAAGGCTGGTCTTTGCATAGTCTTTTCTTGAATTCCATAATTGAAATGTTTCTGTGTGAAAAGTGTCTTTATACATATTTCTAAGCAGGATATTTTTGTTTCTCCTTATAACATTAGATTTTGGGCAGAAATTTGAAACATTTGAGCTGCTGGTGAGAAACTCTAGCACTGAAGAGAAAGACCACTACATGAAACTTCATACTGAATTGCAAGCCTTAGAAGAAAAGGGTAAATCTAGTTACCAATACTAATAGTTTTGTTAGATATCAAGTAAATCACTTATACTTTTAGAAGTAAAAATTGCTGATTGATGTCTTAAATGGTGATCTGAGGTAACAGAACATGAGAGAGCTCAGCAAGCATCAATTTAATTCAGTTCAGTCAGTCAGTCATTTTCCAACCCACTGTATCCTAACATAGGTCATGGGGGTCTGCTGGAGCCAATCCCAGCCAGCACAGGGCTCAAGGCAGGAAAAAATCCCTGGCAGGGTGCTAGCCCTCTGCAGGGCACACACATACATACACACACACACACACCCACACCAAGCACACACTAGGGACAATTTAGAATCGGCAATGCACCTAACCTGCATGTCTTTGGATTGTGGGAGGAAACCGGAGCACCTGGAGGAAACCCACATAGACATGGAAGACAAGGAAGTATACCCAGGTCTCCTAACTGTGAGGTAGCAGCACTACAATTGCGCCACCATGCTGCCCTAATTCAGTTCAGTTATTTATTTATTTACTAGGGGGCTAAAGTTTAAAGCTGAACAGTAACTACATACTTCTGTCATATCACCTATGTCCATATATTCAATTTCTTTTCGTTGTTCCGTTATTTAACCCAGTAATAATTTCAGTTTGTTTGCGCTAATGTGATCTTTACTATCATTTTTTTTGAGACTTTCAAATTTTAGTACTTTTATTATCTCTAACCTGCTCTGCATGTGTATCGTGCCAACATTTTTGAATTCTTTATGACGTTCTACTTTGTCATCTACTCTTTGTCTTTTATTTTGGACCCGGGCATGGTCTCTTGGTACAAAGTCTCATCTCACAGGACATGAAAGTATCTCTCTGAAAAAGTCACGTCTTGTCCCATGCTAAAAAGTCTTGTCTCATCCCAGGAATTATTTATTTATTTATTTATTTATTTATTTATTTATTTATTTATGTATTTATTCTCTAAAGGGCTCTTTATTGAGTGAAGGTGCAGAGTGATGTAACAAGTTCACAAGAGAAAAAACAATGACATACTTTATAAATTATTATTTAAGTAATGCATGCATTGTAAAAAAGACCAAGACGAGGCATAAAGGCTTGGGGCACTTTCATGATTCCCATACAATTACAAATAAAGAAACTCATGATAAACAGTGATTAAATGTCTCTCTAGATGGGAGTCCAAGGTCAGACTGACATGAAGAAGTGTGCCAGGGGTCTATATGGGATCTAGGCCTGAAGGGGCCGGTCCAGGAAGGTGTATGAGGTGGAACAGGAAACAACCTTCTGTCCTCCAAAGGGAGGAGATGGAAAGGCAACAGAGCCTAACCCTGGTTTGGAGCAGACTTACAGTCACCAGAGCCCTTCAGCTGTCCCCGAAACACATGCATGTGACAACATATACAGATATGCAGTAGATTAGTTTAAATATAAACACTCAGTGAAACAAAGGAGTTCCAAACTGATTAATATGAATAAATCCTAACAATGTCTGTCCACTAACTGACTGATGAATTATGGCCAGTTGACAATGGAAGAGGGGAAACCCAAAACTCCATTTAGCAGCATCCCTGAAGAAATTCCACTTTTGAGGGGTTGGTTATAGCACAAAGACAATGTCAGACAGAGTCACAGTCCTAGAAGCATACAGAGCAGTCCTGATTAACCCTAGCAAAAGACAAAAACATTGAAGAGGCCAAAGGAGGAAGAAGAAGAAAGATGCTGGAGGAGTGTAGTGATGACAGTGGTTATTGCCTGGCAAGGCATCTTTAAAACTGACACAAATTAGAAAGATGCCTTCCAGAAGGAAACAATAAACAAAATGAATTATTATTAAGATAGTTCCTCAAACCATCACTCTACATGAAAGAAAACATGAACTGTCAATGAAGTAAATTACACTCACTTTACATAATTCTTTTTGCATAGGGAGTGTTGTTGTACAGGTACAATACATGAAGACATCAATTATGATGTTGCACAGATACAAGATAAATAAACAAGTGTAGGCATTATTTAGTGATTTCAGCTCATTAGGAAGTTCTGACTGTTGGTCATGGATCTCTAGTCACCATGGGTGAGAATTTGAAGGTAAGGCTCTAATTTTCCCAAAACAGGAAAAAAAAATAATGCAATAACAATGCAAACATGGCAAAAATAATTGAAAATTTACCAGGAAATCTATGATTTATATAATTATTAATATATATATAATCTATTTGAACAAGTACAGTAAGTTTATTTTTATTTCATAAATAATCAGTATACTGTGCTAAATGTGCATCATTTCTGGACTTAACCTTTATACTGTTTATTTTTTTTTTTACTTGATTAAGCAAAAAAGCTGTCAAATTGATGTCTTTGGCACCTTAGCATTTTTATTCATTCAAGGAATATGGCAGGCCATTTCAGATAACAGCAGACCGGATATTTTCAGAATTTTTGCCTTTCGCTTTAATGTCACATTAAATGAAATTGAATTTTAACCTTTCACCTCCAGTACTTGAACATTTGAAACAAGTCCGATCCTCACTGGATGTCTTGACCACCGAAATCAAGATCCTGAGTAGGAAAGAAGGGAGCCACGAAGGAAGAGCAGGTGAGACAACCCTAATCAGCCAGCACCTTACATTTTACTTTTTTTTCTGGGTTAAGATAATATTTAAACTGTTTTTCAGAGCCCACTGCTGACTGCCCTCTAAACTGGCAGAAATTCCAGAAGAGCTGCTATTATGTCTCCTTGATTCAAAAGAGTTGGAATGACTCTCGGGCCTTTTGCTTTGATATGCAGTCTGACCTTGTAGTGATCAACAATAAAAGAGAAAATGTAAGTATGAGAAAGAATTGAATTATTTGGCATTAAAACAGAAGTTGGTTCAATCAATGTACAGTCATTGCACAGTTGGACTTGTTATGTCCTGTGTCAGGATATGACAATATAATACTAATAAGAACTGGCACATCTTGGGCAATTTCCTATACTAATAATTCCAGTATAATCTCTATCTCCGAGACTCCATGTAATGGAAAACATGGGATAAAAATGGGATAAAAAATGAACAGTTGAACAATTTATTAGTAGAAGAAAACTGACAAAAATATGAAGAAAGCATGCAAACTTCACAAAGATAGTGGCTGGTGGAATCAGAATCTTGGTGCTTTAAAGCAACAATTATTCAGCAGAATAATAATAATCAGTCAGTCAGTCATTTTCCAACCCGCAATATCCTAACACAGAGTCACGGGGGTCTGCTGGAGCCAATCCCAGCCAACACAGGGCGCAAGGCAGGAACAAATCCCCGGGCAGGGCACTAGCCCACCACAGGACACACACACACCAAACACACACCAAACACACACCAAGCACACACTAGGGACAATTTAGAATCGCCAATGTACCTAAACTGCTTGTCTTTGGACTGTGGGAGGAAACCGGAGCACCCAGAGGAAACCCACGCAGACACGGGGAGAACATGCAAACTCCACACAGGGAGGAAACGGGAAGCGAACCCAGGAATAACAATAATTATTATTATTATTATTATTATTATTATTATGGTATGAGTGGAGCTCTAATCTCACATACTAAACTTCACACACACAGTAAGAAATTTGCAAACAAACTACAGCTTGAACAACAACCTTATAATCTAGATCTAAGTTTACCTTGTTCCACAAGAATGTTGTAGACAATGAGATACTTTCAAAGTGTCCCTGGATTTAACCCAAAGGCTGTTACACCTTGGTCCCTTAGAAAAACCTAGACGCACCTGTTCTCTCTGTCAAAAATCCAGGTTGTCTTCCAAACCTCTTAATATTACACTCATATTAATTGGCTAGCTATCATGGTGATGGTTGGCTCTTCCCAAAACTTTCGATCCTTGTACTTATCTGTGCAATCTCTTGCTGTACCCCAGTCTTTTACTTTTAATTTAAAATTATCTGATTATTTTAAACTAAGAAAACCATAAATTACTTAGACAGCAAGAAAGGATGAATGTACAAATGCATTAAAGTTATACGAGAAAGAAAAAATACACAATTTTTGGCTGCAAAAAATAAAGAATGCAGATATAGTTCGGTAAATTGCCTTCAAGGATCTCATAAGTTACCTTTGTAAATTGTTAATTGTCTTCTTTAGTTTATCGCAGTTCATTTGAAAAAAATTGAAACCATATAATAGAGGCAAAATCATATCATATACTTTGCTCATTCCTTGTCTGTGCAGAATTTGCATTTTCTTGATGTATCCACATGTGTTTCTCCGAACATATAACAGATCAGTGAGGTACACTGTTTGGCATTTATTAATTGGTCCTACATGATTATGAGTGTGAACTTGATTGGGTCCTTTGATGGGCTTGTGCCAAATCCAGCCTTGCCTCCATACGTGCACCCAATGCTACCCAGATACTCTCCCAATGCACATGACCTTGAATTGGATTAAACAAGTTTGAAGATGTTGTATAAATGACTGGGTTCTAAGTATATTCTGAAATTTGTAGATCATTTTCTTTTATTTTTTAATTTCTGTTATCGGTACTTATAGGGACATTTTATATAACAAGTGATTAATTTTGAAATGCTTACTGCAAAAATGAAGCATTATTCTCTAATTTCACAACAATACCAAATGCTGCACAAAACAAGGGAGGTGGAGACACATACTGTTCTGAATTGGTTTTTTTTGATTTTATTCTCTTTTTGTTAAATTTTATTTGGGTATTTACGTATGCAAGAATAGGTTTTGCAGTTGCTGAATCCATTTGTGGTGGGTTTCTTATTTAGTTTCAGTAGTTTCTGTGGACGCTGAGGGTCAGGAATGACAGGAGACCGTTGGATTGAAAGAAGCTTTTTCATTCTTGGTGAGCAGGGAGTTTCTCTCTTTTATACTAGATCTGTTTACATGTTCAAAGCAGAACTTATAGCAAGCTTTAGTGATCAATACCTTATTGTGCTTAGGTATGCAATGTCTTTGCAAAACAGCCGAGAGGAATTAGCTACACACCCAAATCTTTAGCAATATGCTCAAAATAGTTTAAGCAAGAATTCAGAAACCGGTCACAGCTGATTTCGTAATATCACAGGGTGCTCTGTTATTATCAAGAGGTCAGCAGTTTCGTATAAAAGCATGCAAGTTAGTCCCTTAATTCTGTGTACAAGCTTATTTTTTTTCTGCATAAATGAGGAACAAATCATATAGAAGTAATAAATCATATAGCTGTTTGCAGCATAATTAATACAACATACAGTCCTTGGTATTGTGAGTTAAATACTTATAATCATTACAGTTAATAATGTTTCTTTCTTATTTTAAACACATTTTCCAAGATCTGTAAGTATTTTGCATCTCTTCTAATGCCATGACCAGGGATGACCGAAGGTCTCAACCTGTGATGTCATCAGATTAACTGTATAAAGGTCAGTCTCACTCACTTATTGATCCAGAGTGTTGATAGTGTGTGCGCTTTGCTTCGTTTTTGACCTTAAATAACAGAACTCTGAACTTTGTTTTTCTGCCCAGGGTTTTTGTTTAACATTTTAGATTTGATGAAAGATAAGACTGATTTTGGATTTAGACTTGGCATACCTACTTTCTCTTTTCTCCTGGTGCCATCATATACATTTCTGTGTCTCTTTTATATTGTTAAGTTTGTGTATTTTGTTATTCATTTTTGTAATTTTCTTGTTATTTTATAATATTAATGTTTTTTACTTGTTATTTAATTATTTTATAGGTTCCAACTTGTTATGATTAGCAATTTTTATAAAATTTTGCATTGTTTTTACAGATTAATGAAAGCTAAATGTCACTTCTGAGAAAACATTAGACATTTGCTTTGTATTTTGCTTTTGTTTCTTGTATTTTGACAATTTTATTTTGCCAGCTTCTGCTCAGATTTGTCATCTGCTTAATTTTCTTACCAGTCCAGGCCACACACATTCTCTAAGTGTCACTAACAAAAGTAAGACCAAAAACTAATCCTTCAAATAAAATATAAAAACAGAAGTACAGCATTTGAACTAATAATGTCATTTTTTTACAACAAATGGAAAGTCTCAGATTTATGCAAAGAACTTAAAAATGGAAAGGTGAAATGAAATTCAGGCACTCAATGTTATGATTTAATCCAAATAGGAAAGGCCAAAAACAGTCAAACTTGCTCAGCCTAAAGCTTTAATTATTCAAATGAATTTATTAATTACATTTAAAAAGAACAACTGCAATTGCAAGCACAAAATACACATTTAAAATATAAAACAGTAACAAAAAAGAAAAGTTGCTGAGTACAAAATTTTTTTTAAATGAAGAACTAGCAAATAAATGGAATTTAATAGACAAGAATGAGAGCCAAAACTATTAATCCAAAAATCCAATAAACGATACAAAAATTGAAAAGGCAGAAGAACCGAACATCTAAATATTCAGAGACCTACAAAACTTACAAAGAAAAACACAGAGCAGAGCTACTTAGAGCTAATGCCACAGCAATGTGTTTAAGGCAGCAGATGCCATGCATAGGATTATTTGGTATAGCCTAATTGAAAACCTGACAGCTGTAAGCAAGTAATTCTGAAGAAAGGGACAGGGAAAAAATTATAATTTTACAAATAAAACAAAAGAAAAAGAAAAGGCAGGTAGATGGCAAACAAGGGAGCTATGGAAAATTAAAGAAACAACTAAAAATAAAGACTAAAAAGAGCAACCCAGTCCTACCATTAGAACTCAATGGGATTTTACCAGTAGTTCTTAAACAAATGAAAAACATTAGTATAGTTTCTGAGTCAATTCTAGCAGTCATTGCCATTCAAGAAGAAATTAAACACCATCAGTCCTATTTAACATATTACTCATTTTTCTTCCAATAAAGATTTAATGTTATCCCCATCCTTTACCCAGCCGTGCTCCTGACAGAGTCATTGAGGTGAACACAGTTATGAAAATCAATAAGAGATTTTGTTTGTTTGGTTTTTTTTCAGGATTTCATCAAGCAGAACAACTTAATGGGTGCCTTCTGGATCGGCCTAACTGAAATAGACACAGATAATTGGGAGTGGGTGGATGGCACCAACTACCAAACTAACTTCAAGTGAGGCATCCCTTTTTTAAAATCATAGTTTGTTAAACTGGCATGAACTGCTAAGGTGTACCATGATATTTTGCTTACAGATATGCTTTATTAAGAAGTCTTTGCTTCTATCATTTTCCAAGATATTGTGCTAGTGGTGTAAAGGAAGCTTTGGCAAAACAAGAGGCACCTCATGAATGGTCAAAAATCCATGACAAGATTCTTTTATGCACAACTGTATACTCACTTGGAGTGGGCTCATTTATGGGCACAAACTAACCTCAGATGTGCTCCTTTCGGAAATGAGAAAAACTGGAAACAACAACCGTAACCTACAAATAGCTCACAGCAAAGTAGCATTCTTGGGTTTTAATCCATGCTTCAGCAGGTGTTAGACAACAACACTAAATGCTGAAACACTGTGTGGTTTGAATGCACGAGTAGGTAGGGAATTCCATTTTTTGTATAATTAGATTTCATTTTATTAGATGCTTTTTGACTTTATTATTTAGAAAAAAGAAAGGAAATAAGGTAACATCTTCAGTTAATAGCATAATATTTAAATTGGTTAAATACTGTATACACTTTTGCTGCTCTAGGCTAATGTTGTACCCTCCAGTTCCAAACCCGCTAAGCCAAATTGAGAGTTCTAGGATAAAGACTTGTGTTTAGGCTGCAATGATCCCAAAGCAGGAGCCGATCCTGGAGGGGACATCATCACATGAAAATTGTGATAATTTAATAACAATTATCCAGATCCTTGATATGACACTGTTCATTCTGTAAATATAAACTATAAATCAATCAGTCAAATTTTAATATGGTATCTTTTAGTACAATTTCATAATATAATCATTTTTGACTCACTAATTGATGTACTATTAATCTTCTTCTTCTTCTTCTTTCGGCTGCTCCCATTAGGGTTTGCCACAGCGGATCATCTTCTTCCATATCTTTCTGTCCTCTACATCTTGTTCTGTTACCCCCATCAGCTGCATGTCTTCTCTCACCACATCCATAAACCTTCACTTAGGCCTTCCTCTTTTCCTCTTCCCTGGCAGCTCTATCCTTAGCATTCTTCTCCCAATATGCTCAGCATCTCTCCTCTGCACATGTCCAAACCAATACAATTTTGCCTCTCTGATTTTGTCTCCTAATCTTCCAACTTGAGCTGACCCTCTAATGTCCTCATTTCTAGTCCTATCCATCCTATTCACACCCAGTGCAAGTCTTAGCATCTTTAACTCTGCCACCTCCAGCTCTGTCTCCTGCTTTCTGGTCAGTGCTACCATTCCAACTCATATAACATACAGTATATGGTGTCTGTTATAATACCATCACAGTCAATGTGAGGCTGAAATAAATGTTCGCAGCTATGTTTGCAACAAGATTAACTGTAAAATTTTAACTAAATAGTGTGCTGTCATACAGAAGGAAATAGGAGATGAAAGGAGGAGATGAAAAGAACTGCTGGTAAGCTAGTTTGTTAAAGAAGAACCACAGCAGACATCATTTTCAGTCTTCAGTACACCCAAAAACAGTCAATCCACCAAACGGCACTGACACCACTCCAGAAGGACCACAGACGAGGCTGCACAGTACCCAACATCTCACTACACGTCTAAATGAATGTCTAAAGTAAGGTAACATCACTGCCTAATTGGGAATGGAAAACTTGCCATATATATATAAATATATATATAT
>JANRMT010062791.1:145677244-145695627 GCA_026402145.1 Polypterus bichir lapradei
TATATATATATATACTCAGCAAAAAAAGAAACGTCCTCTGACTTTCAACTGTTTTTACTTTCAGTAGACTTAATGTGTAAATATTTGTATGAACACTAAAAGAGTCAACACCATAAGACATAAACTAAAAATGTTTCACAATGTGTCCCTGAATGAAGGGAGGCTCAAAATCAAAAGTACCAGTCAGTATCTGGTGTGGCCACCAGCTGCTTGAAGTACTGCAGTGCATCTCCTCCTCATGGACTGGACCAGATTTGTCAGTTCTTGCTGTGAGATGTTACCCCACTCTTCCACCAAGGCACCTGCAAGTTCCTGGACATTTCTGGGGGGAATGGCCCTAGCCCTCACCCTGCGATCCAACAGGTCCCAGACGTGCTCAATGGGATTGAGATCTGGGCTCTTCGCTGGCCATGGCAGAACACTGACATTGCTGTCATGCAGAAACTCACGCACTTTTTGCCACTCCTGTCTGGTCCAGCGAAGGTGGGTTTGTGCCCATAGGCGGCGTTGTTGCTGGTGATGTCTGGTAAGGACCTGCCTTACAACAGGCCTGCAAGCCCTCAGTCCAGCCTCTCTCAGCCTATTGCGGACAGTCTGAGCACTGATGGAGGGATTGTGTGTTCCTGGTGTGACTCGGGCAGTTGTTGTGGCCATCCTGTACCTGTCACGCAGGTGTGATATTCGGATGTACCGATCCTGTGCAGGTGTTGTTACACATGGTCTTCCACTGTGAGGATGATCAGCTGTCCTTCCTGTCTCCCTGTAGCGCTGTCTTAGGCGTCTCACAGTGTGGACATGGCAATTTATTGCCCTAGCCACATCAGCAGTCCTCATGCCTCCCTGCAGCATGCCTAATGCACGTTCACGCAGATGAGCAGGGACCCTGGGCATCTTTCTTTGGGTGTTTTTCACAGTCGGTAGACAAGTCTCTTTAGTGTCCTGCGTTTTTAGAACTGTGACCTTAAATGCCTACTTTCTGTAAGCTGTTAAGGTCTTAACGACCATTCCACAGGTGCATGTTAATTAATTGATTATGGTTAATTGAACATGCATGGAAAACATTGTTTAAACAATTTACAATGAAGATCTGTAAAGTTATTTGGATTTTTAAAACATTATTGTTGAAATACACAGTCCTGAAAAAGGGACGTTTCTTTTTTTGCTGAGTATATATATATATATACAATTATCAAAATGATTCCAGGATATATAGATTAATCATTAAGCTTTAGGTACTAAGCTCCTGAATTAATAACAGCAATCTTACCTTTCCATTTTCTCGTACAGTGAAATCTTTTGTTTAGTTTATTTTGCTCTCTTCCATGTCTATCTATTTCACATATTTGCCAAATTAACGAGTAAAAGTCAGACACTGCAGCCCAGAATGTTCCTGAAGTACACAGACTGGAGGAAGTTGGGGGTGTGTTGTAAGGAAGAAACAAAGTGGGGGGTACCTTTTTAGGTGTCCGACTTTGATGCTATTCACTACAAACATTTCAGTGAGCTGTCCCCAGACATTTGTTCTCATTTGAGAATCATGCTTGGCCCAGTGAGACCAAGCAAAAAGAAACTTTAATGTCTTCAATGGCTATTCCATCATGCAGATTAAGGTAAGTGTGTGCTGTGAGCCAATCTGTCACAACGTCATCTGCCCCAGACCAGCATGCCAGTTTGCTATTTAGAGGGTAAAGGAGACTAAAATAAAGAGAAGCATAATAATAGTTTGCATTTGAACATATTTTCTCCCAAATCCAAACATGAGAATTGAATGATTTATAACACCAAACAAGTTGTTGAAATTTATTTTCAGGTACAACCAACAACTATGGCTTGGGTGTTTTTAAGGATTAATTAGGGAGTCCTGGACTCCTTAAAATCTTTACGTCTGTTTTCATTTGAACTTTGATTATTTATTCATTCTGAAAATATTACATTATCTTCAGTCTGATTTAGACTCTTTACCTTGTTATGTTCTCTCTTGGGGTACAGATTGTGGGCTGAAGGACAACCAGACAACTGGAAAGGACACCGCCTGCTTGGAGGCGAGGACTGTGTGTCACAACTGTGGACTGGAGAATGGAACGATGATCACTGCAACAGACTGTACTATTTCACTTGTGAGAAGAAGGCTGGGAATTAGTCTTAGTTACAAAAGAAATGGCTCCTGATTAAAACAAAAAATAAATAAATAAAAATAAAAAGGGCACTTAAATTTGGAATATACAGTAGACATAACAATATGTTCTCAATGTATTATTCTTTCACTGTTGAATCCATTTAATCCAATGCAAACTTTTGAGGCAAAATGAGGACTAATGCAGAAACCAAACCTCCAACCAACTTACATGCTACTTTGAGTCACCAACCTTTGCAAGTCATTACCAGGATTCATCTTGGTTTAATGATAGCTTTACAGTACTAAGAATAAAAATGGTAGGTCTGGGCTTTAGGACTAGATATCAAACAAACCTATGCTCCTGCCACTTACACATAGGGCTGGAGCTCCTTGGATATACTCTCTTATGTTATTTTCTTTTTTATTTCTGGGAATATTTTATGCATACTAATCTTTGCATGACATGCTCATCTTTTCTCTGTATGCTGGTTGAGAAGATCATTTTCAATTTGCAATATTTATCTTTAAAATTGTTTGTAATGGAGTCTAGGAGCTGGAGGCTATTTTAATCTTGCTTTGTGAATTACCTTATATAATGCTGTTGTTTCAAAAGCTCTTCTTTTCAATCTTGAAGTAATTATACTTATTTTAACAAAGTATAAAGAAAAAAAATGACCAGCAACCAGTATTATTTTTAACATAAAATGGTGGTGGACCCCATGGACCTGGCAAAGAGACAATGTCAGAAAAAAGGGGGTCATCCTGAGAAAATATCTATTAAAGGGTCCCATGCAGAAGGGTTGTATGCATGTCTCACGGATAGTTGAGAGAGAGATGATTAAGCACTTCAGTAGCTGCACTTATGAGCCTTTCTCCTTTGCTTAAATCCTTTGGCATGGGTACTTGGTCACCTGCAATCTTGAGAAGGTTCCTGGCTTTGATCGACTCAAGGAGTTGTTCCATCTGACCACAAGTGAGTGTTGTGAGTGGAAGTCAGCATCATGAATGTGCAGGCAGTGAATGTGGCAGAGAAAAGATCATCGGAGCCTCTTGGAAAGAGACATGGAAGATTGGAGTGGCTTTGAAGGCAGCCAAGAAAGGAGATGACTTCTAGTAAACCTCACATGAAGGAGCAAGGGAGTGTTGCTACATTTCATAATGTGTTGGGCTACCAGCATTAGTGATAATAATATGTTAGCAGAATAATGCAATAAAAAATTTCTCACAAAATGAAGATCTAGCAACATTTTGTAATGTGATACAGTAAAAATATCAGAGGACAGTAATAAGTGGTATATGTCCTCATCCTGCTAGATTTCTTCTCTGCCTTTGACATGGTCAGCCACCAAATCCTCCTCCCAACACTTACTGGCCTTGGCATCAAAAGGGGCTGCGTTCAGGTGGTTTCAGTCATATATCTTTGATGGATCCTATCATATGTCCTGTCTTGGAAAGATTTGAAAGATTCAGCAGGCAAGCACAGGGGTTCCCGATTGATCATAAGAAATGAGAGGAGGCTATTCAGGTCATCAGACTTATTGGTTTAGCTAATAGCTAAGCTGTCCCAATAATTCATCCAGATTCTTCTTAAAGGTTGTCAAGGTTTCTCCTCCAACTACACAACTTGATAGTTTATTCCAGTGCCCCACAACTCTTTGCGTAAGGCAGTGTTTCTCGGATCTTAAATGCATTTCCCATTAATTTCCACTGATGTCCTCAAATATGTGATTCACCCATAAGCTGAAAGAATGATGTTGTATCCACTTTATCTGTGCCTTTGAGGATTATAAATGTATGGATTAGGTCCCCACCCAGTCTCCTTTTCTCCAGACTAATCAGGTTTAACCATTCCTTGTATGTACCTGTTTGCTCTCCTCTGCACAGCTTCCAGTGCTGTTATGTCTTTCTTGTGCTGTGGTGACCAGACCTGCACACAGTACTCCAGATGCGGTCTTACTAGTGCATTATATAGTTTGAGCATAATATCCCTTGAATAAATTCAACAGTTCTTATGATATAACCTAAATTTTATTTGCCTTTTTAATCACTTCTGTACATAGCTTAGTCAATGAAAAAGTTGTGTCAACATAAACCCCTAAATCTTTTCATATGTTGCTTCATGCAGACAGTGTCTCCCATCTTGTGTTTATAATTGATGTTCCTTTTGCCTACATGTAACACTTTTCTACATTAAACTGCACTTTCCAGGTGTTCACCCAGTTATTTGTTCAAGTCTTTTTCAATTCTTTTTGCCGCCTCTTCAGTGTCTGCCATTCCACCAATTTTAGCATCATCTGCAAATTTAACAAGTTTACTAACTACACCAAAATCAATGACAACATAAATGAGAAAAAGTAATGGTCCAAGGACAAACCCTTGGTTGGCTCCATTGATGACATTCCTCCATGTGGATCATTCTCCTCTTACCTGTACTCTTTGTCTCCTGCTGGTTAACCAGAGATCCAGTTTTGTAGATTACCACTAAAGCCTAAAGCACCTAGTTTCAGAATTAATCTTTGGTGTGGGACTGAATCAAATACTTTTAACAGTGTAAGTAAATTAAGTTGAATGCTTTGTTTATGTCAACTATTCTGGTTGTTTCTTCAAAGAAATCTAAAAGGACTTTCATCTCATTAACATATGCCAGCTGTAATCTAGAATATTAGTTCCATCCATCCATTATCCAACCCGCTATATCCTAACTGCAGGGTCACGGGGGTCTGCTGGAGCCAATCCCAGCCAACACAGGGCGCAAGGCAGGAAACAAACCCTGGGCAGGGTGCAAGCGCACCGCAGGGCACACACACGCACACACACTAGGGACAATTGCACCTAACCTGTATGTCTTTGGACTGTGGGAGGAAACCCACGCAGACACGGGTAGAACATGCAAACTCCACACAGGGAGGACACGGGAAGCGAACCCAGGTCTCCTAAATGCGAGGCAGCAGCGCTACCCACTGTGCCACAGTGCCACCCAGAATATTAGTTTCATTATCCATCCATCCATCCATTTTCCAACCCGCTGAATCCGAACACAGGGTCACGGGGGTCTGCTGGAGCCAATCCCAGCCAACACAGGGCACAAGGCAGGAAACAAACCCTGGGCAGGGTGCAAGCCCACCGCAGGGCACACACACACACACACTAGGGACAATTGCACCTAACCTGTATGTCTTTGGACTGTGGGAGGAAACCGGAGCACCCGGAGGAAACTCACGCAGACACGGGTAGAACATGCAAACTCCACGCAGACAGGACACGGGAAGCGAACCCAGGTCTCCTAACTGCGAGGCAGCAGCGCTACCCACTGTGCCACAGTGCCACCCAGAATATTAGTTTCATTATGTAATTTTAGAAATTGTTTCTTATTATAGTTTCTGTAACTTTTGCATGGCACAGAAGTACAATTTATTGATCTGTAGAATCCATTTTGTTTCCCTTCTTGATGATTTAGAGTCACATTTACAACTTTCAGATTACTACTGGGCCCTCTCCTCCCTATACACCTCTTGACTGAGTCCTATCAACCACTGCCATGGTTTTTCTTATCAGTACTATGCTGAAGAAAGCAGCTGTACCTATTGTTCCCTCCAAAGGCCATGTAGTATCAGCTAGAATCTTTGCATGTTTCAGTGATATTGCAAACTGAGTAAAGATTATTTAGCAAATCCTAGAACTATATGAGTTATGCTTTTAAATCAAATATTTATATTTATATATACTTTTATATGGAACATTTTAACTCCTCTGATACCTTGGACAAATAAAACAATTGTTTCACATTTGTCACAAAACTATATAATCTACTATTTTAGTAGAATTGTGAACACCTTTTGTTTGAGTAACAAAGAACATTTAATTCCTTGTTCACCTGAGTTTTTGAGTTTAGTCTAACTGGTCTCAAGGCATCTGAGTGGTTTTTAGTGGTTTCACTGAAAGATTTAAAGGCTTAAGGAACGCTTCGGGGTGTCAAGGGTTTATGTCCTTGCTGGCCAGCACATCTCCAAACCCATGGTCCTTGCTGCTTTCACACTTTTTTTCTCAACCACAGATTCAGCTCCACCCCAGATCTCGTCCTGGACATTGACAATTGCTTTTAAAAGATACGTTGCAGCAGCCAGATTGAGATTTGATAAAATAATAAGTACTGAATTTCTGCACAAAAAGAAGGGGTGGTCACTTTCAGTGAGATGTGCATAATGGAGGTGAGTCCAGCCAAGAAATGCTTTTCAAAACTTGCAGTGCTGTTGAAAATGACACTTAGTATGATAACAGTAGATGAGAAATGTTTACAGGAAATGAGACCTTTGAGAAAGTATCAGCCTTTTTCAGCAGAAGATCTTGCAAGATGTTAAGCAGTAAGAATTTCCTAGACAACAAATGCACTTTCACTAAGACAAGCAGTGAACCTTTCCACATTTATGAAACAGGCAGGGAATGCACAGAGTAACTAATGCCTCAGGAATCAGTTATATATGATGAAGGGGTAAAGGGACAGCCAAAGGAGTTTTTTTTTGTTTTTTGTTTTTTTTTTAGATAAGCTCTGAGCGTTATAATTAATATATTGAACTAAACAGTGCACAAGAAACCAGGAAATATAATTTGATTAAATAAATGTTTCCTGTTTTTTTAAGAAGTAGATAACTGTCAGAAATAATAACCAAATTCCTAAAAAAAAGCTAATTTCCTTCCTCTTTATTGCAACTTTATGATAATTCAAAAAAATTAAACAATTTAACCTATGGAAACCCATTTGGACAAATGCAAACTAAGTGAACCTTTTTTCCTCAAATATTTACGGTTAAGTAAAATGTGTTAGCTGTTTTATATCTGTTTACATTATGTCAAAAGAAAATTAGTGCTAAAACATCACAACTTTTTGGCACTGTTTTTATTCAAATGTTCATAATTTTAACATTCTTTAAAGTGGAGAGGACAGGTTTCATCCTATTTAACCTCAGAAATATTGTGATGGCAGCTTCTCAAATGTGAGGTCAATGTACACATCAGCAGCACATTGTACTCCATTACTGATCTTCTCTAGATTTACTAATCCACATCACATTTGCAGTTCTGCCATATTTATACTCTTTTAAATGTAAGCAAATGCTTAAGAAAACACATATAAGATGTCTGGATTTTTTTTTCTTAGCATCTCAGGGAACCTTACCTATAGTAGAAAAAATGCTAATCATGGCTATACAATTCAAATAACAATATGCTCTGCTATACTCATATTCCCTCAAAAAGGGACTTAAATGCAAACAACACACTAATGTCATATGCTGGTGTGTGATTTTGTGATGTAAAGTGAAGAAAATTCATTTAAAAGCAATACTGTTGTGGACAATCTTCTTTATCATTTAGGTTCATTTACATAACATATTCAAATATATTTTAATTTGCAACAATAAATGCAATAGTATACAAAAACAAAATTTCCAATAGTATACCTACAGTGTTCTCCATAATGTTTGGGGGAAAGACTTTTTTTCTTGATTTAGCTGTCTTTTTAAAATTATAATTCAAACAATTCCTATGTGATTAAAATGCACATTGCAGACTTTCATTTATGGGGATTTGCAGACATTTTGGTCACACCATGTGGAGATGACAACACTTTTTCTACATTGTGGCCCCATTTCAGGGCACCATGACATTTGAGATAATTGGCAACATGGTGCTAGTGATTCCTCAGGTGGGTTTCATTGCTTCATAAGATACCTAGGCTTGCTTCTACACTTTGGAGTATGCAGTTGCTATTGTTCAACATGAGGACAAGAGCTGTGCCAATGAAAGTCAAAGAAGCCATTATGAGGCTGAAAACCAAGAATAAAACCATTAGAGACATCGGTAAAACTGTAGGATGATCTAAATCAACTGCCTTGAATATCATTAAGAAGAAAGAACGTACTGGTAAGCTCAGTAATCACAGAGGGACTGATAGGCCAAGGAAGACCTCCACTGCTGATGACAGAAGAATCTTCACCACAGAAAAGAAAAGGGCCCAAATGCCTGTCCAACAAACCAGAAATAGTCTTCAGGAGGAAGATGTAGATGTGTCAGAGATAAAAATCCACAGAAGATTTCATGAACTGAAATACAGAGGCCATACTACAAGATGCAAACCATTAGTTCAGCGTTTCTCAACCTTTAAGCATTTGTGACCCGAGTTTTCATAACAGTTTTAATCGTGTCCCCCCCTAACATTTTTTTGAAATGTAGATGCATATTTTATTATACCTACTTGACTTTTATCGACATTTATCTAACTCTATATTTATTTTTCTAGTATCAGAATGTAGTTTAAGTTAATTTGTTTTGGTTTCAATAGATGTTCTTTTTTCACATTAGTTAACCACAAAAAGAGGAAGGACAGATTACAGTTGATGAAGAATTCTGGAAAAAATGGTCTTGTAGACAGATGAGGCAAAGATGATCCTGCGTCAGAGTGATGAAAAGAGCAAAGTATGGAGACAAAAAGGAATCATCCAAGATCCAACGCATACCACCTCATCTGTAAAACATGGCTGGCTTGGGCATGTATGGTGCCCACAGATACTGGCATTGACTTTCATTGGCACAGCCCTTGGTCCTCATGTTGAACAATGGTAACTGCACACTTCAAAGTGTAAAAGCAAGCCTAGGATCTTATGAAGCAAGGAAACCCACCTGAGGAATCACAAACACCTTTGACACCAATTGCACCAAACATTACAGTGCCCTGAAATGGGGGGCTGTGTAGAAAAAAGTGTAGCCATTTCTACATGATGTGGCCAAAATGAATGCAAATACCTTTAAACTGAAGTATGTAATGTACACTTTAATCACAAATTGTCTGAATTGTTTGATTTGTAATTTTGAACTGTGGTGCAGAGGGGTAAATCAAGGAAAAATTAGTCTTTGTCCCAAACATTATGGGGGAGAAAGTGTTTCTTAATATAGTCTAAGGCTTCCAAAATAGCTAAACAGCTTAAAATTAAAAATCTGGTTCATAAAATGAGGCTCCTTATATGTAAGTTATTTTTAGAGAACAAAATAAAGAGGTAAAATGTTATATGATCTCATCTCTTATTTGATGTGCTGGTGTACCTGATGTTAGGATGTTTTAGTGTAACAGGCAGGCAGTTTCAAGCACTTTTTCCCCTCTACCTGCTACTGTTGATTAATGGAGGATTGCTTTCTTGGTTTCTCTTATGGCTTGACACATGTCGAGCTTTATTGTTCTTCCCCTTTATAGGTTGTGATGTCACTAATATAGGGAGAGTAGACTGACCCTTCTTTGGTTAAGCTCCACCACTTGCCATGTTTTCTTTGATGGAGAACAGTCACATGTTTCTGTATTTAAATAGTAAAAATGTTGTCTTTCATGTGGGAGCCTTGACAAACAATTGTGGTGTGAGATGATGCAGCTATTATTATATAATCAGCAGAAAAAAAAAAAATAATTGGTGATGTCCCTGGTTTAGTAATGAATAAGAAGAACTCAAATCCCAAGATTCAGTGCAGCTGCATGGATTAAGCTATCCATAGTCATAACACACTATTAGAGCAGTGATACTAATAACTGGTCTTTTCTGGCAATTTGTGTAAATATGGCTGCATCTTGTCACCAACTTTTAAAGCCTTCTTCACTCTTAAAAAAGAGAGTGCAGGCAGGGTGAAGAAGAGTGTCAGGAGTGATTTGTGACAGACGGGTATTAGCAAGAGTGAAAGGGAAGGTCTACAGGACGGTAGTGAGACCAGCTATGTTATGTGGGTTGGAGACGGTGGCACTAACCAGAAAGCAGGAGACAGAGCTGGAGGTGGAAGAGTTAAAGATGTTAAGATTTGCATTCGGTGTGAAGAGGATGGAGAGGATTAGAAATGAGGACATTAGAGGGTCAGCTGAAGTTGGACAGTTGGGAGACAAAGTCAGACAGGCGAGATTGTGTTGGTTTGGACATGTGCAGACGACAGATGCTGGATATATTGGGAGAAGGATGCTAAGGATAGAACTGCCAGGGATTAGGAAAAGAGGAAGGCCTAAGCGAAGGTTTATGGATGTGGTGAGAGAGGACATGCAGCTGATGGGTGTAACAGAGCAAGATGTAGAGGACAGACGGATATAAAAGATAATCTGTTGTGGTAACCCCTAACAGGAACAGCCGAAAGAAAAAGAAGAAGGGACCTTCATGTGGTTGGATCTTTTTGGAACCAAGAATGATTCCCCTATGGCATCGCTGTGAAGAAACACTATGGTACATTTATTTTCTAGAGTGTACTTAAAAGAACACTTTTTGCTGTTAAAAGATAGAAAATCATGACGGTTCAACTTGCAGCCTTTAAAATTAACACGATGACTACAATGTCTATAGTGAAAGAAGAAAAAACAACTTAAAAATACATATTGTGAAGATATATAAGAGAGCCTTCGGAGTAAAGGATTGGGTTCTCCTAAAGAACCCCAAAACATAAAGGGAAAAGAAACAAAAATCAGTTTTGAGCTAGTCCATTTTTAAAACAGGCTCAGAGAAAGTGCTGCTGTGGGCTAATGTGGCTCCAGGGGTTCAATAATACACGCTGACTTCCAGCTGGCTCTGTTCCTTTATATATTTGGGACAGGAAGAGGTGAGACTTACCAGTCAATTCAGAGGAAGGTCACTGGTATTCTGTTGGCTTGTCCTCAGCTCTGGGGTGGGAAAAGGAAGAGAGGTTAGTAGCTGCATTTCACTCAGACTTATCCCCCATTTTAAGTGCTGTGCAGAGCCTCCAACATAATGCCGTAGTGTGTGACAACGGAGAAATTATTTCAGCATATGATATTTTTTTTATTTCAGTTCAATTTAATTCCATTTAAGAAGCAGTCATTAAGGCATTCATTCCCTCAGTCCTCTTCTGTAACCACAATTGCTCCATGGCTTGAAAGTGTTTGCTCCTCCTCATGCCTTCTGTCTTTTGATTGTTTTTTTCCAGAGATTCCCAGCTTCAGTAATTGTGGCCATGATGTTCTCTCTAGCTTCTCAAAGGAGGGTGACAGGCTACTAGCTCATCTGGAATCATCCTTCTCTTGAGCTTTATTTAGAGGGCAGGACCATCCACAGAAATAGCCCAGCCTTTCAAGTGGGCAGGATGTGGGCAACTAGTGTAATAAACAAAGCAAAAAGCACTTTGAGCTAAATTCACAAAACATACGAGGATTAAAGATATAAAAGCTAAACAGGCTAAACAAAATACTTAAATAACAAGAAAACAACACTTATCACTCCCCTGTTGCTGCAGGACTTTTACATGGTAAAGAAAACTTCTTCCTTTTTCCAAATACAAATCTCAATAACAGCTGGCAAACTGCATTTATAAGCAAAAAATTTGAACTATGAGGAACTGTATGGGAAATCACCGCCTTTCCTTCTCATTTCTCTAGATTGACTGGGACGTAAAAGAGTAACGGAGCACCAGGAGGGAATCTCACAGGTCTGATATTTTCTTTATTTCCAGCTTAGCACTTTAATATGTCAACTTTAAAATGTTTGCATTTAGCTGATCATTAATGCTTGTTGCTTCTTTTTGAATGATGTTTCATAGGCTATTCTAATTTTTTTTATACCAATCTCTTGAGATTTTATGTTACTTTCTGTTTTATTATTGTAAACATGTGCTTTATGTCTTTTTTTAACAGTTATTGATTAGTTGATGCATTGTTTTATGAATATTGCTTTGGTCGCTTAAAAAGTGATTTGAAATAAATAAAAGTGGCATTTTACCATGGCTCTTGTTTCCCTTTATTGGACAAATATATTATTAATTTTCCAATGGATTGCCTCAATGCTTATTATTTGATTCTTTAAAAATATTATATCTAAATGTTTGCAATGTCTTCAGTTTTTGCTTAGATTGTTGCTTTTCATGTCTGGTTTTAATTCTCTATTAGAATCATTGTAGAGATTATTACATATCTGTATATTCAATATTAAGGCCAGATTAAACACCCCTTTTTGCACTGCTGGCACAACCAGAGAAAGGGTGAGAAACAAATCAGGGGACAAGTCAAAGTCTTAAGGCAGAAAAACAGATGGAAAACTGGAGATTCATTACTGTGTTGACTACCACAGTGTAAATAGAAAAAGGATTTTCTGGTGCCAATGTAGAAGCAGGGTGTTTGCTTTAATATTCGAATTTAATGCATTTTGTTATTGAGCAAAATTTGTTTCCTCTAAAAAAACTGGTTTGAGTTACCTCATATTTAGCATAATTAGAAAAATTCTTTGTGCACACCAACTGTGCGTAGCTCAGCTGAGTCTAATAAGTTAGATCTTGCACAATTCATTACAATCAAATGATGCAATTTCCATTTGAACTTTATAGTGGAGAGATTCTAATCATTTAGAGATATTCAGATGGTCGTGGTTGTACTTACCTAAATTATTTTTGTGAAAAATAAATGTTATTCAAACTATGGCTAATATTAATAAAAACAAAAACTGCGAGTGAAATGCTGAGTTTTCATTCGTATTCAGATGCCCACTATTCTTTATTTATAGTACATGTATTACCCATGAATCTACTAGTTTTTGGTTACAACTCTTGTCTGTTCTGTGATGCCATGCTGGTTTATCACTCTTATTTCAGATGCCCATTATCATCTATTAACACGTGTTACCCACAAAGATGCTAGTATTTGATTCTATAGTCATCAATACATTTAACAAGATAAGTTATAGGTGGCGTCCATCTATAGATTGCCTACTATGAGTTAACTCATATCTAAGCCGGTGTTCACTATAATAGCACACCCAAAAGTCTTCCTGTGTGGAATGCCAAACTCTGATCCTGGAGGGCCAAAGTGGCTGCAGGTTTTATTTCCTGCCACTTTCTTCATCAGAGACCAATTTCTGCTGTTGTTGAACTTTTCTCATTTTAATTGTGTTGTTTTTTAAGATTCCATTCTTGGAATTGCTTATTTTTTGTTTAAATGGCAGCTAACCAGAAATGAAATATGTTGTGAGCCAATAGATGACCAGCTAAGCTGGGGCCTCAGACTCCATCAGTTTCACTGTAACCAGTTTCTTAATTAGAAGCTGAATTTTGCTATTAATTAAATCATTTATTTAACTGCATGGCTTGTTGGTGCTCACATTTCCAAAACTGTTGCTTTTCTTTTTGCTCAAAACACCATTAAAGTGTTTTGTGAACCTGAGCAGATCAACATTATTAAGTGCTTCACCTGTCTTTATTTTCAGATATTGTGTGATGGACATAGGTGAGCTGGTGTTGTACTTGGCTCGTTTTATATCTCATTATTGTTTGGCTGATAATTAAGGAAAAAATAAACAATTATGGGGTCTGAGTCTTAAATAGCAAAGTCAATTTAAATTTAGGCAAATTAAGCAAATTAGTAGCAAACATTGGTCACTTATTAATAAAAGATCTGGGCCATTAACTTGAAGGTTGCGGGTTCAAATCCTGGCAGTGACAGAAGGAATGCTGTTGGGCCCTTGAGCAAAGCAGTTAACCTGCAATTGTCCAGGGGTGCTGTAAAAATAGCTGGCCCTGCACTCTGACCTCAAAACTGTGTGTGTCTCTGGAGAGTAAGTTGGGGTATGTGAAAAATGACAAATTCCTAATACAAGAAATTGAATATGGTGAGTAAAGGATAAAAAAAGACAAGGGTTACAATGAAAACCTGCAATTACTGTGCCCATCCATGATCAGTGTTGGACACCCCTCCCTAAAGTTATCCACAATATTGCAATATTGAATAGAGAGAGAACCGTCACACTGATATTTAAAGTATTGTATAGATGATGCCAGATGGCGGACTATACCCCCTAACAACTAGGAGCCACATCTACTGAGCGAGAATCCCAAAATGGTGGCACCCATCACAAAATCAAAATGCAGCTGTGCTAAATGGTAAAAAAAATCCATAAACTAAAATAAAATTGTAAACAGCTCCAACTGACCATGCAATGATTAGTGATGAATGAACCCCATGAAGTTTGCTTTGCTGTGAGTTTGGCAAAATCATTTGGATTTGTCTGTGCAAGCACCTTGTGTTTTTCTTCTTCCATTAAGAAGACAGAAAAGCCCCCTTGAATATTCAATCTTTTGTTGTTATGATTATTTACACAGGGTCTCATTCTGACTCGAGAACAGGGCTCCTTTAAAGCTTGTTTTGACTCTTATGTGGATCAGCATTATCCAGCCATTTGGTACTGCGGGAGACATGAGAAGCGCTCAGGGATTTGAGTTATTTATTTGGTGGCAGTGCTCATAATATTCTCATTACGGTCAGCTAATGTGTCCCTCATGTATATACGAATCTGCTCGGGCAGCGACCTCTTAGTGTACATGCATGAAAGTTCTGCACATGGCTGCTACAGCTCCGTGATGTCACAGTGGCCTGTAAAAAGTGTTTTGGAAAATTTCATAAATCTACACTAATTGTGATGAGACCATAACCTATGAAATTCCAAGGATCCAAAAATATCAGTGAAGGGCTTATCCAATGTATTGTATAAGTAATACACTTTTTAAAATCACTCTTTACTTAGTATCCAAAACCTTTTTATGACTTGTTTGTTATGATTACCTAAAGAATGAATTCTAGTGATAATAGAGAAGAAAATTTCAGAAGGATCACTGGAACAGTTCTGGGTTTGAATGAACTTTATTTGTTCCCGGGGAGAAATAAATATATATATACACACACTATGGTCTGAACACGCATTAGAATGACTAAAAAGGAAGAAAATTAAGATACAAAACTACTAACCTAGCTGTCACAGTCATAGTGAGGCATTAGACAGACATATTGTTGTTGGTATAAAGGAGCCCCTGTAGTATTCCTTGACACGCTTTTTCTGAATAATTTGTTGGCTGAAAGTTCTCTGTGTCAGAGTGTCAGAAAGAGGATATGCAGCATTATTCATGATGGCACCCAGTTTTGTTTAAATTCTCTCCTTTGCCAGCATCTCCAGAATGTTTGTCATTTCTGCCATTTTAATTAGTTTGTGTATTTGGCAGAGCTCAGTTGAAGTGATTAGGTTCAAGAACTGCTCAAGAGCAACTCTTATCATGTACAATAGAATGATACAGGCAGGCAGCCAATCTTACAGGAGAGTATTTATTATACCACATGCAGTACAGTAATAGATTGGCACAGCAGCATACTGATCTCCATTCACAGCTCCAGCAGTGAGTGTGTGTGTAAGTGGATGTTCTGGTTCCCTTGTCTACATTTAGTCTTTATTTTCCCATAACCCTGAAATGAAAATCTTATGATTATGTTCAAAATATATAAATGGGTGGAAAAATACTTTGCTGAAATATTAAGAAAACAAAATGAACAAATTGCCTTCTATTTTATTCTTCCTTCAGAATGTGTATTAAATATGAGGTTTTATTTATATGCAATGTAATAGCATTCATTTTGCAAACTTCAGCACTGGAAAAGCTCTCTCAAATGATGGCGTTGCTGGATTTAGTGGAGTTGGTTAGCTAAGTTGTACATTCCATTTTGAGAGTTTAGAAGGCTGTGGTGGGCTGGCACCCTGCCCGGGGTTTGTTTCCTGCCTTGCACCCTGTGTTGGCTGGGATTGGCTCCAGCAGACCCCCGTGACCCTGTAGTTAGGATATAGCGGGTTGGGTAATGGATGGATGGATGGAGTTTATAAGGTCATTAATGAAGGCGGTAGGCAAGGCACTGCATGTAAAATGGCTGGAGCAGAAGATATATGAATGGATTTCAATTACCATGCAATGCTAAAATGACATAACAGTGCAACTAAATCTAAATATTAATGCTGCCTATCTTCTGGAAAACATACCAACAATACAGTGTTCCAAAACTGATAGCTTTAGAGAGTCAAATAGTTAAATACTGGTGCCAACACAACCTCTGTATACTATGATTATTCAAAAGCCTTCACATTTATGATATGAAGAAAGTCAGTAAATCTACAAACATCAATTAAATTAAAATGATAGTCAAGTCAAGTCAAGTGGCTTTACAATCATACCAGCCATGCACAGTGTTTCATCATACAGTGGCATGAAATAACATTCCTCAGGTCTCTAGTGCATAATATACTGTACATAAAGAGTACCTACAGTACCTTACAAAATTCAGGTAGATGCAAGACAAAACAAAAAATGGTACTATACTAAACTATGCTCAACTTTACTAAACAACACTATATAATACTAATAAACAGACAAATGAATTGACAGTAACACATTGAAATAGATACAGTAGTAATAAAGAATAATAACAACAGTAACAGCCATCCTATATACATATAAACTACTAGGAGCTCATCTGGGGGGAATGGAGGGCAGCACAACATTCTGAGTCTGGACAGCTGAAAGATAAAAACTGTTGCAGAACTGGTTCAAATGCTACAGTACTTCTGCCAGATGGAAGTAAGACAAAAAGACCATGGGAAGGGTGTTAGCGGTCTTTCACAATGCAGTAGTCTGAAATACTTAATAAATATGTCTTTAATGGAGTGTAGAGAAGCCCAGTGATCTCTTCTGCTGTACACACTCTCCATTGTAGGACGTCGTGGTCAGAGATGCTGTGGTTTCCAAATTAGAAGGTGATACAGCTGGTCAGAACACTCTCGATGGTGCCCATGTAGAATATGTTAAGAATGAAAGGAGGTAGGCTTGCCTTATTCAGTCGCTGAAGGCAGTGCAGATGCTGCTCTACCTTCTTAACAATGGAGGTTGTACTGTATTAATTGTCCAGGTGAAATCAGGAGTCTTGGCTCTGCTCTGGCTCCTCCTTACACACAGTTTTCCCCTAGCTATCTATTTGTATTCAGTAGAAATACCTTTTCATTTAGAAGTCATCTGAAAGGAGGTCTAGAAAAGTGAAGAAGGAGCACTGGCTGTTACCACTGGTCTAGGATTTTTCCTCTTGGTGTTCCACTGCTATTTTGTCAAGGCTTTTTGTTGTATTTGATGCTTCAGTCTGTGCTTTCATATCCAGGTTTTCATCTTCTGCCTGTGTTTGTTTTACTCTTTTTGGATAAAAGACAATAAATGTATATTTTTAATTTCAATTTTGATTTCTCATGGCTTTTTTAACTCTGTGTGTGTCATGTAAGTAGCTGCAGTGCCTGTAATTAGTATGAGCAAAATACTGCATGCTGGAGGAGTTCAAATTATTCTCTCCCTTTCTCTTATATGTTTATGATTTAGCTATATTTAAACAAAAATAAAACAAAGTCCTAAAAATTCTAAAAACAAATTTCTTAGAAAGCAATGATTCAAAAGCACTCCTAAATAATTAGTTGTGTCAGATTCAAAAGCTTTGCATGGACCTATAGATCATGCTTATGCAAGTACTCAGTAAACTGAACCCGCATTTTTATTCCTGCATTTCTATTCAATAGGAAAAAAACATTCATAGGGTGACTAGTGAGGGTTCCTAAGGCAAGCTAAACTTCTTGATTTGTTGCTGTATCTAAAGGGTTATGGTCATTAGGTGAGACGAGTTTTCCTTTCTTCAGCATTACTCCTGGCACATACTTACAAGATCACCCACATCAGCTTGGCTCTCTGTCCGGCAAGAAAGAGTTTCCTTCAGATTATGAATACATAAACAGACATGTAGATGATGAGCTAATAGGAGGACAAAACACATTCTCCTTGTAAACCTGGTTATGATTCATGGAATACTATGCAGTTGTGGTTTTACCAGATGTTCAGCACATTTTTACCAAAGTGAATCACATTGGTTTGTAGTTAAATAGTATCCATTCCACATTGCCTTGTCTCCTCCCAACTTAATGTTTTTCCTACTATTAGAACCTGCACCACGCACTTTCCTTTTTTCACTGTAATTATCTATAAAGTATTGCAGTGGTGTATATCTTGGAAAGCCCTCACACAGCCTTGGACACTTTTCTTGCTAAATTTAGTTGGCTACCTTCACCCAGTCCCATGACATGAGTGTAGTTAAGATTTGTTGGTTAAACTTTGAAATTCCATCATGTTATAAATGTTTGATTGATTGGCATCTTACATTTTTTGAAGAGTGAATACAATCTTTAAAAATCCCACAGACTAAACATCATCATACAGTAGTGTCTTTTAAAAGGCCCATGAAGTATTTAATTTCTTTTACTAACTTATTTATTGATTGCTTAAAGTAAAATAGTATTCTGTGATTCACATATGTTTTGTTTTTTATGTCAATGAACTTCAGCAAATCCTTAAATACCTTATAAATACAGTGGGATGCAAAAGTTTGGGCAACCTTGTTAATAGTCATTAT
>JANRMT010062791.1:145700627-145796294 GCA_026402145.1 Polypterus bichir lapradei
AAAGAAAGAAAGAATTTTTTACATTCAATAAATCTATTTTTATGAGATCTACTGTACTATATGAAACAATTTTCTTTCAGATACCTTGATCAAATTAAACTGCACAAAGTTTTAAAATTTCAAAGTCAACCATTGAAAAGCATAGTTGAATTTGGGAACTTGTCCACCTTAAAATGGAAAACTTTCCGTGTGACTTTAGCTACAGATTAGTTTGCTGTTTTAATTTTACCTTGAAAGCGGTTGCTTGAACTTGTATATTTTGCATATTTTCCTGTTATACTCATCTGATAGCTGCTTGGGTGCCCACTGCAAGTGAGTCAGATGTCAGGGAGAGTGTGCACGTGCAAACAGCTGACACAACAGTGCCCTCCTCCTGCTGCTTTAAGCAAGTTCATTAACAGAGTGCAAAAAAGACACTTCTCTGGAAATGAGTAGAAGGGGAAAACAATTATGTAAGCATATGTAAGAGTGGATTGATTTAACAATATTATCTCCAAATTTTTATGTTAAAGAACCAGTGTTGTCAAACTGCAGCTTTAATGGTATTTGAAGTAAGAAATAACATGGGAAGGGTCAGCTTCCTTGACTGAAGACATGGAACAGGTTTAAAACATCGGAGTCAGGAGGTCGGGACTACACTGTCTTAAGCCCCTGATCTCTGGTGTCAAGCACCAAACCCTTCAGTCCCAGATGTACTTGGCTCCTCAATGTTGCAGCAACCCTGACACCATTACAGCAAAATTTGCCAAACCGGGTCCCACTCCCCTACTCTTCACAGTAGATGAGGTGAGGAGGGAGGAGCTGAGGAAGCTACACCCAGTCTGGATGGTGTGTGTCCCAAACTGCTTAGAGAGTGTGCATATCAACTGGCTGGGCCTCTACAGATATTATTCTGTCTGAATCTTGAAGGTGGGAGGGTCCCAACTGTGTAGAAAACATCATGTCTTGTGTTTCCAGAGTTGGGTAGCCAACTGAGATAAATGACTACACCTCATGAAGACACTGGAGTGGCCGCTCCTGCGTCACCTCAGACTACAAGTTCAGCATACATTGGATCCCCTACAGTTTGCATACCAGGAGCACATTGGTTTTGCGGACACAATCCTCAACAAGTGTTTTGTAGCAGTTAAGGACTTCAAAACCAAAGTTTGTGACTTCACATCCTGCTACTGACACTATGTGACTATGAGCAAATCACTTGATTTGCATGTGCTCCAATCAGAAAACCAAAAAAAAAAAAAGAAATGTAACCAATTTTATCATATGTGTTGTAAGTCTCCTTGGATAACGGCATCAGCTAAATATGTAAATCTAATCCTCTACATGCTACATGCTCCAGACCCACTACTTTTTGGATGAAATGGGGTGTAATGTGAGGATTATGCTTCTTGATTTTTCAAGTGCATTCAACACCATCCAACCTTTCATTGTTAAAGATAAACTCAAGAGAATGGGAGCGGATTCCACCTTCACCTTCTAGATTCATAACTACCTGACTGTACAACTGCAGTTTGTCAAACTGAGGAACTGTGTCCCCGGGACAGTAGTGAGCAACACTGGGGCCTCAGAAAGGACTGCTCTGGCTCCATTCGTTTTCACATCAGACATTAAATATAAGTCAGACTTTTTTTCTGATGATACAGCTATTATAGATTGTATAAGTAATGGGCAGGAAGACAACAAAGACCAAGGAGATAATTGTGGATTTCTACAAGTCTAAGCTCCCCCTTCAGCCTGTCAACATCCAAGGGGAGGACAGTGAGTTGGTGTAGACATAACTATCTAGGTGTCCACCTTGAAGATAGACTTGACTGGTCTTTTGAACGCAGATGTCTGCTATAGGAAGGGGCAAAGCAAGCTTTTTTTCACAGAAGACTTGGATTTTTCAATGTATGTAGTGAAATGCTGCCTTTGTTCTATCAGACAGTTGCTGCCAGTGTCCTTGTTTTTGCTGCTGTTTGTTGGGGAGACAATATGACAGATAAGAACACTAAGAGTCCGGACAAGCTGGTGAAGAAGGTTGGCTCGCTGCTGGGCAGGACTGTGGACTCACTGGGAATTGTGGTGGAAAGGTGAATGGGGAAGAAAGTACAGGCCATCACTGACAATAGCAGTCACCCTCTCCACAACATTTTGGTGGATCAGGGAAGTAAACACAGCAGTCGTCTTCTCTCACTGGGCTGTAGAGCAGAACGCTTTAGAAGTTCATTAGTTCCTACTGCCGTGTAATTTTATAATGCTGTTGTCAATACAAGTAATTCATGACCTGGGGCCTCATGCATAGAATTCGCACTATAACATGACGTAAGCACAAAAGCGGAAATGTGCTTACACACGAAAAAATCCAGATGCATAAATATGTGCGAACACCACCTTCCATGTTTTTCTGCTACATAAATCCCTGTCAGCGTGAAAAGTAACGCACATGCACACGCCTGCTGCCCTACCCCAACTCCTCGCAGAATTACACCTCTTTGAATATGCAAATCAATATAAATAGCCCTTAAGCTCAGCCTTCTGTGAAAAGGCAATGGCAAAAGCACAAGGGAAATAGAATTTCAGAGAATACCAACTGGAGGCAAGGAAAAAGGTACTATGTGTTGGTTTAAACAGAGGTATAAACAACAAAAGGAAGTTGTTCGAATGACATAGCATATCGGAGAAACTTGAAAAGTTGTCAGATATCAAAGTCGCTATGAAAAGGCGAGTCATATTCCACCGTCTGAGTGTCATATGAAAGCTTATTAGGGTACAGAGAAAAAAAAAAGTCACAATGGAAAAAAGCACGAAATGTCAACTTTAATCTCGAAATTTCCACTTTAATCACATCATAAACTTTATCTTAAAATTTTTTAATTTACTAGTTTCTCAAATCCCATCATAACTAAAGTAGCACATTAAATGCTTTGTTTTGTATTTGGTCTTCTATGTGCTCTATGTGTGTGAATCACTACCTGCTTCCAGGCTTTCTCTTCCTCCAACAGGACACAGAATCCATTACATTCGTGATATTACAGCTCTGTGAATAATTAAAATACTGAGATGTATACATGATGTCATTTTCATGATGATAGGAGTTAAAGCATGTTATTGAACATGGGAACATGGTGGAGCAGTGATTGTTCATGTCTCACACAAGATGCTTGCTGCGCCATGCGCAACTTTAGAAGAAATACTTTATTGTAGCAGTACTGTCTCTTTCAAATGTACTAACCTCCAATTTCTGTCCTTACTTTTATTTCTCCAAATACCCAATTGCCACACAATCAGCTCCGTAATAGACATTAAGCCATCTGTAAGCTTAGAACGCTGATTCTTCAAAACTTTTAATGAATATTGAAATATCTTTGTAGTACGTGTTTAATTATTCTATCCATCTATCCTTCCAGTGTCACGTCAGCACCAGCAAGAATACAGTGCGAGGTAGGAACAATCTGTGAACGGAGCACCAGCGGCTCGCTAGCGCTGCGGCACCATGTCCTGACATGTTTAATTATTAACAATATGGATTATTTAAATGAAGTTAAAGTTTTATCTGTATAATATAATAAACATATTTTTCTGTGTTTCATCTAAAAAATGATATTGTCATCATATGTAAATACACGCTTTATAAAGTGGCTCAGGTTGTGCAATATTATTAGTGTAGCGCAAGTTTACAGTGAGGTGATTGTACTTATAAGTAAAAACAGTTCTACAAGGAGCACTTGATGGACTGATTGAGTGCGTTTAGAGTTCTTGGGATGAAACTGTTTCTGAACCACGAGGAAAGGCTCTGAAGTGTTTGCCGTATGAGAGCAGTTCAATAGACAGCATGGCTGAGGCAGTGTGTGCTTGATGCTGTATACCAATAATTCTCTTTCTGATCAGCTGCAGTACAGCTGTGATTCCCCACTCAGATACAGAGATATAAATACTCTGAGTGGTGCAGTGAGAGTAATATGGAAAAAGATGATCCGATGTGGCAACCTCTAATGGGAGCAACTAAAAGAAGAAGAAGGTGCAGTGACAGTAGCAACGCTTAAGCAGCTATGATATTTGGAATATTTTGACCATTCTGTGGACCATTATATTGTTACTGGTTAATTACAATCAGATGCATTAAACTAATAAACAATGTGCAGTTAATTTCAGTGTATTTATAAAGCCGCATCAGGGATGTGGATCTAAAAAAGAAAGGGTAACCACACAGGAACAGTAGCAATGCTTTGACGCTGGATGCCGTCAGTCTGCAAAACCAAGTGCAGAACTTGCGTACGCCAGGGTTTGAGCTACCGTGGAAATGTGCATGGCTTTATGCCAAGTTTAGGTTTTATACATCGCGATTTGTACGTGGAAACGGGCTTACGCAACATTTTTGTGCATAGGCACTATTTAAACATGAGGCCCCTGATCACCACTCTACTTTCTAGTACTGTAACAATTGACCCTTTTTAATTTTTTTTTTTTATTTAGGTTTGTTCTCTTTGCTTATATAATCATTTTTAACAAGTTTTACTGATGTGTTTGAGCTACTGGAAGCCTGAATTTCCCAGAGGCCATCTATCTATCTATCTATCTATCTAACAATTGCAGCACGCCCCTAATCTTCTTTCCCTTCCTGTATCATTCATATTCCAATCAGTTCCTCTCCAAGTTCTTATTTATATATTTTTAACAAATTACTGTTTTTCACTAATATTAATAGCTAGATAGGAAACTTATTTCAGTTCCTTTTCACCTTTCATTGATTAATGTTGATGCTGATTTTATTCTAATATTAGGAATTTTGTATTATTAGATATTATTTTGATAATATTTTGATATTATCTTTATAAGGGGGAAGATGGCGCCGATGAATGGCAGCAGTCATACAAGCATTATCTTTTTATTTTTGTTTTACTCTGTGTATGCTCACGACATGTTTTAGCCCTGCTAAGATATGATCGTCAAATTCTTTTTGCCTTAAGACTATCTATAGAAATTTGGAAAACTAATCACTATTCTGGGGAGCAGTCATCCAGGCTTCCACCACACCTGGCGTCTGTACCGGCCTACCTGTGCCGCTCACTACGCACCATTACACGGAGGAGACGCTCCAGAAAGCGAGGGAAGCGAGGAGGCTTTCTGGTAAAGCTTAGGACCCTCATACCGGCCAGCTGCGGGAATCCAGATCAATTTCTCCCAAGTGGATGCCCAGTGATTTATCGCTCATTGGGGTGTCGCTGGATCCAGCAGGTGTTTCCCATTCTGTCGACCGGCGACTCGTGCTGTTCTCCCGAGGAACTGAGTCGTCCATGGCGGAATCGGAATCGGGTCCGATGCGGCGGCGTGAATCACGTGAACCTCCAATTGCTACAGCGGGCCTCTCCACTGGCTTGTGAGGAACAGACACTTCGTATGACTCTCCTAAACGCTAGATCAATAGCGAATAAAACGTTCATATTAAACAGTTTTATGAAATCGCGGAAGTTGGATTTCATTTTTCTTTCGGACACCTGGGCGAAACCGGGTGAGTTGACTGCATTTACTGAACTTCTGCCTCCCGATTGTTCATTTTTAAACTCCCCCCGAACCTCAGGCCGTGGTGGTGGACTAGCTACGGTTTTTAAATCGGACTATTCCTGCAAACTGCTACCCACAGATTCCTTTTCCAGCTTTGAGGCTCAGATCTTTGTTGTTAATTTTAATTTTCCTATTCTTTGTGCTCTGATTTATCGCCCACCAAAATTTGACAAGGATTTTATTAAAGATTTTACTGATTGTTTAATGGATATTTCATTGAATTATGACAGATTTCTTATTCTTGGTGATTTTAACATCCATGTCTGCTGTGAATCTAAACCTTTAGTTAAAGAATTTCTCAGTCTTGTTGATTCTTTCAACCTGACTCAATCAGTGAATACCCCGACACATGTAAAGGGGCATACGTTAGATCTTGTTCTGTCATATGGTTTAGATCTGTCTGACATTGAGATATACAACACAGGTATATTGGACCATTTTGCGGTTTTGTTTACTGTCACGCTGCCATCCTCCCGCGTTAAACCCCGTGCACCGGCTCAACGTGTGCGCACCATTAACTCTTCAACTGCCGCTCGATTCTCTGCTGCTTTTAACGACTCTGAGCTCTGTACCAGTGTATATCGTGGTGATCTCAACACGGATGAACTGTTTGAACTGTTCAACTCTACATGTTTTAATATTCTGGACTCAGTAGCTCCTATGAGGATTAAACGCTCCAAACCAGTGACTGAACCCTGGCTGAATGAGACTACGCGCGCTCTCAGACGCTCTTGTAGGCGGGCTGAGAGAAAGTGGAAGAAGGACAATCTTCAAGTCTCACTGGACATCTTCAAAAGCAGTCTTCAGGAATATCAGGGAGCAGTTAGAACAGCGAAATCACAACACTTTTCAGAGGTTGTGTCAAATAACAGTCAAAAACCACATGTTCTTTTTAATACTCTGGATAATTTAAATAATCCTTCTGATTCTACTGTTATTGAACCTTCACCTGCACTCTGTGAGCAATTTCTTAACTTTTTTAAAGATAAAATTGCAAATATCAGATATGTACCATCTACCTCGGGTTTAGACCCCTCCACTTCATATACATGCCAAGCTGTCTTTCATCAGTTTGAACCAGTTTCTCTCTCCACCTTAAGTGACATAGTTAAGCATCTGCGGCCATCCTGTTGTCCTCTTGACACTATTCCATCACGTCTTTGTAAGGATGTGTTTAGTTCCATCTGGCCACATGTTGCTGACCTAATTAATTCATCTTTGATGTCTGGCTGTATTCCAGCTGCCTTTAAACATGCTGTAGTACAACCGCTGATCAAAAAGAGCAACCTGGATCACTCAGTTCTCTCCAACTTTAGGCCCATTTCTAAACTCCCTTTTTTATCAAAAGTCTTAGGAAAGGTTGTTTATAACCAGCTACAGGCTTACCTTGATTTTAATGGGATTTCTGAAAAATTTCAGTCTGGTTTTAAGCCACGACACAGCACTGAAACTGCCCTCCTAAGAGTGCTTAACAATTTGCTTTTAGCTGCTGACTCTGGTAATTCTGCCATTCTGGTTTTATTGGATCTGACTGCAGCGTTTAATACAGTAGACCATAGTATCCTGCTATCATGCCTTGAGATATGTGTTGGAATCAAAGGTTCTGTTCTTAAGTGGTTCCAATCTTACTTGTCAAGCAGAAGTTTCTCAGTCCATTTAGGGAAGTACTCATCTTCAGTGTCTTCTCTTGGCTGTGGGATACCCCAAGGTTCCATTTTAGGGCCAATCCTCTTTTCATTGTACATGCTTCCATTGGGGTCTATTTTTAGAAAGCATAAAATCGCCTTCCACTGCTTTGCTGATGATCTTCAAATCTATCTATCTATTCCATCAAATAGTCACCCAGCTATTCAGACCTTGTTGAACTGTCTCCAAGATGTTTAAACATGGATGGAGATAAACTTTCTCAGTCTGAACAAAAGCAAAACTGAAATTATTGCTTTTGGAAAGTCCAATGTCCTCAGTGGGTATGTGTCATGTGTTATTGGATCTCTGGCATCTTTTTCTCATCAGTCTGCCAGAAATCTGGGGTAATTTTTGACTCTGCTTTTAAGTTGGATAAACAGATCAGCACAGTTGTAAGGTCCAGCTTTTTTCAACTTAGACTACTTAGTAAAGTCAAGCACTACATTCCCCATGAACAGTTTGAGACAGTAATACATGCTTTCGTTACATCACGCCTTGACTACTGTAACTCATTATACATAGGTCTCAGTCAGGCACAAATTCAGAGGCTGCAAGCCGTTCAAAATGCAGCGGCCCGCCTTCTGACAGGGAAGAAAAAGCGTGACCATATAACACCTATACTGGCCTCCCTTCACTGGCTTCCTGTACATTTCAGGATCCAGTTTAAAATATTACTGCTTGTTTTTAAAAGCTTAAATGACTTGGCACCTGTTTACTTGTCGGAGCTTCTTGTTCCATATTCTTCTGTCAGAACCTTGCGATCCTCTGATCTTCAGTTACTCCATATCCCCAGAATAAAGCTTAAAACCAGAGGAGGCAGAGCATTTTCGGTAATAGCCCCCAGTTTGTGGAACAGCCTCCCCTTGCAGTTGAGAGCGGCCCAGAATCTTAATCATTTTAAAACTCTGCTTAAGACACATCTGTTTTCATGTGCATTTAATTCTTCTTGATTTTATAAAGTTGGTTTCATCTTATTTATTACTATTATTATTATTATTATTTTTATTTTGTTTTGATCTTATTGATTGGTTTAGTATAGTAGTGTGCAATGTATATTGAGTATATATACGTTGTGTAGTACCTGCTAACCTTTTTGTCTTTTAGTTGTACAGCACTTTGGTCAATGAAAGTTGTTTAAAGGTGCTTGATAAATAAATAAATAAATAAATAAATAAATAAATAAAATTTTCAGGTGCTAATTATTGTTCTATTGGGTATACTAACAAAAATGTTATATGTAGGAAAACTGAAACACAATTAGTCACAGACCCTAAAACACATCGATTGATGCCATTTTCCAGTCATTTCAATTGCAGTCTGCTGTGTATGAAAGCTGTTGAACCACAAGTTAATTTGTTCTCTATTGTTACCTCCATTGTAAAGTGCTGTTTAAAAACATGTATTTAATATAATCTATTAACACATGGAATTTTATTCTATAGTAACGATTACTCATTGTTACAAAATCATTTAATAATGTAAATACTGACTCTTGCATGAAGTAAATAATAATGTGAAATGCTCCAATTCATCTGTATGTTACTCCAAGTACTTGTTAAATCTTTGTCAAATTGCTTCATTATTCTCTGCCTCACTTCAAAATACTTTGGATCTTTCAACAAGCAAGACAATTTAAATCACCATAACTCAAGCAATATTACAAAAGAAAAAGGAAGTAGTAGATTTTAAATGGCATCTGTTGCAATACCTTCAAAGTTAGTTGCTGAAACAGCACAATAGACTACAAAATAGTTATTTCTTGTTATTGCTCCATATTAAGTATTTGATGAGTAATAAAATTCATTAACTGCCTGAAGCTCAATAATAATGATTTATGTTTGTGTGTGTGAGTATATATCTAAACTGTTTTAGGAATTTGACAGCATCATGGCACATGAGCCTCAGGTACACTATACCCTGGACATGGAGGAAGACAGCTTTTTCAAAACAAAAGGTACTTTATGTTTTATTTTGAGACCTCTACATTTCTGATTTGCCTTCTGGGTTCAAAATATTTATTCCTGTATGCCTTCACCATGAAAAGAGAAATCATAAGCAGAAAGAATAATTCACAAGCACTTTGAGTAATGAGAAAAGTGCTATATAAATATAAAGAATTATTATTATTATTTATTACAAGGTAACTTAGCAAAAGCATTTTTATGTTACTCATTCTGATGGTGTGGCTTAGTGAAGTGTCTTCATTCTGTGCGTTTAAATGTTTCTCTTTTAGGTCAGAAGTCAAGCTTGGTATTTAATATGGACTCTAGACTTGGAAAGATCAGCCTTTGTCTTTTAATGGGTATCTGTGTTCTGCTCTTTGGAGCTGTTATCACTTTAGTACAACATTGTAAGTATTCACCTCAAATTTTTTTAACTTAACTTTGAATTTTACTGCCAGGCAACCAGGGCTGGCGTCACAATTAAAGTGAATCAGACATTCACCTAATGCACAGATCCTAAGGGGGGAAAAGCCCAGCCACACGGGTTAGGTACCAAACAGTCGGTTGGCACATTAATAAGCTTGGCCTCGGGCACAAAATAACCTAGCACCAGTGGTGCAGGCAACATAACTGCTAGGAATCCCTCTTGGTGCTCTAGCCAAACACATAACAAGTTACAGTAAATGCAATTAAAAACACAATGTACAACTTAATACACCATCACAATATTATATACAGGAATAGTGAAAAATATACTGCATGCATCACAAATATATACAACTATATAGTGTGGTCACATAAGACATGGCAAGATCCCACAGATAAATGTTGTAGCACTAACCCAGTCATCCCTGTTTAATTCAGTTACCAAAATGTAATTAAAAAGGGCCATTATTTCTGTCAGTACAAACAACAAAAGAAAAGTCAAAATAAGGAAAGCCATCTAGCTAAGTTGGCGAGATACGTCTCTCGCTCTCACCCTCTTCAGGTGATTGGGAGTTCTATTCTGTGGTGCACTCTGTTCACAACTGACTGCCTCCTTCTGGCATCGGCTGGCTTTATAGGTGGTGAACCAGAAGGGGCAGGGTCAGTTGTTCTACTGGGCATCTTCTCTCTACTTCATAGATAAGAAAAGAGGAGAAGGTCAGTGCGAGCGCCCCCTCTTGACCCAGAGTGTTACTACCTGCTTCAGATGAGTTCAGAGGATAATCCACACATGCGCATATGTGACAATAGTAAAATAGAATTTCAATCCCATCCAGTATTATATCAAGTAAGTCCTTATGATATAAACAGAAAATTAAAGAAGAAAAATTAGATTGGATGGAGGAGTTTGAAAATCAGTAAATGACAGAGATGAACCAAAGACTACATTAAACCAGAGTGACTGCAGCTTGTCTATCATTCAGCCCTCAGACTTACATGGTACTCCCTCTGTGTCTGTTTATAGAGATCTTTTGATCTAAACTTTTGATTCAAATGTTTTTACATTAGACTCTAGTTGTGTGTTTTCATGCTACTAAATTTTGCTTTCGTTTTCTTAATTTTACAATTTCCATCATACTGTAATGTCATGTGATGGACATGATCACACTATTGGTGTGAGATCCATTGGTGGCCATGTTTCTCCTATATATGGGTATCCACATAAACAGCAAAGATCCTCAGCTCTTCTCGTCTACTTAGAAAGCAAGACCGCAACTATTTGAAATTTAAAAAATGTTTTATACTTTTTAGCATTTTGCTTCTTTTGTTTGCATCTTTTTCCACACGACTGTTGAACAGAACTTATAGCATATCCTGTTGATCAGAATTTGATGATGAGTGGAAGATATCAAAAGAAGTCTTTCTTTAAGGGCAAATCTAAAGGATTGTTTGTAGTCATTAGCAAAAAAGACTTTAATTCTGAAGAAGTCTAAACAATCACTAAAGTTTTAAGGACAAACAAAAGTTAAAGTTAAAACAAAGCACAAGTCAAAAACAAAATGTCCTAAGCTGGTTTCTAGTCTCTTATAAAATATTTCCTTTAAAGTTCAAATGGCATTTGAGGGGCTTTTTCTCTATCATGGTATTATGCCGAGGTATGGACAGGTGATATTTTACTGAGCTAACTGGGAGAAGCGTATAAAATGATGGAACCACCACAAATAAAAATAAACTTAGCTACCAAATCTTAACAATAAACTAGAATTGAAGTCAAGAAAACCAGCAAAGAGGTCAAACAGAATGGGAACAAAGAATTTTTTTTTAATAGTTTGAATCTGCAGATTATTCCATTACACAGATTACTTGTGGGTCATGACCTTTGAAACCACACCCCTAGAAACAGGGAATGCAGCACTAGCGACACCTCTTCAATTGGCAGTGAATAGCAGTCATGATGTTAGAATTTACAAAATGAAATGACATGAACCTAATCAGTTTAGACATCACATTTTGAAGTCAACAGGGGGCACATGCCCTTGGAAATGTGTTCTTTTACATTTCACCCAGAATATACCACCACCTTCCTCTCCAGTAACCACAGTGGACATATTAAGACAAGGAAATACGGTGCTAAAGATGAGGTACATTTCACTTGCTTTTAAATATGGATTTCACTCCTGAAATGAAACAGTTTAAAGCAAGACAAGATAAGTAAATAACGCAACAATTTTATGTATGTTGGTTGATTAATTTCTTCACTGCTTTAGCATTTAAAGCCTTCTGCCTTAATTATGTATTTTGGTTACCTTTGCTGTTGTTTTCTTACTATGCCACAATCATCATTGCTGTGAACTTCATTACTATAAATGAGAGATGACTATAAATCCACATTTCTTCCTGAATAACATTTATTTTAAATTATAATTGTATTCTCAGTTTATTTTTCAAAATAATTTAATTAATTAATGTCTGATGCCCTAAAAGGCCCAGATTAGACACATTTGCAGATCAGGTCCTTTTTTTGGTAAGAAAAACATTCTAATTTTCCTCTTACTCTCTTGATAGCTCTCTGGATGAGCCGGGAACTGAAGAAAACCCAGGAGGACATCAGGACTTTGAACATGTCTCTCTACTCAAGTCAATCTGAAGCATCTAGGGAAATAGGTACAGTAAAATAAAGCTAAAAATAAAGACAAAATGAAGTTCACATTGAAAATATATGCAAGAATAAAATAATATTGATTCCTTGAATATATTATTCATATGTACAGTACATACAGTATGCAGTATCTACTCTATATGCAGGGCCGGATTTTCCTATAGGCTAACTAGGCTTCAGCCTAGGGCCTCAAGATCAAGAGGGGCCTACATTCAAATTGTTAGCAATTTGAACAAACTTAAAAATGGGAGGTGAAAGGGCCTCATAAGTGGAATAGCCTAGGGCCTCTTTTCATCTAAATCCGGCCCTGTCTATATGTATAAAATCCTAAGCCTAAAAGTGCAATGATTTTGTGCAATGATGTTATGTGACGTTTGTTGTCACGCTTTAAATCAGACTTGTTTTAAAACCCACATATATATGTTTGGTATCATTCTTTTCAGAATTTATCGAACTTTAATGTGATGTTGTTAGATTTTCAGATTCTTATTCTATTTTATAAATCATAATATAAAAAATATCAAGAACTCACGTCCCACTAGAGGAGATTTTGTGCCAGCAGATTTAACCACACCCGGGGCCAAAAATAAAAGACAAAGAGTAGGACAGCTGTTGTACAAGCTTTTAAATGTTCGAAGTGCTGCGTGAGATGCAGATAATAATAAAAATAATACATTTTATTTATATAGTGCCTTTCCCATGCTCAAGGTCACGTGTCACAGCAGCAGCAACAGCATCAGCAGCTAATCGAGCAAAGAGGAGGTAAAAAAAAAACTATTTCTTTCCCATTGTATCACCATTTAAGAGGGAGTTTCAGAGGAACGACCATGTTTCCTTGGGGTGTGTTCAGCCCCCCTCTTCACAACACAAGTGGCAGAGACGCAAAGTGGCTGGTGCATAGCGCAGGCCGGGGGGGTTGGCGAGCGAAGCGATCAGGGGGCAAACCCCCTAGTATACCATACAAATAGATATATAGATAACTAAGTTTTAGAATATCCCCATTTGACCAGTTTTTATTGAAATTTAAGCAACTCGAATCCAGTGCATGATATTAAATGGTGCAAAGATAAGCGGAAGTCTGCCAGAGGTTAAAAATGTTTAGGTTATTAAAAAAAATGAAAAAAAGAAGTTTTTCAGGGGACATTTAATGAGTAGACAACTCACTACTCTTCTGCAGAAATGGAAGTTAATTAAGCCTTGAACATTGGTGCAAACAATTCCTTCAAGTTTTCTAAATTTTGTTGAATATTGACAAACCCTTTATCTGTATAAAAGTGATGTTAGAAGAAGCTGTGTTGCTACATCCTCTGAAGCATTATTAGGACAATATTGCACTGTATATTGACATCATATTGACGAGAAAATGGAGATTAACAAAGTAAGCCAGACAGATGATTATCAGCCTTAAAAGAAAGATAAGGTCAGAGAAATTGCAAAGAAATATAAGCTCTCAGTGAGTACAATGCTCTACACCATCGTAAGGAACTTTGAAACTGGAGGAAACTCTTTCAGGAGCAGGTCAGGCAGCCAGCCCCAAACCACAATAAAATCAGAAGACAAGCTTCTGAGAGTCAGGAGCATCAATGAAAGGTGCTTCAAAGAACATGTCTGAAGTAAGTGTAACCTCTCAAGCACCCTTCTCTGCGTTGTAATTTATTTTATTTTGGATGTAAGATGGAGGCCACACAATAATTTGCCCTTCTCTCCTGTGAGTTTATTTTACCAACTGTAACATAAAATGTGAAAAAGGGCCTCAGTACGTGAACATCCTTACAGTGGCCATCACAGAACTTTTTAAAAAAAACTTTTGAGATATTAAATTTAACAAATACCTGTAGCATAAAATGTGAAAAAGGGTTTCAGTACTTGGACACCCTGCAACACAAAATATATTACATTTAAATATTTAAAAAATAATTATTATTATTAAAGTAAAAAAAAATAAACGTTACAAGAAACTAAAAGAAAAACCTTTACCTTACAGCAGCCATCAGAGAATTGAGAGCATGCCCATTCTCACTCGCTTTTCCATTCCTTCTGAAAGCCTCACCGACACAGCAGGGGTGTTGATACTGCCCATTTTTCAGTTTTGTAATGGCACCTTTTCCCAATAAAATAAAAAAAAGAAAACTTAAAGAAATATATCTCTCTGATTCCTTTTATTAGCTCTTACAATTTAATAAACATTAAAAAAAAACTATATTTACAGGATGAACGTCAATGGAATGCTACTAAACCTCTGTTATACAGTATAAGCATGTGTCACATTCAACTACGAAGAGAAAACTTCGAGAAGACTTCAAGCTTCTGGTTAGAGAGGTTGTGTGGTTGTAAGAAAGCCATTGTTAAAAACTTCAAAGTAAGCAAAAAAGAGTCTTGTCTGAGCCAGGAACCACCACCAGTATCAATGTACTCTGAAATTAAAACATAGGTCTAATAAACAATTGGAGATATGGATGCCACACAGCTGTTAAGCCGTTGTCCTGTAATGCACCTTTCAAGCAAGCTTTGTACTCTCAGAAGATTGTCTTCTGATTTGGATTAAATTAGATTTGAATCTTTGCTAAATTTCTCTAAAAGACCCCACACTTTTTGCAAATTTATTAAAAAGCTAAAAACTAAAATCTCTTGTTCATATTATTAATGAGGTCCTTACTTCAGCATTTTATGGCACCGTTTACAGTAATGAGTCTTCTTGGGTAAGTCTCTGCAATGTTTGCACACCTGAATTTTAGCAGTTTACCCCATTCTTCTTGGTAGATCCTCTCAAGCTCCATTAGCTTGGATGGAAAGCATCTGTAAACTGCCATCTTCAGGTCTCTCCACAGATGTTCTATGGGGTGAAAGTCTAGGCTTTGGCTAGGCCTTTCCAGGACAATCAGAGACTTGTCCCAACACCACTCCAGCATTGTCTTGGCTGTATGCTTTGGCTCATTGTCATGTTGAAAAGTGAACCATTGCCCCAGTTTGAAGTTGCATGTACTCTGGGGCAAGTTTTCTTCAAGGACCTGTCTGTATTTGCTTGAATTCATCATTCCCTCAATTCTTACCAGTCTCCGTATCCTGTTGCTCTGAAGCACCACCATTGCATGATGCTGCCACCACCATGCTGCACCATAGCGATGCTATTAGCCAGCGATGAGCAGTGTCTGGTCTTCAGCACACATAATGGAGTTCAGTTTTTGTCTAATCAGACCAGGTCAACTTTTTCTTATGCTCTCAGATTCCTTTAAGTGATGTCATATGCCTTTTACTCAAAAATGGATTTCATCTAGCTACTCTATCATAAACATTTAATTGAGGAAGTGCTGCTGAGGTGGTCAATCTTTCAACAGGTTTTCCCATCTTAGCAGAGGACTTCTGAAGATATATTAGAGTGACAACTGGATCCTTAGTTACCTCCCTGACCAAGATGTTTCTTTATCAGTTACTCGGTTTGGTAGGACAGCCAACTTTAGGAATAGCATAGGTGGTTCCAAATCTCTTCCATTTCACAATTATTAAGGCCCACTGTGCTCCTGGAACCACTCAAAGCTTTAGAGATGTTTTTACCCCCTTGCCCTGATCTATGTCTTGTCACAATATGATTGCAGACGTCTAAAGAGAGCTCCTTTGACTTCATGGCTTGGTTTCTGTCTTGGCAAGCAATGTGAATTGTGGACTTTCTATACATTAGTTTGCGCCTTTCTCAGTGATGTCCATACAATTCAGTCTGCCAAAAGTGGACTCCAGTCAAGCTCTGGACACATGTAATTGAGACTTAAAACACACAGGATGCACCAGACCACAATTTGGAGTGTCAGAACAAAGGATCTGAATATTTGTATAAATGAGAAATTATGGTTTTTGATTATTTAATAAATTTGCAAAACTTTATAAAAACATTTTCACTTTGTCATTATGGGTTATTGGATGTTGATTGATGGGTAAAATGGCAAATGTATCCATTTTAAATTAAATGTACAATTCAATAAAGTGTACAGAAAATGAAGAGGTCTGGAATCCACTTTTGGAATCTACTGTATGCAGTATTTACTGATGGCAAAAAAAAATGCAACACTTTTCATTAGACTAAAACTTTATGGCTGAAATAAGAATGAAATTATAAAAACAGCAGCAAAATAAAACAGTACATCAAAACAAATGGAAAGTAAATATAAACATGAACAACAGTCCTTGCTGCCCCTACTGCTTGACACCTCCGGTGAACAGAGTAAATGACCACTGAATGTGCAGTTATCAGATGTTATCCTGTTCCTGAAGAAAGGAAGATGGCTGTGACTATAGATGTTACAATCCAGAACATCCCAAAGGTGCTCCTTTGAATTAAGATTAGAGGAAAAGACAGGAACTGCACACCAGCATCCGTCCCTTAGCACAGCTGAGACCACAGTAGCTCTGTGTGGCCAAAAATTATACTGCTGTATGGTCACATTGTGGATGTGAACAGAGGGCTTTTGAGAGGCCATCTTGTTCTAAGGCTGGCAGCATGGAGTCTTTATTTTACTTTCCTATTACTGATATGGGGACTGTATCTGCAGTTCAGGGGGCAGATCTAAAACAGACCATATGGACCAGTCTAACATGTTACACCTGTTCCGGTGCGACCATTTCGGGGTGACTGATCTTGGATGGTCATCAGTTCTGGCAGTCTGCTAAAACCTTGAAAAGATGCGGTAGACTGGCTTAATCCAGAGTGTCTTGCTTTGCTGGAACAGAACATGCCTACCTATAGAGGGCCAATTGCCCCCTCTCCTGTTTCCTCTGTCATTTCTGGTAGAAATCAACATCTTAATTAAAGAAAGAAACTTATCCCCTAACAGGATAAATCAGTAATTAGGCTGGGGAAAAGGTTGTCCATCTGCATCATGTATTACTCTTTAGCTAATGCTTGAACAGGGAGCACTCTTCTACAACATAACAGGATGGTCAGAGAGACAAAGGATACAGGAAACTATTCAGTTTATATACAGTGTCAATCAATGCATACATTTATTCTGGTTAGTTTGTTGTTTTACATCCAAGTGAGCTATATAAAATAAAAGTCATGTATTTATTTTTGGGTTAAACCATTGCCCTTGAAACTTCTGTATATTTAACAACTGTCCAATCTTGTTGAATACAGGTCATCTGATCTCTTTGTCATCTTTCAATACATGTTATGTATTACATTTTTGGCTCTGTTGTTAACTTGACCTTTATCTGGTTTCCTGTTTCTGACATTAACCCTTTATTCTATTTCTTCAAGATGAGTTCTATGTATATGGAAAGCATATCAAAACACTATCTTAAATGACTATGTGACTCCTAAGATTATATTTTTCTTCCACACATTCAAGGCATTATCTAATGTGTAAAAAATCAAACAAGCGTGGCCTCTGTCTTGCTTGACCTAATCATTAACTGATTGGTCATTGGTCCATTTGGACTTGTAAAAGAGCACGTGACAAGTTTTTGGCAAATTGCAGTGACTCACTGCAGAAACTGGAGTGCTGGTCAGTGGACTAAAACAAATTGCCAACTTTTTTGTTAAAGTACACAAGCCAGAGCTATAGTTTTCTCATTATAGAAAAGGTCCTGTTTCTTTTTTTCATCAGTATATGTTTATTTATGCTAAAACAGTTTATTTCTGTTTCTTGCTTCACCAATGCTAGCCTTCTTTTTCATTCTGTCCACTGGCTTAGCTATGAATGTCAGTTTACCTAAAATATGGTTATGGTTTTTATAAAATATTTTGAAAATATTGAAAGTTGTTATTTGGCCACATTTGCATACAAAGTCAATTCTTTAGTAAAAATGAGTTTCAGATTTGTGTCTTCCATTCATTACAGCTCTGCTGATAGGCCAAGGGCTGAAGAAAACCCAGGAGGACATCAAAACTTTGAATATCTCCCCCTACTCAAATCAGACTAACATTCCTAAGGAGACAGGTACAATGAAATAAAATGTAAAAAATGAATTTAAAATAAAAAATGAACATAGGTATGAAAGCAGGTCAAAGAAATTGCAAATTTAGTCTATATAAGGTATGAGTACAGAACCTGCTGCAGGTTTGCTGATGGGAGGAGTGTGTGGGGCAGTGGAGACTAAAAGAGATCTGATATGTTGTGTGGGGACTATAAAAGTACAGTACTAGGTTTGAGGTGCTTGTGTCTAAGTAAGAAACCATGAAGGATTGTTTCATCCACCAGCCTGTGAGTGTGTTTGTCTTTGCTCCCTCAATATCTTGAAAGTAAAATACCTTAGGCTTAAAACTGGCATGGCTACCTGCTACTGCTCATGCAGAATGTCACTGCCCGTTGTTTCACCCACACTACTCATCGGCTTTGCTTTTAGTAGTTCTAGCTTTCTGTAATATCAAAGTTCCACTTTTAAATTCTCGACTTGATACACAGGTCTCTCAGTGCTTTTCACTTTCTCTATCACATAGAGTCTCTGCATGCTGTCTAAGAGGGACCAGGATATACTTGATGGTATGCGATATGTACGCTTGCGGAAGCTGCTGCTGTGCAAGCAGTACACTGACTATACTTGCATGCTTACTTAATGTAAATCCAGAGGATTCCAGGAGGTGGCAGTACAAAATGCTGTTGCAAAGCTGCAAAAAAAGATGACAACAGTGACACTGAAGATAGTTTGTGAGACTTTTAAATGTATAGCGTCATTGCAATGGGGAATATACGATGCTTGTTTTGCCTATGCGAGAAATGGATGAAGTTAAACAATATTAATAATTTCATATGTCAGCATTTAAGTTTGATGATTTGCTTCACAGCCTCGAATCATTCATCAAACATAGAATAACACACATTGATCCTATTGGAGTTATAATGCGACATGCCGTCACACTGGATTATCTTGCAGCAACTGAATTCCCATTTCTTTTCTCGGACATTTTCTGTTTTGCATGGACAAATTTGTCTCAAATTTGCTTCTGTTTTATCTTGCACATTTCCACATCCACTTTCAAAGAGCTGGTGTTTTGACGGCAGTTGTTCTGACAGGCGTGTTTGTCACTATGGAGATGTTGATAGTAAATATCAATGTTGACATCATATACCAAAACCTGAACATGAACACGAATCAAATTTTTGCTAGTACTGCAACTCGCACATTCATTTATGGCAATGTACTCAGAGGATGTGTCAAAAGAGCACTGGGGATACATGGCAGACATGATGTGTTCATGTAAATGTTCTGAAACTTTTCTCAAAGTATAAACCCAGCCCTAAGAAATCTTCTATTTACTTAGCCTTCATAGTTTTTGTTTATGGTATATGAAGTCAACATCATAAAATCCACTCCTCTCTCTCTCTCTCTCACTCTCCAGACATACTTAAAATGTAAGCGGTTTTCAATTTCTATTCTACACATGTTCAGGTGGAAATACACCTCTTCACTAAGTATCTTTTGGGATGCTTTAGCTTTCTATGCCTCTGTTCTGATACCTTGGTCAGACGTCATAAACTGACAAATGTTGTTATCTTTCCTCACTCCAGCTATATGCAATATATTGATTTTGATTGTGTGGCCTTGATAGGGTCATCTACTAAACAGAAACTAACATCCTAGAGATCAATCCTTTAGCATAGGGACCTTTCAGCATTTAGTTTATTTGCAACTGTTAATGATTTTCATTTTTCTTTAATTGTCTATGCCTTTTCAAGATGTCTTCTGAATTTAGTTTGCTTCCAGAAAGTGTTATTTAAAGTTCTGTAATTTTACTGCCTTTTCTATGAAGCCATTTGAAGCCATTATCTGTTTGTGGGCACCACCATTTTCTGAAGTTCATGTCCCTGCGTTGCGAATGTAACAGCCCCATAGTGAGCAGCTGTGACATCACACGTTTGGCTAGTATAAAGGTCATAATGAAAATTTCCCATTCATCTGAGTTTTCAGATAACCAACAAAAGATTACTATGTGTTTATTTAGGTAGTGTTCCTAGTAAACAATTAAGGGTTTTGATTTTTATTTGATGTCTACGTTACAAATCTTTGCTTGTCTTTCGGCTCACATCCTTTCTTCTGGTCCTTTATCTGAAAATTCTCTGTCATCTTCTCAGTGTCAGTGCATCTCTTTGGACAATTGCAAGTATGTTCCATAAAGCATGTGCTGGACATTATACTCCATGCTATCTGTTAAACAACAGTAACTGTTTCAATCAGGGCATCTAGGAACTCTTGGAAATTAGGCTATATTAAGAGAATAACTAAGAAAGATGCATCGTAGTATGTATTTTCCTCAAGGAAATAAAATTATAAATTCAAAGATTTCTCTCTGTCAAATGTAAAGAAAATTCTACATAATTAAAAATAAAAATTTCCCATAGTTTGAGCGCTTACAACTATTCAGCAAAATTGATGAAAGGCCCATTGGAAACCAGATAACCACAGTCTTTAAGTCTTACTTTCAGAGTTGTATAAAGTATTGACCAGCCATATTTGAGTAAAAGTAGAGATACCTTTTTGAAAAGTTACTCAAGTGAAAGTAAAATTTGAGAATGAGAAAATGACTAAAGTAGAAGTTGAAGTATCTGTTACTAATTATACTTAAGTTAAAGTAAATGTGGGATTGCTCCCCATTTTATATCAATCCACATTGAACAGGCTGCCACCTGAACAAAGCAGCATTAGCTTTGGGAAATTACAGAAACTGGGACTGTAGTTGATTAGCTGTTAAAGCTATCGATGAATATTTGAAAATCCTACCAGATTCCTCCTATATGCGGATCTTTCTAAAGTTTTGGAATCCTGCATTTTCAAGTAAAGCATTGTGTGTATTTGAGTAGCCCCTTTGTTTACTGGGTTAATATTGCAGCTATAAATGTGCCCAACAAAATATATTGCAGTGAAAGTGGCCATTTGCCATTGAAAATGTAGTGAAGTGCAAGAGAAAGTAAACAGGAAATTTTATCTCTCTATTATAATAAAAAAATCCTGGGATGAGACAAGACATTTTAACTTGGGACAAGATATGACTTTTTCAGAGAGATACTTTTCAGAGAGATACTCACTTTCAGAGTGACACAAAACTTTGTGCAAAGAGATTTAACCATGCCCGGGGCTGGAAATAAAAGACAAAGAGTAGATGACAAAGTAGAACGTCGTAAAGAGGTTAAAAAACATGCAGAGCCGGTTAGAGAAAGTATTACAATTCAAAAGTCTCAAAACAATGATAGTAAAGATCGCATTAGCACAAACAAACGGAAATTATTACTCGGTGAAATAACGAAACAGCAAAAAGAGATTGAATATATTGTTTGGATTCATACTTTAAGTATGAGACTTGTAGATTTGTGTTGCCATCAGGGAAAAGTAGTGTTTCTTCCCAATAAAGAGGCCTATCCATGAGAATTAAAAGATTTGTTGTTTGGTGAAAGTGAAATCCACATATGTGAGCGGCAGAGACACAAAGTGGCTGGCGCGTAGTGCAGGCCGGGGTGGTTGGCGAACTAAGTGAGCAGGGGACAAAGCCCCCTAGTATCTAAGAAAGGTAGAAACATTATGAAAACATACTCAAGTATAGTAACAAAGAATGTCTACTTCAATACTATACAGCATTGCTCAGAATCCTTAATTGATTAAATCAAGGAGCAGAAACTGCAAACCAGAGAGGTAAGGAGGGCAGTCATGGTGTCTTCATAGTGATGTTATTCTCTGGTATGCTACCAGAATCTTTCAGGATCTCTTCCATATGTACTGTATTATATGTGTATATTTTTCCACCTTTGCCTTAAAATTGAGCAGTCTATTCTAACTGTTGGTGAAGGTGTACAGTTTCATTTGACTACAACCTTAGACTCTTAGAATGTTCATCTTATTCCCAGCCTTATTTCAACTTTCCAACCCCTCATGTTGTTTTTACAAAAGTTTTCCAGTATTATGCCCTTGAGAGTTCCCAAGCACAAAATCCCTAAAACTTCCAAAAATGGCAAATAGAGGAGGATATTACCATCACACACTTGCTAAATATAAGAGCAAACACAGTATCTTTCTAAAATAAAGATTTACTCTTAACAAAAATGCTCAAGAATAGCATGAAGATCTGTGGAGCACAGAAAGGTAAAAAGGAGCTGCCAGCACAGAGATAATCACAACTAAATTCTGACCAACTCCCATCTGCGTTTAAATGAACTGTAAGGGACTGTGCCATTTTGTAGATTTTCTGTTTAGTTATAGTGTTTCTATGCAGAGGTAGCTAGATGTGAAGGGTGCAAGATATCCCTGTTGTGTCAGTGTAAAGGACAACATCTTGGTTATGTAAGATTTAGGATAAAAACTATAGGGTAGTAAAAGGCTTCCAAATCAAAGCTAGGCTGAAAGGCTCCGAGATGGTCTAGAGCAGGGGTGCTCATTTCCTGTCCTGGAGTTCTGCAGTGGCTGCTGCTTTTCATTTCAACCTGTTTCATTATTAGAAGTCAGGCCTAGCAGATAATGAAACTTGGCATTTAATTCTAGGACTTGCTAGTGCTTTCATTGTTCCAAGAAAAATCTTTATCACATTTTAGATTTTTCATTTTCTGAGAACATTATCCATATGTTTTGTAGTCTATATTAGATTTGTACCTCTTGCTCCTTCCCATCTCTCTAATTTATTTCAAAATATTGTATTAACACAGATACTTCATGATGCATATGTTCAGGTTTAAATAAAAGCACCTTAGCCAGAAAGCTTCTGGTTCCTTTTTCATTTGGTCCTTATTATTAACTAATGACTGGTTAAGAAAACAGGTAGCAGTTAAAACCTAAAAGCAGCTGTTTAAAACTAAAATATGCAACTAAGTGTTCTAAATCATAACAAATGTGTTCACTAATGCTAACTCCAAAAAACCATGTTGCTTTAGTGGTAACTAATTCAATTTGAATTAAAAATTTGGTTAAAGAAAACACCTGCAGCCACTGCAGGCCTCCAGGTTTAGAGTTGAGTACCCCTGGACTAGAAATAAAAATCAGCCTGACCTTAAACTCAAGAGGCTGGCTTTTGGGCCAAAACGGGGGCAGAAGTTTGAAGAAAAAAACACCTTCAATTGGATGGGGGGGAATTATAAAAAAAAAAAACCTTCTGACCCTGGAAAACAAAACAAGGTGCCTTAAATTAATTTAATTTAATCATATAATATCAGAACTAACCAAGAACTCAGAAACTATCAAACATGACGGGCGGATTTCAAAAATCAAGAACAGAAATAGATTTCCAAAAAATAAAAAAGCTAAATACTAAAAGAGTGAAGAAAGGCACTTCAAGAGGTAAGTTAGCAAAACCAAAGGGGGAAAAACAGTGACAAAAGCAAAAGGCCATAGTCAAAAAGAGAAATACGAATAGGGACAAAAAATTCGCAGAATTTTTAAAATTGAACTTTATTACACAATTTACAGCAATTCCATGAGTCACTGTCAAAATATTTCCCTTGAGATGCAATACAGTTGTCCATCTACTTCTTCCATTCCTAGAAATATTTATTGTACTCCTCTTCTGTTACTATATTAGAACCCCCAAAAAATCATCATCGTTTCACTTCAGTCTCAGTTTTAATTTCAGGAATTAAAACTCATCACAGAGAGTGCAATCTGGTGAATTCAGAGGGTGCAAAGCAATAACCACATTGGTCAAAACCTCTTTCCCACAAAAGTCTCAGTGGTCACTCCATGGGGATAAAACTCTTTATTAACAAGTCTGTCAGTGTCAAAAATGTGTTTACCATTGACTTGATGTTTGATATGACCTGACGTGCTTCTGTTGGAATGCGGTTTTCTCAACTTTAGTTTTGCAGACATTTACTTCCTATAATTGCCACAATCTGGTAACTGACTGGAGAATGCCTGGTAATTGCACATATCAGGATTTAATGTTGCTTGGGTAAGCTTTTCCCTTCTCTTTACAGATCATGATGACATCAAGCAGACTCTAGCAGCAGTCCAGACAGCACTATTGAATCTGAGCCAGTCTCTCCAGACAGAGGACACTTCTAGAAAATTACTGCTACAAACATTACAAAACAGTGGTATGAAGCAAAAAACATGACAATATACATGACTGATAACGAATTGGACCAATGAGAATGTTTTTCTGTATTGAAGACGGACTCCATTGGGCAACTAAATTGAATTTTACACTACTGGAGTTCTGACCCTTTACTTTTTCTTTCCATAGTTGGCCAGGGATCTGAAACTCTAAAACTGGTTAAAGTCTCTGTGGATGTCTTGGCTACACAGTTCCTGCAACAAGCAACAAAAAATGATAGTAAAGGTGTGGTCGGTCCCGTTAAAAACATTTTAAAGCTAAAATAAAACAAATAAACAGATTAGAATTATCAATTTCTAACTGAGAACATATTTTAATTTTATTTGCAGAAGTGCAGTGTCCCCTAAACTGGCAAAAGTTTCAGACAAGCTGCTATTACTTCTCATTGGCTCAAAAAAGTTGGAAAGACTCACGAGAACTCTGCTTATACATGAACTCTGACCTTGTGGTGATCAACAGCCAGAGTGAAAATGTAAGTTGCAACAAGCGTAAGCAAAGGGCATTGGGAAGGCTCTTGGTTCTAGGATCTGATTATTGAATAACTGTCATGTCCTGGCTTCTCTTGGCATTAACAAACTATCTGGAGGTTTCTGAATAATGAGTGACATTGGTATAAAATAATTTAAATTGAAAGTCATTTCTGAATAGACTTAACCTCTTTTTCATGATTCATTTATTGGTATAAAGCAAAATTAAAAAAAAAAACCAGCAGGCTAATTACAACAAAGAAAAGTTTTAGACTTCCATATGCAAAAGTCTCTTATATCACAGCTACAATAGCTGCACATTTTTAACATTAATCTTATCATAATGTCTTGTCTCAGCCAAGGTTCCTACCCTGGCTGGAGTTCAAATTCAAGCTTGATGCCTCCTTTGTTCATTTTTGATTCATTTTATGTTGATTATGCACATCTTTCTTTCTTCTTCTTTCGGCTGCTCCCATTAGGGGTTGCCACAGCGGATCATCTTCTTCCATATCTTTCTGTCCTCTGCATCTTGTTCTGTTACACCTATCACCTGCATGTCGTCTCTCACCACATCCATAAACCTTCTCTTAGGCCTTCCTCTTTTCCTCTTCCCTGGCAGCTCTATCCTTAGCATCCTTCTCCTAATATACCCAGCATATCTCCTCTGCACATGTCCAAACCAACGCAATCTCGCCTCTCTGACTTTGTCTCCCAACAGTCCAACTTAAGCTGACCCTCTAATGTACTCATTTCTTATCCTGTCCATCCTCGTCATCCCCAATGCAAATTTTAGCATCTTTAACTCTGCCACCTCCATCTCTGTCTCCTGCTTTCTGGTCAGTGCCACCGTCTCCAACCCATATAACATAGCCGGTCTCACTACCGTCCTGTAGACCTTCCCTTTCACTCTTGCTGATATCCGTCTGTCACAAATCACTCCTGACACTCTTCTCCACCCATTCCACCCTGCCTGCACTCTCTTTTTCACCTCTCTTCTACAATCCCCATTAATCTGTACTGTTGTTCCCAAGTATTTAAACTCATCCACCTTCACCAACTCTACTCCTTGCATCCTCACCATTCCACTGACCTTTATTTCATTTACACATGTATTCTGTCTTGATCCTACTGACCTTCATTCCTCTCCTCTCTAGAGCATATCTCCACCTCTCCAGGGTCTCCTCAACCTCCTCCCTACTATTGCTACAGATCACAATGTCCATCCTTTTGGCAAAATCCAGTTTCCTCTGACCTTCTTCATTCCTCTCCTTGACACCATACCTACCCACCAGCTCGTCTCCTCTGTTCCCTTCACCAACATGTCCATTGAAATCTGCTCCAATCACCACTTTCTGTCCCTTGGATACACCGTTCATCACTTCATCCAACTCACTCCAAAAATCTTCTTTCTCATCCATTGCACATCCAACTTGTGGTGCATATGCACTAACAACATTCATCATCACACCTCCAATTTACAGCTTCATAATCATTACTCTGTCTGACACTCTTTTCACCTCCAAAACACTCTTGACATACTGTTCCTTCAGAATAACTCCTACTCCATTTCTCCTCCTATCCACACCATGATAGAACAATTTGAATCCACCTCCGATCCACCTGGCCTTACTCCCCTTCCATTTAGTCTCTTGCACGCACAATATATCAACCTTTCTTCTCTCCATCATATCTGCTAAATCTCTCCCCTTACCAGTCATACTGCCAACATTCAAAGTTCCTTCCCTCAATCCACTCTCTTTACTTTCCTCTTCTCGTCCTGCCTCCAGACACATCTCCCCCCTTTTCTCCTCCTTCTTCTTTTTCGGCCAACAGTAGCCCAATTTCTGCCAGCACCCTGTTGGCTAACAGTACTGGTAGCGGTCGTTGTTAACCTGGGGCTCAACCGATCCAGTATGGAAATTTATATTGTTGTCCGCATATTGATTTGTCAAAGTTTTACACTGGATGCCCTTCCTGACGTAACCCTCCCCATTTATCCGGGCTTGGGACTGGCACGAAGAAACACACTGGTTTGTGCATCCCCTATAGGTGGGACCATCTGCCAGTCACCATCAGGAACTGCCTTCTGCCCTATAAATCAGGAGGGTCTTTCAAAGATCCTGGCAGTTCATTGTGAATTTGCTCTTGAGTGGTGAGTTCTTGTGCTTTTGTAAAATCTTATGCCTTGTGTTTTTTTTTTTTGGATTTTTTTTCAAACCTCTGCTTTGTGTTTTCACTTTGCTTTCTAATTCTGTATTGGGACTCGGTTGCCCTTGGATTTCCTTCTTGTCACAGGCAGCTCTATTTGATGGAGCTTCATTGTGATTTGAATACGTTTTTGGGCAGAATTAATCTTCTATTTTATAAAAATTTTGTGTCTGCCATAATGGTGATAATACCCTCTAGTGGACATTATTGAAAATGTTTGGAACTATGTGCTTTGGAACTCTTTAGTGCTTGGGATTGCCATGTAACAGCTTCTGAAATACAATCATTTTATATAGGATTAGATTAATTGTAACCTATTCACAATTTCATATTCATACAAATGTCCACTTAAGGGAATATTTAGGTCTGCCAGTGAACAGCGTTTGGTGTTGCCCCCTCTGCATGGTATGAAGTTTCAATCCAGAATCTTTTGTTGTGTACTTCTTAGTTGGTGGAGCAAACTGCCCACCTCCATCTGTACTTCTGAATTCCTCAATGTATTTAAGAAGCAATTGGAAAACCCACCTGCCGTGCTAATATTTGTCTAATTAATTGGGAAAAAAATCTTTGCTCTGTGATCTTTCATATTGTTGGTTGATTTGTTGTTATATTAAGTTTAATTGTTTTATCAGTTGTTAGTCTGTGATTGCAGATTTATTAGTTATTATACAGTATCTTCTCACTTGTGGCAATCACCTTTTGTTGCCTGTGCTACTACACTTGCTGAACAAACAGGCCCTAGCCTAATGCTACTCGATTATTTTTACCTCTTGTGTAAGCTGCTTTGGATAAAAGTGTCTGCCAAGCAAATAAATAAGTAAATGTGCAGTAAATACTCCAGCAAAAAATGACATTTACTCCATGTAGTATGAAATGATTTCAGAAAAATTTTTAACATTGTGTTTTCATGTAGAATAGAGATTAAAAAAACAACTTTCTGATAGAATAGGCATCAGCAAACTATATCAAAAAAATCCCACTGTTCTTGTGTCGCATAAAACACATGTGAAGTTAACTTATTGTATGCTCACAACATCCCAAACATATGTAGTTTTACAAAAATATTGTTAACAAAAACTTCCACAAAATATGCTTGCATGAGCAAATATAGAATGTGGCCTAGCATTTGAATTGAAGATAAATGTTATATACATTTAATGACTTTAAAGAAAAAAGAAAATTAGGCAAACCATTTTTTTGTTGATATTTATTAATATTATGCTAACACACATGCTCTGCATGGAGATGTAGTTTTATGCAAACTAAGGACACAACAGAAGCGATTGAGGGATCACACACACATAGCACCACTAACCAAAGGATGGGTGGACAGCTGGAGAAGGGGCTGTTGTCCTGGACAGCAAAAAAGAGATGTGATCACATTTGGCTTTGGTGAATTTGCTGAAGTTCAAGTAAGAAAGCTCATTGGTTGGCAAGTGTACAATAAATCTCCAGTGAGTATACCAGGTGTGGTGGCTATGAGTGTAGGTGTTGCTTTACCAGAAGCAAAAAGGGAGGTACAGAGAAGTAGAGGAGGAGGTGGCACGCTTGAGGAGTCCAAGACAAGCTGAGACCAGCTGGTTTAAATTTAACAGGTTCCACTGTAATATACATTTGCATCTATGGAATATGAAATAGGACCACCACCCTTCCTTCTGAAATCGTTTGCATTTATATGCATGTCTGTTTACTTTGAATGGGGATACTAAACCTCCTTCCCTCATTTCTAAAATTCTTTACATACACATTCAAAGTCTTTGGACTTTGAAGCAGAACCACATACAACTAATGAAAAACACACAAAAAAAATAAAGTAAACAAAAGAAAAATCTTTGACCTATTCTTCTTTTGTCACTTCTATGTGTTTGATCAACTTTCTCCAAACAGCTCGGTCCTGCACTTTCCTTGATAGTCAAGCCCTTTTCCTTCAGATATTCTTTTATTTCATCCATCCACCTCCACTTTGGCCTCCCTTGCATAATGAAAATATTACTGTATATGCTGAAAAATCACATAATTCCTACTGATTAGCTTTTTCAGTTCAAAAGAATACACTTTCCTATAAAATTGTATTTTGCAATGATCATGAACCAAAGCCAAGTCACCTGGAAAAGCAGGAATTGATGTAATGCAGGAATGTTTTAATCATGCACAATTGTGTATAGCATGTTCAAGAGTAAGCAGCTCCAATAATAGCTAATAATAATTATTATTACTTGACTGATGCCTTTATCCAAGGTGACTGACAACATTTAAGAAACTATTGCTTTCATTTCTTTTGTTAAATTAATTAGAGCACGGACAGGTGAAATGACTTGGTCATAGTCACACAGTATAAGTAGCAAGATCTGAACACACAACCTTAAGGTTTGAAGTGCTAGGCCCAAAGCCTTAGCAGCTACACCACTCTGCCTGCCATAATAGTAGACCTTCATAAAAAAAAAAAATCTAAAAATATTGTACACAGAAAAGTACTTAGTTACAGTACACAGCACTTCTGTTACACCCAGTTAACCAAGAGCACTATAACTGTTCTCCATTGTCTTATGAAATTTTTGCCAACAAAGTTAGGCGACACTACTACCGGTACTTTTTTTCATATGTTTATGATCCCTTTGTTCACAGTACCTTATTTGATTAGCCTCTTTTTCACAGTTGAAGCCAAGAAAGGTTATGGAACTTGCTGAGGGTCTCACAGTAAGTCATGGACGAAGTTTCAAAGATGTACTTGGCTTCGTTATTCTACTACTAGTTATTATCTCACTAGCACTACTTTCACCCAACCTACTAAACGACCCAGAAAATTTCACTCCAGCCAACCCACTAATTACCCCTCCCCATATCAAACCTGAATGATACTTCCTATTTTCCTATATAGCGCCCGATCCGACACAGATTTGACATGGGAGACACGTGTAAAATGAAATAAACTTTTATTTTCTTCATCTGTGGGCTACGTCTTCCCCGTACTCACAGACACAACACAGTCCCAAGCACACAATAACCATAAATGTCTCTTCTTCTTTCTTCACCACTCCTCACCAAGCTTCGTCCTCCTGCCCGACTCTAGCCCCTGAGTGGTGGTCGCTGGCTCCCTTTATAGTTCACCCAGAAGTGCTCCAGGTGCTTGATCCCTGATTTCTGGCTGTACTTCCGGGTGTGACGAATTGGTTGCCCACACGGGCTCAGGAGTCCCAAATACAGCGCCCCCTGGCGGTACCTGCGAGACCCAACAGGGCTGCACCCAACTCCAATTGCCAGGATGCCCTGCGGGAACCCTAGGCACTGTTCCACCCCAGGGAGGTGGCCAACTAGTGTTCAGGGGGAGATATTGCAAAGTCCATGGCTGCTCCCCCTGAATATAGTGTGCAGGGGCGTCCCGGCTGGGTAAGGACGCCAAGCCCCTGTCACAATGGGTATTAAGCTGGCAGTCATCATGTTTTGAGTCTAATGCCTTAACTGCTCCTCCATATTGCTCCCACAATAGCTATGCCTTTCTCTTACAATGTCTGAATTTTGATTATATTTTCCTGTTATCTCTTATTTTTCAGGATTTTATTACAGGAAAACACTACAATGATATTTTTTGGATTGGCCTGACAGATGAAAAGATAACGAACACGTGGGAGTGGGTGGATGGCACAGACTATGAAAGCAACTTCAAGTGAGACATCCTTGACATAGCATCACATTGTATGAAGAGGATATCATGCCTGGTTTCTATTTCATTAGCAGACATTCAATCAAGCATTAAATGTAACACTTCAGTTATATATTTCATCAGTTGCCTGTGTTCCCTGGCACATTGAGTAGTGGTTAGTACTGCTGTCTGAGGACACTGGGTTCATATCTTAGTTTACTCAGTGTCTGTATGAAATGTGTACATTCTCCCCATACTGTAAGGGCGTTTTCTCTGGGTAATTTGGTTTTGCAACCATACTCCAAAAATCGTTGGTGAACTGGTAACCTTAGATTGTCCCTTTGTAAATGGAGCTGGATTTATGAATGAGCATCCTCTGCAGTAGTTCTATGTTGGTTCCTCCACCCAATGCCCATCACCTGAACTAAAGAACAGATGGACATTTGCTCTACACATTTACTCTAAGGAAGATAACCAGATGTAAAATGTGCTGCTTTTATGAATCTCACATAGCATTTAGTTTGAATCTAAGGACAATCAGCAAGCTTTATAAAAATGCAGACAAACTTTTTTGTTAATGTATTAAATACTACAACAATTTTTGGATACAGAAAATCAAAACTATCTCATAACAATTGTGAACTGTTATGATCATTAATGTAGCTAAAAATGGAAATGTAATCATAAATAATGTATTAATTTTAGAAACTTGATTTGATTTTTATTCAACCTCTGTATCTTCTCCTCTTCTGTCTGTGGCTGCAGGTCATGGCGCCCTGGTCAACCAGACAACTGGACCGGTCATGGAATGAAGGGTGGTGAAGACTGTGGGGGCCATTTAGGATCTGGACTCTGGAATGACGATCACTGCGACAGATTATATAATTTCGTGTGTGAGAAATAGTCTGGAGAGAAGTGAAGATAAAATCCCATTGCTCTACCACACTGCTCCATCACATTGTCTTTATTGAGCTTCTGCGATCTGAAGCAAGGATTAACAGCTGGCTTTAATAATAAAAGGAAAATGTTATTGTTAAATATGTAGCTAGAGACAGTAAGGGCAAATAATTATTTTTGAATCTGATTTATAAACAATGAACTTTTATAGTTATTTAAAATATAATGCAAACTGCTTGTGTATCTACAGGTTCATATATGAAAGAAGTTGAAAAGCCTCTGATTAAAAGTGTCAGAACTAATGGAAAAACTTCTAAGTATTAATAAACGAAAAGTCACTTCTATTGATCTTTTTTACTATAATTGGGGTTCTCATTTCATATAAGGATTACACTTGTGGAAACTGCCTGACTCTGACACAACAGGCACAGCCCAAAGTGCAGCACAACACAGTTTTCTTATTTTTCCTCATGGGTACTGCTTCTCGTTGTTTCCCACCATTACAGCACAGTATGTCTTCTTTTTTCTACCTTCACTCCCTCACTGGCAAACTTTGTCCCGACTCTGGCTCTTCGAATGAAGTGAGGCAGCTCCTTTTAAGCAGGTCCTGGGAGTGCTCCAAGTGGCTCATCAATGTTACCTGGAATCACTTCCAGGTGTAGTGGATGTCCACTGTAGGGCTCTGCAGCTCCCCCTGGCGGCCCCCATGGAGCCCATCAGGGCTGTACCAAACTCCAACTTCCAGTGTGCCCTGTGGGAATCCATGATGCCATAGCCACCCAGGATGGCTGCTCTCTAGTGTCCCGGGGAAGGTAGTACCCTATAGATACTCTCTCCCCGGGTACTTCCATCCAGCTGGCGTCCTAGCTTGGTAATGGCCGTGGCCACCAGTCACACACTGTATAATGTGAGGCATTTTGTTACTTCTGATTGTACTGTACTGATTTCAGCGAGAGGTCAGAAAATAAAAGATGAGGTTGGAAACTGAAGTAAATGGTCAAAACCGAAGATCAAAGAGAGAAATGACCAAACCAGAAATGTGCCACAAAAACAAAAGCTAATCCCACAAATCCTCAAAATAAAAAGTGTACTGTAGTTCACAAATAACAAATCTAATCTCAGAGGATGGGTAAATTTTTGTGCTGGTTTGACCATTTCTTTGATAAGTTCTGTTGATATATATCAACCTTATGTGCTATGAGTAAATTTATTCATGCAGCACATGGTGCATTAAATGTAGGGTTAAGAAAAGAAACACATTTTCCGAATCACGGCATTTCACAAAGCCTTGTACACTTTCCAGTTTCAATACACGGGTTTACTATGGCTTCTTCATGGTTTTTTTTTTTTTTTCATTTTACCGAGTTTACTTTACAAGCTGCTGCTCTCTGCAAACATTACATAAATGTTTATTGCCTTGTATTATGTGGACTTGAACTTGGAGGTATTGTCCATATGTGGACAGCCAACCCTAACCCACATTTGGTCATGAACATGAACAAATCCTTAACTTACTACATATCCAGAGTACGGTTGTAGGACACCTGGAGTCTATCCCAGCAAGCAATGAATACAGGCTGGCAGGAACAATCCCTGGCTAGGATACCAGTCAATGTGAACACACTCACAGCAAAGGGGGGCAAGTTAGCATCACCAGTCCACCTAACCTGCTTGATTTTGGATTGTGAGAGGAAACCAACATGGACACAAAGAAAATCTCTATATGAGGGGGACCCATGATGTGAACCTCAGTCTCCTTACTGTGAAGCTGCAGCTCTACCACCTCACCGCCCCTTGTTGGTCACTTCTTTTAATTTAGTGTTAAGTTCTTCTTTTAACAATTAAATGATGTGTGATTACGAAGATTTGCAATTTAATAATACAGTACAATCCCTCTTAACCGGCCACCTCGGGACTGGACCCATGGCCGGTTGTCGTTTTGGCCAGTTAATCTGACGCATACCTATTTTCATGTAGAAAAATATTTCTAAGGTATGTACTGTACCTCTTGGACGTTCCTGAAGAAACCATATTCATAAGGCTTCATCCACGATTTCGCACACGGGTTTGTTTCTCGTACAATGACTGGACAGTGTGGTGTAGCGGGTCCACAGCTCAAGTCAAAAAGTCCACTTTTTAAATAAATAATCGCCGCACTCGTGGCTTAGTGAGGGGGCGTGGTATGTATGGCCGATCAGTTCCTGGGGAATTCGTGATGTGGGCGATCCTAGCTTAAGTGCACAGGTGAGGAGTCACCCGCATCCATGATTGTTCCTGGGAACTGCTAATTGCCACATCTGATCCACGTCCCTGTGATAAACAGAAGCAGGAGGTGGCTAGGAGGAGAACAGTAAAGAACAGGAGGTTAATGGAGAAGAAAGCTGGTAGAGGAAAGCTGGTGCAGGTGAGAGAGAGATAGAGAGAGCAGATTCAATGGAGCAAAGGCAGGTAGCTGGGAGGTGAGCCCCTGCGGAGGAGTGTTTGGCCGACACTCAGTGGGGCTGAAGAAAGCGGTCGCTCCAGCTGAGCAATCATGGAGCTGGAGTGCCTGGTAATGAAGACGACTGGCCGTCAAAAGGCAGCAGCAGTCGTGGAGGCTTTGGGCTGGTTTAGCCCCAGAATGAGCGCCCTGGTCACTGGGGAAAGAACCCAAGTCTCGGTCCGGATGGAGCCCAACGTAGGCAGGGATCGGAGGGCTACCGGACAAGTGTGGAAGGCAGCTGCACCTGCAGGTAGGGTGACTCCCCTGCTGCGAAGCCCAATGGGAGAAGCAGGGGAGCCACCAAGTAGAAAGAAGAAGGCACCGTGCTTTGGAGTTTAAGAAACCGCTTCCAGCCATTGTTTTAACCTCGTTTGCATTGTTTTTAAAGGACTTGTTTTTTTACTAATGGATTTTAACCTCCACTAATTCACTCATTTTAATGGATTATTTATTTAAAAAAAGACTTTTGATACACTGCACTTTATTTAATTTGAACACTGTTTTGTTGTTTGCTGGTTTTAAAATACCTCTCACCTTCCAGGAAAGAAGGAGGTGCATACATATAATATAAAGAACAACTCAGGATTAAAAAAAATATATATTTTATTTTATTTTAACAGGCGGGTTAATCCGTCAGTCGGTCAATGCGAGGCCAGTTAAGAGGGATTGTACTGTAATAATAAAAGGAAAATAAAAACACAATGCTTAAGTAGTGTGAACAGCAGGTGGCACCACTGAGCCCACAAACCACAGATATACAGGACCCAATACAACTCTGGGTTCAAATATAAGGATTTGTAATCCACACAAGTTCTAAAGTGACAATGAACATAGCCAAATACAGACGTTAAATAATAATTCCTCTTCTCTCGCCTTCTCTGCTCCCGTCAATGTTACCCTCTGTGTCCTGACTATGACTAGTTGGAAGCACTTACAGGTCATCTGGAAACCATGGATGACCTCCCCCAGCAGGGCCCGTTCCCATGCAGCTCTGGAAGTGTCCAAACTGGGACCATTGACAAGGAACACTGCCACCTATTTACCTATTTATTTAGGTGGGGTTGGTGAACTGCTCCTGGCTTCCAGCTCTTCTCAGTCTATTATTCCTTCCAGTATCCCAGCTAGGATGGAAAATTATAAGGGCAAAAAATCTTCCTCAAACCTGACAGGGATGCCTGTCCGTCCTCTTTGACACTTACAGTGGCTTTAATCTATTTATTCTTCCAAAACATAAAATGCCTTTGAATTTATTGGTACTAGTCTAGATTTTTTTAATTTTTTTTTTGCATTGTTACAACCCAGAACATTGAGATTAACAGAAATTTTACCAATAATATGCACCAATACTGTGCAATTTTAGAAAATATAAAAACAACACTTTAGGAATTGTTCAAATAGTTATTTATTCTTCTGCAATTAAAATATAAAACACATTGAAAACATTAGTTCACTGTGTTACTTAATGTGTGACAACATTGTCAAATGCGGACCTATGGGATAATGATAATATCTGTGTTACCAAATCATCACTAGGCCAATGAGGGGCTTACTGAACTGGTCATGTTAGATTAAAATATTTTAAATTTATAAATATAGTAGCTATTTTGTGGTGTATTAAAATAAACATGCTGTAAAGAGAAGTGAATGATTAATTGATTAAATTTAATATTAAAATATAATGATAAACATTCTTTGTTGCCACCCTTACCATGTTAATTAGTGATTCAAAGATTCAGTGATTCCTCGCTATATCACACTTCGACTTTCGCGGCTTCACTCCATCATGGATTTTATATGTAAGCATATCTAAATATATATCACTGATTTTTCGCTGGTTCGCGGATTTCTGTAGGTCTTTTAATTGATGGTACATGCTTCCTCAGTTGGTTTGCCCAGTTGATTTCATACAAGTGACGCTATTGGCGGATGGCTGAGAAGCTACCCAATCAGAGCACGTATTACGTATTAAATAAAACTCCTCAATGATATACAATATGCTTCCCGCGCAGTGCTTCGCATACTTAAAAGCCCAAACAGCACATATTGATTTTTGATTGTTTGCTTTTCTCTCTCTGACATTCTCTGCTCCAGACGGAGGGAGTGTGAGCAGAGGGGCTGCTCACACACTGGCCTAGAGGATACGGACGCTCCTATAAAAAATGCTGAAAGACTACCTTCACATTACTCCCTTCCTTGCAGCTGCTTTATCGGGCAGTGCTTCGCATACTTAAAAGAACGAAAAGCACCTATTGATTTTTGATTGTTTGCTTTTCTCTCTCTGCCTCTCTCACTCTCTCTCTGACATTCTCTGCTCCTGATGTGCACTCCTTTGAAGAGGATGATATGTTTGCATTCTTTAAATTGTGAGACGGAACTGTCATCTCTGTCTTGTCATGGAGCACAGTTTAAACTTTTAAAAAAGAGACAAATGTTTGTTTGCAGTGTTTTAAAGTCATTGTTTCTACAACCTCCTGTGTTTCTGTGCAAATCTGTGACCCAAGCGTGACAATAAGCATGACCCAAATCTGCAAATCTGTGACCCAAGCGTGACAATATAAAAATAACAATATAAATGTATGGTTTTTACTTAACAACAATAAATTTTTAAATAACAATATAAACGTATGGTTTTTACTTCGCGGATTTTCACCTTTCGTCGGGGGTTCTGGAACGCAACCCCCACGATCGAGGAGAAATTACTGGTAATATGATATTTGTAACGTCTAATATGTCTTATTTTCTCTTATTTTGTCTAATATATTGGGTAATACGAGTGTAATGGTGACTAAAGGGTGTTATTTCACGTCTAGAGGGCTCTAATAATGTTAAAAAACTTATTTAGAAGGTCGTAAACAGGTTTTCTATGCTCTAACTGCGAAAATATTCGATTTATAAATAAAGAATCCTACTTCACGGAAATTCATTTATCGCGGTACAGTCTGGAACTGATTAACCGTGATAAACGAGGGCCAACTGTACTGGGGTATGGTGGGAAAAGGATTTTTTAATTAATACTTCAGAAAAGGAGTGGAAGGCTGCTATGCATAGAATAGCTCTATGTGTACAGAGTCATTCAACTTTAAATCAAATTTACCTCAGGGCAAGATTCAACTTGCAAATGTTGCAATTTTGACATTTTCCCTTCTTATTTTTCCCCTCTAACTATTTTTGCCCCTGCTCTTGACTCTCCTCTCTTTCTTTTAGGTGAGGGTTGAATTCTGTTTTATTAGGTTTTGTCCTTTTTTTATTCCTGTTTTCACTTTTAACTTTCTGATTTTTTTTCTTTTCTTCTTTTTTCTAGTTTGACTATGAAGTCATTTGATGTATAAGTTCAACTTGATTGCATGCAATGTGATTTATTTCCTTCAAATAAAAAAAAAATAACTAGTGAAAAATCCCATCTGGCTTTTAGAACCCCTTAATGAGTCTTCATCCAAGAGAGCAATCTTTCCGCAGGTAGCAAAATTACATTAATCATATTCCCAAAAGTAAATAAAAGACATTTGTCACAGTTGCATCTGTGCTCATCTTTTCTTTTCATTAACGATTGCTTTTGCAAGCAGTGATGTAGAAGTCTTATTTGTTTTTGAGTAACAAATACTTCACTGAAGACAAGTCAGAATAAATTAAACAGTCCTAAGGGTCACCTCTGGGAATTGTCATGAGACCCAGCAGGAAGCTGGCAGGTGACACTTGATTACCTTGGGGGCACGTAATGAAATTAGTGGAAATCCTTCTGTCCTCCTTATTTTCCTTGAGGATGTTTTGCTGTTTATCTGCCAGAGGGGATGTTGTGAAAACCTGCAGGATTGCCTCCAGAAAGCCTTACAGGTAGAAAAGTTTTCCGGATGATGAAATTGTGTTGGGATCAGGTAACAAAAATTGCTGCATTTTTTATGCCCTGAGGCCACTGTTAAGGATGTTAAAATAAATTGCATTTCTGTTTTTCAGATTATCGATGGTTGTTTGAACATCTATTTAATGCCACTGTTATAACTGATGTGACAAAGAGTTCAATAAGTATGATTCTAAACAGGCCTGTGACAACTGATAAGAAAATATCGAGGATGGCATTTTGATTTTTGTTTTTCAAAAAAATATAATGATGCATTACAAATAGTAATAAGTTATTACAAACATGAAATGTTTTCATGATGGTATTGATGAAGATGGGTGCCAGGCTAACGCAAAATGCTAACACATTAGTACAGAATGCAGCAGCAGGAATCTTAACCAGAAAAACGCACCTCACCAGTTTTAGCACTGTTATCTTGCTTATTTATGTCATTTATAATTGACTTTAAAATATCTACTGATGGTGTATAAATCCTTAAATAATCTCACTCCTTCCATTATTTTGGTGTGCCAGTCCCCCTACACTCCAAGTCATAACCTTAGATCTTCTAATATTGGTCTGTTTATTATTTCAAGAGCAATCCATAAAAGAAGTGCTGAGGAGGCCTTTTGCTGTTATTCACCAAAACTCTGGAATACGTTACCAATAGAGATTTGCCAGTCTAATACTGTGGAACTCCTAAAAACTCACTTTTTTAATTTGTTTTTTCCATAGCTACATTTTAGTTGTACTCTTAATAAAATATATAGGTACAGAATGATCATATTCTTCAGTGAGGTGCAGTCCTTATTAACCTCTACTTTTCTCTGCTTTCTTTTCTGGTTTTTCTGCAATGGTGTTTTGCGACACCACCATCTGATCGACACATTGTGTGCCCACCTGTGATGCTGGAATGAAGGTTGGAGCCCCAGCTGTCCATGAGACCAACTGCATAAAATACTCAAGGATAAAGCCTGAGGACAATGAGCAATGATTTGAGCATATTTATGTGAGGTAGAATGCCAAGTTGGGGCTGAGTGGTCTTTTGACATTGGAAACCTTGCAGATTTTTTTCTTTCTTCAGCTTAACTGGATCTTTTTGTTTTGTTTTGCTTTTCTGTCTGACCTTATCATTGTACTCATCTGTAGAGACTTACAATAAGACATTTGTATATAAGGATGTTACTTTTCTACTAATTTTACCTATGTTATATAAGCTTATAAGGGTGTATTTATTTACTTTTCTTTTGTACTAGAGGGTTGTACCGTGTTAGCCATTATGAATGTAGTGAAAAGGCAAGCAAATTGACACCTTTTATTGGCTAACTAAAAACATTATAATATGCAGGCTTTTGAGGCAACTCAGGCACCTTCTTCAGGCAAGATGTAACCTGAGTTTCCTTGAAAGCTTGCATATTATAATGTTTTTAGTTACCCAATAAAAGGTGTCAATTTGCTTGCCTTTTCACTACTTTACTTTTCTTTGTTACTTATTCATTATTACTAATTGTATTTATTTTTCTTTTCTTGTAACATTCTTTTTGACATTTTGTAAAGCAATTTGAGCTATATTCTTTGTATAGAAATGTGCTATATAAATAAACGTTATTGTTGTTATAGCACACACCCATGTGATCCCCTCTTGCCATTTAGAGTCAGAGTTTTACTGATAACAATGAGTCTTGAAAGCATAAGAGCAGAAAAACACCACTCTGGCCTGTTTACCAGCTCCTGTATACCAGACATTGGTCTTAAGAAGCAGAAAAAACTTAGTAAACTACAAAACTCTGGATGGAAACGTTACCCTAGTAGCCCATCACACGTACCATTTCAATAAGGTTCAGTAGGAAAATACACTTGCTTTCAAATAAAATCTATATTTAAAGCTAAAGAGGTCTAAGTTAGAAGACAGCTTTAGCCTCTGATTAAAATCTTCCGCAATAGAAGTTTCATTGTATTCAATAGATAGGTGTTCCATCAAGGAAAGGTTCCTGAACTTTATATGATGCTGGCCAAGTAAATGGGTGGAAAAAGTTCAGTGGTGGGAGACACTGTGAATAATGTGGCCACCTTACCGCCCTTGGCTTCTGGATTTCAATCCCAGCCTCTCTCTGTATAGAGATAACAAGTTCCTCCTTTCTGCGTGAGTTTTTCTATGCATACTTTGGTTTTCCTGTCATACTCTAAAAATATGCAAGGTAAGGTTAAACAGCTGTAATTTTTAAGAACTTTAGGACATTAAAACAGCTTTGATGACAACAGCCCATTTAGTGCCACAAAGCTTGCCAATCCTATCCACTTAATTTCTACAAAATAACATTGAGCTGAATTTTAAAGCAACTTTTCCTATTCTCCTACTATCTACTACACTACTTGGTAACTTACAGTATTCTGTGTGTTTATGGTTCTCTGCGTGAAGAAAAGCATCGTAATGTTTATATTTTGCAGTTCTGGAGTCAGCCTATTTGTTATTTTTCTGTACATTTTCTAGCACTGCTATGCCTTTTTTGTATCTTGAAAATGACAACTGTACACAGTAAAACAGATTAGGCTTTCCTAGGGAATTATAAAGATTCACCATAACCTTCTTGATAGTAGATAACACATTGTGCTACATAACCTAAAAGCCTGTTGGCCTTCATAAAGGCTTCTGTACACTGTCTGGATGTAGATAATGATGAGCTCACTATGATTCTTATATATATATAATTTTCAGACTCCCACTTGTTTATTCAAATCCAATGTGTTGTCATCCTATGGGTAGTACTTTACATTTACTTATATGAAACATAAAATAATCTGTTTAGGTCTGAAATCTGCTCAGGCCCATCTGTAATTATTCAGTTGATTATCGATTATCTGCAGTTCCACTTAGTTTTGTAACATCTGCCAATTCAAACAGCTTATTATTTACATTCCTGTCCAAATCATATATATTTATTGAAAATAGATAGATAGATACTTTATTAATCCCAGGGGGAAATTCACATACTCCAGCAGCAGCATACTGATAAAGAATAATATTAAATTAAAGAGTGATAACAATGAAGGTATAATAGACAGACAATTTTGTATAATATTAACGTTTACTCCTCAGGTGGAACTGAATAGTTGCAGAGTGCGGGGGAGGAACGATCTCCTCAGTCTGTCAGTGGAGCAGGACAGTGACAGCAGTCTGTTGCTGAAGCTGCTCCTCTGTCTGGAGATGATCCTGTTTAGTGGATGCAGTGGATTCTCCATGATTGACAGGAGCCTGCTCATTGCCCGTCGCTCTGCCACAGATGTCAAACTGTCCAGCTCCGTGTTTACAATACAGCCTGCCTTCCTCACCAGTTTGTCCAGGCGTGAGGCGTCCCTGTTCTTTATGCTGCCTCCCCAGCACACCACCGCGTAGAAGAGGGCACTTGCCACAACCGTCTGATAGAACATCTGCAGCATCTTATTGCAGACGTTGAAGGATGCCAGCCTTCTAAGGAAGTATAGTCGGCTATGTACTTTCTTACACAGAGCATCAGTATTGGCAGTCCAAAATAGCACTGGCCGAAGCACTTATTCTAATTTGGCCCAATGTAGCTGTGTGCGCATGTCCTAACATCATGTCCTATACTGCTCCTTGGACCATAACACAACACATTTGACCCTTAAATGGACTAAATGGATTTGAAATGGAATGAATAATATCAGTTGTCGTCACCGAATAACCTCTGTTGCAAAAAAAAAAAAACAAACATATTTTACTTTATATAGATTTGGGTGTGCGGAATCCTTTTCTGGAATTGGAATTTCTCTACCAACAATAATTTTTGGAAGGGATCAGATTGAGTGATAAAAGTCATTTTAAAAATAAAAAATGGTTCTTCAGCTAATTCCAACTAATAACGCAGAGGCTGGAGTGAAAGCAACAACTGTATTTCTAAGCAAGTTGAACAGTACAACACCATTTACTATCAATCCTACGTATCCTTCTTCCAAAACAAGCATTTTGCATTTCTAGAACCAAACTATAACATCCAGGATAATCCCAAAACCTAGGAGAATAGCTAGAGTCCCACTAGTGAATTATAATACATAAGTAGTACTTCTTGTGATATCATAGTGCATCACTTTACAAGACTCCTCCTCCCTGAAGCTTTCAAACTGCTTTTTTTTTTTTTTTTATAAACAGTTTGTTCTATCCAACCAGAAAATAAACATAATTCCTAAACTAGGAAGTTCAGGGCAGACTACCTGACTAATGTGAGATCAGGGCCTTTTCTTACCCTTTATATTAGAAAGTGACCCCTCAACTAACTAACAAAGTTATTTAATTAGGCGGGTGACTTTCTCTCTCATGTAGAGCATCATACAGAGGGTGCATCAGGCAAGCCTCCACTATTCGGTGATGACCTATCTGTTTCCCTGGGTGTAACAGCAGTTCCATGTTCTGCATCAGAACTCTCTGGAGGCCTAATAAGTCCTACTTCTGGAAGAGGTTCCAGCAGTTCTTGAAAGTCATCATCCCACTCTTAAGCATTTTCCTGGTGAGGAATTTGTATCTACAAAACATGCCCTGACTTGATCATTATGTCTCCACATTTTATGTCCATTTCTCAAGAACACTGTGTATGACACAGGGCTCAAGCATTTTTTGATGGTAGCAGGTATCCATTTTGGTCACAAATTGTAGTTCCAAACAAACACTGGAACTCCTATATAAAAACTTCTCATTTTGGCTGTCTTATCATTGTCCCATTTCTGCTTCATTTGTTTTATTCCTATTTCAGTTTTTAGTCTTCAGTAAATCAAATGCAGATCTTAGTCTCCTAGGCATCAGCATTTCTTCAGGTGACAATCCAATTGATACATCTGGTGTAATTTGATAATTGAACAAGAATCTGGAAACTCTTGTCTCAATTGAATCCACTTGCATTTTGCATTCCTCATTGAAAGTCTGAACAGCTCTTTCTCCCAAACCATTAAAAGAGGGATGGAAGGGTGTTGATGTTACCAGATACTGTAGGTTCTATTTTGCTTCATAACTCAAACTTGGGACTTGGGAAACATGTGCCATTGTCAGTCACCAATATCTGTGGTAGTCCATGAGTACTAAAGCTTTGTCTTAGTTTTTAAATTGTTGCCTGTGTTGTAGAAATCTTCATGGGGCAGATATCCATCCACTTGAGTGACCATCAATGATCACCAAAAACATCTGTCCCAGGAAAGGTCCTGCATAGTTCACATGAATTCCTGACTATGGATTTTCAGGCCATTCCCAAGGGTGTAACGGCGCATTTATTGGTGCTTTCCTGTTTTTCTGACATTCATTACATTTATTTATCTCCTTCTCTCTATCCTGATTCACATTCGGCCACCATAAGTAAGATCGACCTAAGCCTTTCATCTTGGACATGCCTGGATGTGACTGTTGCAATATTTATAAAAGTACAGGCTGTCTCTGTGGAGGGATGAATACTCTTGATCCCCAGAGAATACAACCATCATACACTCAGAGTCAGCCATCGTGAGTAGTTGAGTGTGATTTGAGGATCTGTCACACAAGGTCATCCTTCCAAGATGTATTCATGCACTTGCATGAGAATGATATCCTGGGCTGTCCATTTTTTATTTACATCATGTTTACTGGTGTACCATTCATTACATTGAACATTAGCATTAGTAATTCTTCCTCTTCAACCTTTTCTGAAACAGGAAGTCTACTAAATGCATATGCTTTATTAAGATTTTTGCCGGATTTGCAAACAATTTAGTACTCTTAAGCTTGTAGTGATATGGCCCAGCACTGGATTTGAGGTAAAACAATCTGAGGAACCGGTTTCATCTCATTAAACAATGAAATTAGAGGTCTCTGATCCATAGAAATAGTAAATATTCAACCATATAGGTATTTGTGAAATCTTTGAAATCCAAAAATAACAGCTAGACCTTTTCTCAGCAGGTGTCCTAGTGGATTTTCACTTCTATCTTCCATCTTATGCGATAAGATGACACCCACTCGACATGGTGAGGCATCACAGGAAAAAATCAACTCTTTATCTGCAGAGTAATAAACCTTAGCTAACATTAAATAAAGCCGTGGACATCACACGACATAGCACAAGCACAGCTGAGAACCTTCGCTGCATGTACACCGAGCGGCTCACGTGAACTGACTGTGAACGCAGTACGCAGACTAAAAACAGCTCCAAAGAGCGCTGAACAAAAACCGCATTACACAATTGAGAAGTCTGCAAAAGAATATCAAGTGAGTGACGCATACAAGCATATTCATAAGTGCAGCTAACTGCGGAAACAAAGCACACGGTGGAAAAAGTCAATGTCCAGCTAAAGGAAGACAGTGTAAAAAAAACCCGTGCATGCAGTGTGTCACGTCTCAGATAAAGAGGAAGACGAGCTGTTTATTGATGCAGTAAGAAAGGAATCGATGAATGAAACCTGTTATCTTTACAACGGTTGACAAACACGGAATGTAACTTGAGCACAACACATCCTCCAAATACGAACCTGATTGAAAGAAATAGTGATAATGAAATCCTTGATGACAGCAACACTCATAACAGTCACAAAACAATGACATTGACAATCATGTTACGTTATTTTTAAAATGTTCCCTTTTCTTTTTCATAACTTCTTTAACAAACTACTTCTCTGCTGCGAAGCGCGGTTATTTTGATATATATATACCCCGATCTACATACTGTCAAATAAACGAACCACACGCCGTGGCACAACCTAGCGCTGACGTCCGAGGTTCGATTCCTGAGAGGGGGTGCAGTGAGTGTGTACACCTGATGAGCCCAGAATTAGGGCGAAACACGTGTCGTGTACTCTTTGCATTATTTGACAGTAAAACTATTTCAGTATATATATACACACATATACACATATATATATATATATATATACACACACACACATACGTATATATCAGTGCTTCCCGATTCATTTTACCCTCGCACCCCCTGTGACTGACGAGGCCGATTTCGCACTCCCTTGGTTTGAGAAGAAGTATGAAAAAATATGAGTTTAGCGCAGAAAAACAGATCACCAATTGAAGCTTTATGAATAATGGATACTTTATTCGGCATCAATAATTGTTTTGGTAAAGCCATACTCAGTGTAATCCTCCTTCCATTTTGTAATTTTTTCGCGACTAGCCATGATTAAATGAATGGTAAAAAAGTAAGAGCGAAGCGACGGTGACTTATTGAGGCAGGCAGGCGAGAGCACAGTACCTTGCGGGCTCGATGTGGTGCGCGTCAAGTCGATCTAAAATGTGCGATCAGATTCGAAAAAATATATCTTTTCAAGTTCTGTATATGTTTATATATGTGTGTGTATGTATGTATGTGTGTATATATATATACTCAGCAAAAACGTCCCTTTTTCAGGACTGTGTATTTCAACAATAATGTTTTAAAAATCCAAATAACTTTACAGATCTTCACTGTAAATTGTTTAAACAATGTTTTCCATGCATATTCAATTAACCATAATCAATTAATTAACATGCACCTGTGTAATGGTCGTTAAGACCTTAACAGCTTACAGAAAGTAGGCATTTAAGGTCACAGTTCTAAAAACGCAGGACACTAAAGAGACTTGTCTACCGACTGTGAATAACCCCCAAAGAAAGATGCCCAGGGTCCCTGCTCATCTGCGTGAACGTGCATTAGGCATGCTGCAGGGAGGCATGAGGACTGCTGATGTGGCTAGGGCAATAAATTGCCATGTCCACACTGTGAGACGCCTAAGACAGCGCTACAGGGAGACAGGAAGGACAGCTGATCATCCTCGCAGTGGAAGACCACGTGTAACAACACCTGCACAGGATCGGTACATCCGAATATCACACCTGCGTAACAGGTACAGGATGGCCACAACAACTGCCCGAGTCACACCAGGAACACACAATCCCTCCATCAGTGCTCAGACTGTCCACAATAGGCTGAGAGAGGCTGGACTGAGGGCTTGCAGGCCTTTTGTAAGGCAGGTCCTTACCAGACATCACCAGCAACAATGCCGCCTATGGGCACAAACCCACCTTCGCTGGACCAGACAGGAGTGGCAAAAAGTGCGTGAGTTTCTGCATGACAGCAATGTCAGTGTTCTGCCATGGCCAGCGAAGAGCCCAGATCTCAATCCCATTGAGCACGTCTGGGACCTGTTGGATCGCAGGGTGAGGGCTAGGGCCATTCCCCCCAGAAATGTCCAGGAACTTGCAGGTGCCTTGGTGGAAGAGTGGGGTAACATCTCACAGCAAGAACTGACAAATCTGGTCCAGTCCATGAGGAGGAGATGCACTGCAGTACTTCAAGCAGCTGGTGGCCACACCAGATACTGACTGGTACTTTTGATTTTGAGCCTCCCTTCATTCAGGGACACATTGTGAAACATTTTTAGTTTATGTCTTATGGTGTAGACTCTTTTAGTGTTCATACAAATATTTACACATTAAGTCTACTGAAAGTAAAAACAGTTGAAAGTCAGGGGACGTTTCTTTTTTTGCTGAGTATATATGTATGTGTATGTACTCGTATATGTAGATATGTATATACAGTATATGTATATATGTATATATATGTGGATGTGTGTGTATATATATATGTATATATGTATGTGTGTATATATATATGTGTATATGTATATATGTTGATATGTATATATATATGTTTATATGTGTGTGTGTGTGTATATATATATATGACAGCAACACTCATAACAGTGACAAAACAATTACATTGACAATCATGTTACGTTATTTTCAGAATGTTTCTTTTTCTTTTTCATTACTTCTTTAACACACTACTTCTCCGCTGCGAAGCGCGGATATTTTGCTAGTCATTACTATTCATGGTGGCTCCAAAATCCGTACTAACCCCTACTCTCTCTTCTGTTCTCTTTCCGGTTTTCTGTGGTGGCGACCAAAGTACTGTGATGTCCCTACATTGATGGATTAAAGGCCAGAAGTCCACGTGACCATCATCATCAAGTCCTTTCGTGAGAACCCTGAATACAATGAGGACTGATCATTTATGTTAGGTAGAATGACTAGAGGGGGCTGGGCGGTCTCATGGCCATGAACCCCTGCAGATTTTATTTTTTCTCCAGCTGTCTGGAGTTTTTTTTGTTTTTTCTGTTCTCCCTGGCCATCGGACCTTACTTTTATTCTATGTTAATGAGCGTTCTCTGAATTTAATTCTTACTTTGTCTTTTTTCTCTTTCTTCATCATGTAAAGCAATTTGAGCTACATTATTTGTATGCAAATGTGCTATACAGTATAAATAAATGTTGTTGTTGTTGTATGTTGTAACTTGCTGAGTGGTTGTGTAGGTAGGGCCCCAGTGCACTGCTTTGCCTGGGGGCCTATAATGCTGTTAAGACGTCCCTGATGTGTGCTATCAGTTCCCGCCCTTGTTAACAGGGGACAGTTCAACTGTAGGTGCTGGCTATGGAGTAAGATTGCTGTCAAAAATAAGTTAATCATTTGAATCAAATTTACATTTCACATGTGTGAATTACGCTTGCACTTCTGAAAATTATGCTTGCTTCTGAAAATTATGAGTACAATTCTCAGGTAAGAACAAACTGTCAAAAATACATTCGCTATCAAGGAAAAAACAATTTTTGTTACTACACATCTGCCACAAAGGTAGAATGCTGGAGTTATTTTTGACAGTGATCCTACTCCATTTATAAAGGCTAAGGCTTTGGTTGTCAGTTCAATTGCCGCCTCTGTGTTGCGTGTTTGTGATCTAACTGGAGGTCTTGGGGATTGGAGTTTTCCCTAGCAGCATTTAGTGAGCAAATAGTGGGGGAAAACATCACCATTAAGTATCCATATCCTCAGCAAGGATAAGGCACTTGCTAAATGTGAGTGGGAGCAGTGGCAACTTTTAGTGTACTGAGTTTTCCTGTGGAAAACATTTATATGACATTTACTTTCTGACACCTTTATCCAAAGTGACTTACAACATTTGAGATACAACTGCTTAAATTTGCCTTCGTCTTTCCAGTTGGAGTACAAGCAGGTGAAGTGACTTGCTCATGTTCACACAGTATGAGCAACAGGATTTGAACCCACATCCTCGGGGTCTGAAGTCCAAATCCTTAAAAACAATGCCATCCTGCCAAATATGGTTTAATTTAGTGTCTCCTTGTGTAAGCAGCGTGTCACATTATTAACTACAGCACTTCTCTGTAGTGACGTAAACGAGATGCATGCACAGAATTGATTTTACGAGTGTGGTATGGATTACATGCTGCAGAAAAGAGCACAGGTTAACACGGGAGTGTGCATGAGCTTTTATGGAACAGTACTTTAAAACCCCAAAAAGCTCATGAGTAAGTTTAATGTTTTGCAATTGTGAAATCACTTGCAAAACTAATTTTAGTGTCATTTTCACAAAACTGTATGAAGACGGGCAGCACGGTGGCGCTGCTGCCTCGCAGTTAGGAGACCTGGGTTCGCTTCCCGGGTCCTCCCTGTGTGGAGTTTGCATGTTCTCCCCATGTCTGCTTGGGTTTCCTCCAGGTGCTCCGGTTTTCTCCCACAGTCCAAAGAGATACAGGTTAGGTGCATTGGTGATTCTAAATTGTCCCTGGTGTGTGTATGTGTGTCCTGCGGTGGGCTGGCACCCTGCCCGGGATTTGTTTCCTGCCTTGCGCCCTTTGTTGGCTGGGATTGGCTCCAGCAGACCCCTGTGACCCTGTAGTTAGGATATAACGGGTTTGATGATGGATGGATGGTTAATAGAGCACTAATCAGAAGATCTGGAGGATCAAAGCATTGTGATATCTTTCAGTATGGGGGCTACAGTGCTGGTGCATAAGACACAGGTGTGGTATCAACGCAGTACATAGAGGCAGAAGTCATCGACCTCTGAATATATGAATACATTCAGGTAGTCCACCTGAAGATAAACATTTTTGGACCAGTACTCAGATTGGAGATCATCAAGAGTGTTTACCCTGTAGATTACAATGCCCAGTGCATGATGGGGACACTGTACTGTAAAAATTGGCTCTGTCCTTAAGATGAGAAGCAAAGCTGAGGTTCTGACTCTCTGTAGTCATAAAAGATCTTTAGGCAGCTTTCAAAAAAGAGTAGGGTCTCTCCTGGTTTCCTAGCTAAATTTCCCATCACAGCTTGGTCAGTCTGGCCCACTAAGCATTCCCTGTCCCTTACTGGCTATCTGTCTGACCCATTCTCCACTTAATATCTAATGAGTGGTGAGAACACTGGCACAAGAATGGATGCTATTGCATTATCTAGATGGATGCTACAAATTGGTGGTGGTTGAGTGGTGTGGGTCTACGAGGCATTGCACTGGACGCAGATAAATATTGGGGCATCGACAACCATTTGATCAACAAAACAGAAATAAACCAGACATCCAGTGAGCCAAGAAGCCTCTGAGACCAGTCACCATTCAAGGGATGTGTAAATGGTGACAAGCTAAAAGTACCTGGGGGGTTCACATAAACAACAAACTGGACTGGCCTGACATCACAGTGATGCTGTACAAGAAGGACCAGAGCAGACTGTGCATGCTAAGGAGACTCAGGTATTTTGATATGTACAGCAAACTGCTGAAAATGTTCTATCACTCCATTGAAGCCAGTGGTATTTTAGGCTGCTGTCTCCTGTGGAAGCAAATTGAGCTCAAAAGAAGCACAACACCTGAACAAACTTATCAGTAAAGCCTGCTCCATCACAAAGCAAACCCTGGACACACTGGAAACAGTTGTGGAAAAGAGGATGATGACAAAATTAGATGCCATCTAGAAAAGTCTTCTCTATCCCCTTCAGAAGGTGCTCTCTTGGAGCAGTTTTAGCCACAGGCTAATTCCACAAAGGTATGCTAAGAAGAGCATCTGAGGGTCTTTTTTGCCCACTACTATCAAGAAATTCAATGTTTCCATCCAATGTACTTGTTAAGTTTATTTTTATTTGTTTATTTATGAATTAATTGATTGATTAATTGGCTGTATTATCTGTCCTGTAAGTCTGTATCCATGTTTTTATGTTTCTGCTGCTGTATGTATCTGAATTTCCCCATGGTATTAATAATGTTGATCTAATCTAATCATCTAATGTAAATCAAATAAAGGGCTGTTTAACTGTCTCATAATCCCTTTTGGGTATGAATTGAAGCTCCTTGTCTGTCGAGTGTCAGTACATAATAAGACGGCACCTTCTGTGATCTCCTCAAATATATAATCCTCTGATTGGAAGGGGTGGAGTCAGTTGCCCTTCTTGGGTGTCTTCTCTGTACTGTTAAAACAGAAAGAGACAACACAATTAGTGACAGCATTTCCTCTTCCACTTCCTCCTAGGGTGGCATTGCTTAGCAGGGAAGTGCCAGTGGTTTGAGTTGGTCAAAGGGCGCTATATATGTAATTAATTACTTTTATGAAAACCTTTGAAGAGGTGTGTTAAAGAAACATTGTATTGCTTCTCTTCTGATTATTAGATTTCCACACCCTTATCTTCCCATTCTAAGAACCAATGGCTTAGACCCCTAAGGTTTAGGTTAAATACCATTAAACTAACTAAGGCACTTTCTGTTTTTTTAATGACACAGATGTCCTCTTTCAATTTAGCATGGTCAAGAAAAAGCTCTGCCAGTCCACACACCTACACAGGAATCAATTTGTAATTGCCAATCCACCTGGGGCCTCATGCATAACAACGTGCGTAGAACTCACACTATAACATAGCGTAAGCACAAAAGCGGAAATGTGCTTACGCACAAAAAAATCCAGATGCATAAATCTGTGCGTTCACCCATTTCAACGTTCTTCTGCTACATAAATCCCAGTCAGCATGAAAAGAAATGCACGTGCACACGCCTGCTGCCCCGCAACGTCTCCTTCCAGAATTATACCTCTTTGAATATGCAAATCAATAGAAATAGCTCAGCGTTCTGTGAAAAGAATGGCAAAAGCACGGGGGGTGGGGAAATAGAAGAAGTTCAGCGAATACCAAGTGGAGGCAAAGAAAGACGTACTATTTGTTGTTTTAAGCAGTGGTATAAACAACAAAAGGAAGTTGATCGAGTGACATAGTGTCGGAGAAACTCGAAAGCTAAAGTTCACAAAGTTGCACAGTACCCGAAATAAAAAAGAAGCTGTCAGATATCAATGTCACCGTGAAAAGGTGAGTCGTAGCCCACCGTCTGAGTTTAATATGAAAGCTTATTAGGGCAGCGTTTCTCAACCTTTAAGTATTTGTGACCCGAGTTTTCATAACAGTTTTAATCGCGCCCCCCTAACATTTTTTTGAAATGTAGATGCATATTTTATTATATCTACTTAACTTTTATCGACATTTATCTAACTCTATATTTATTGTTCTAGTATCAGAATGTAGTTTAAGTTAATTTGTTTTGGTTTCAACAGATGTTTTTTTCATATTTTTGATTCTTGTTTTCTTTTTTTCACATCTTCGAGCCCCCCTTTTTGTTACTTCGTGCCCCCCTAGGGGGGCCTGCCCCACAGGTTGAGAACCACTGTATTAGGGCACAGAGAAAAAAAAGGCACACAGTTGGGAAAAAGCACGAAATGTCAACTTTAATCTCGAAATTTCCACTTTAATCACGTAGTCATCATCATCTTAAAATCGTTTAATTTACTAATTTCTCAAATTCCATCATAACTAAAGTAGCACGTTAAATGTTTTGTTTTATATTTGATCTTCTATGTGCTCTATGTGTGTGAATCACTACATGCTTCCATTCTTTCTCTTCCTCCGAAAGGACACAGAATCCATTACATCCGTAATATTACAGCTGTCTGAATAATTAAAATACTGAGATGTATACTTGATATCATTTTCATGATGATAGGAGTTAAAGCATGTTATTAAATAGGGGAATATGGTGGCGCAGTGATTGTGCGTGACCTTCGATGAAATAATTTATTCAAACTGTCTCTTTCAAACATTAGAACATTAGAACACTCTAGACGAGAACAGGCCATTCAGCCCAACAAAGCTCGCCAGTCCTATCCACTTGTTTCCTCCAAGAAAACATCAAGTCGAGTTTTGAAAGTCCCTAACGGCTTACTGTCTACCACACTACTTGGTAGCTTATTCGAAGTGTCTATCGTTCTTTGTGTAAAGAAACGTACTAACCCCTGATTCCTGTCCTTATTTTTCTTTCTCCAAATACCCAATCACCACACAATCAGCTCTGAGGTCTGTACAGGAAAGGTTTTGAAGCATTTGCCATATGAGAGCATTTCAATAGACAGCATGGCTGAGGCAGCATGTGCTTGATGCTGTATAGCGATAATTCTCTTTCCGATCAGCTGCAGTACAGCTGTGATTCACACTCAGGTACAGTGATATAAATACTTCGAGTGGTGCAGTGAGAGTAATATGGAAAAAGATGATCCGATGTGGCAACCCCTAACGGGAGTAGCTGAAAGGAGCAGAAGAAGGTGCAGTGAGAGTAACAATGCTAAAGCAGTTATGGTATTTGGAATAGTTTGACCATTCTGTGGACCGTTATATTGTTACAGGTTAATTACAATCAGATGCATTAAACTAATAAATACTATGCAGTTAATTTCAGTGTATTTATAAAGCCGCGTCAGGGATGTGGATCTAAAAAAGAAAGAGTAACCACACAGGAACAGTAGCACGCTGGGTGCCGCCAGTCTGCAAAACAGAGCGCAGAACTTGCGTACGACAGGGTATGAGCTACCGTGGAAATGTGCATGGCTTTATGCCAAGTTTAGGTTTTATACATCACGATTTGAATGTGGAAACAGGCTTATGCAACATTTTTGTGAATACGCACTGTTTATACATGAGGACCCTGGTCTACACATATTCTGAGATGTTACAGGAAACCTGAAGCACCTGGGAAGAAACCGCTAACTCCACACAGGCAATGACCGTAGGCCTCATTTATTAAGCTTCTGTACAACACAAAAGGGACACAAAATGTGTGTACACAACTTTCCATGCATACATCTGGATTTATCAAAGAAAACTTGATGAGAGGAATAAGCATATATTTACAGCAACTCTGAACCATTTGCAACCTTTCGATGAAACTGAGAAGTGACAACACCCTTGATCAAGTAGGAAAGTGCTGTCAAATCAGCTAAATGACAACTCACATGCAAAATAATTAATATCACAAGACATTATTATAATGTGCATTGATGTGATAAACATATTGCTATAAACTGGGCTAATGCTGCGCATTTACACTAAAGAACTTTTTACATTTTTGGTCAATTATATCGGGTACTTGTTTTCAGTTCTCAGGAAACTGGCCAACATGTCATAAATACCTCAGCTTCATCATGCCTGCTGTGATAGAAGCCATTAACCAACCAGTGAAGCACTACATCAAGTGTTTGTGTGGTGTGGGTGCAGATACATAAAACATAGCATGTTTTGGCTAACATAAAAAAGTCGATTTGCAGCAGTGTCCAGTTCTCCTAACATAACTGGAGTAATTTACTGCACTCATACTCAGGGGCAGATCTACTATGAAACTAAGGACGCTTAAGCTTCAGGGCCCCTAATCCTAGGAGAGCCCCAGAGGTGACTTTAGACTACATTGCTTAAATATTTGGGATGTCTACTGTATAAGAAAGGGATTCTAAAAAATAACATTATTAACATAGTGTATTTCAGTATAAAGTAATAGTTAAAGTAAAATTAAAATGTTATTAAAGTATCAAAAAAGAAATACAATTTTTGTTGACCTGTCTTGGAATAACCACCTTGAAGAAAATAACAGCGGTTACCCAGACCTTGTTACTGGCTACGAAAGGAGCCCCATAACAGTTCAAGTTTCAGGGTCCCAAAAATGTAGATCCCCCACTGCGCATATTGCCATAAGGGAATCTATCGAGAATGAAGCTGCTTTTGTTAATTGTAAGCAGTTATATTCCATTAACACACAAGTCATCTGTGATGCTAAAATGTGGTGGAGTAGCACTGTGTATATGTGGCTTTGGTCAGCACAGGATTCATTTCTTCTCAGGCAAACTTGCTTTTACCCTTCAAGGTTATTGTTTCAGGATTTTTGTCTTGTCTCCTTACGGAGACAAGTCTGGAGAGATGTCAAAAAACAGGGCCTGTTAAAGCCCATTGCACCAGTCCTTGTGTGATTTTGGGTTATACAGGAAAGATGTTGCTGTTGTTATGGTGTTGTACTTGGTGTCTGGCTTCTTAGTAAGGATACTTTCTGAACCCACAGTTTTTCATATGGTGTGTGCTATTTTTTGTACCAGAAATCACATCATTACATGTGTCAGGTGGTAGCGGCTGCCCACCTTACGCCATTCTCTGACCCCCAGAGTGTAGAGGAGAGGTGCTATAATGCTGCTTATGAACTTGCGCTCTCAGTTGCAGTTGCCTGTTACTCTTGAATGCAGGTGGGTCTCGCTGTGTCAGGAGTGAAGCTGCTCTACCAGCCAATGAAATTCTGCATCATCGTGATTGCACATGTATGAGGTTGATAAGCATACTACACTTCTTTTTCTTTTTCTTCTTCTTTCAGCTGATCCCGTTAGGGGTTGCCACAGCAGATCATCTTCTTCCATATCTTCCTGTCCTCTGCATCTTATTCTGTTACACCCGTCACCTGCATGTCCTCTCTCACCACATCCATGAATCTTCTGTTAGACCTTCCTGTTTTCCTCTTGCCTGGCAGCTCTATCCTTAACATTATTTTCCCAATATACTCAGCATCCCTCCTCTGCACATGTCTAAACCAACGCAATCTCGCCTCTCTGACTTTGTCTCCCAACCGTCCAACTTGAGCTGACCCTCTAATGTTCTCATTTCTAATCCTGTCCATCCTCGTCATACCCAATGCAAATCTTAGCATCTTTAACTCTGCCATCTACAGCTCTGCCTCCTGCTTTCTGGCCAGTGCCACTGTCTCCAACCCATATAACATAGCTGGTCTCACTACCGTCCTGTAGACCTTCCCTTTCACTCTTAGTGATACCCGCCTGTCACAAATTACTCCTGACACTCTTCTCCACCCACTCCACCCTACCTGCACTCTCTTTTTCACCTCTCTCCATTACTCTGTACTGTTGATCCCAAGTATTTAAACTCATCCACCTTCACCAAATCTCCCTGCATCCTCACCATTCCACTGACCTCCCTCTCATTCACACATATGTATTTTGTCTTGATCCTACTGACCTTCATTCCTCTCCTCTCTAAAGCATATCTCCACCTCTCCAGGGTCACCTCAATCTGCTCCCTACTCTCAGTACAGATCACAATGTCATCAGCAAACATCATAGTCCACGGGGACTCCTGTCTAATATCATCTGTCAACCTGTCCATCACCATTGCAAATAAGTAAGGGCTCAGAGCCAATCCCTGATGTAATCCCACCTCCACCTTGAATGCATCTGTCACTCCTACAGCAGACCTCACTACTGTCACACTTCCCTCGTGCATATCCTGTGCAACTCTTACATACTTCTCTGCCGCTCCCGACTTCTTCGTATAACACCACAACTCCTCTATAGGCACCCTGTCATATGCTTTCTCCAGGTCCACAAAGACATTTTGCAAGTCCTTCTGGCCCTCCCTATACTTCTCCATCAATACCCTCAGAACAAACGTCGTATCTGTGGTGCTCTTCAGTCAGTCAGTCATTTTCCAACCTGCTATATCCTAACACAGGGTCACGGGGGTCTGCTGGAGCCAATCCCAGCCAACACTGAGTGCAAGGCAGGAACAAATCCCGGGCAGGGTACACGCATACACACACCAAAAACACACTATGGACAATTTAGGATCACTAATGCACCTAACCTGCATGTCTTTGGACTGTGGGAGGAAACCAGAGCACCCGGAGGAAACCCAGACAGACACGGGGAGAACATGCAAACTTCACGCAGGGAGGACCCGGGAAGCGAACCCAGGTCTCCTTACTGCTAGGCAGCAGCGCTACCACTGTGCCTGTGGTGTTCTTTCTTGGCATTAAACCATACTGTTGCACACTTGATTAGCATATTCCACATATACACACATTTGGAAGGTGATTATTATTTATAAATGGAAAACTGCATAGAAATGTGTGTACAACAAGTTTTATCATTCTGATTTTTTATGTATTCTTTTTTTTTTGGTCATGCACATATTTTCATGCTCAAATCTATGCAATGTTTTATAAATAAGGCCCCAGGTGTATGATTTTAACCCAGGATGCACAATACATGAGGTGGCAGCACTACCCATCCAGTATACCATCAAATCACTCGAATTATGTATATTAATCAAAACATGAAGAATAAAAATAGGAAATGTAATTGGAAAACGTGAATTTTTTTTGAACAGTTAAAAAGAACTGCGCTCTCGCAAAGCAGTTACATTTAATTTATTTTAGTCAAAGCACAAATTAGACGTAACGTACATAATAAATTAAAATGGGGCTGTAAGCTTAAAACTGCTAAATCCAGAAGATAATTAACTCAATGAACACAAGCAGAGCTAAAGACTTTTAATTGTGGACTTCACCAATGAATGAGCAGGACGTATCTTCCAGTAACGAGGGGCAGGTGTCCTCTCAGGTTCTGTCGAGCAGCGCGCACGGTGCGCAGTAAGTCGTAACTATAACTGGACAGGCGAAGGCAGCTTGTGCTTTTACGGCAGTTTGACTTTTTTCTTTTTTTGGGTCCATCATGGGACGCAATGCTGTATGTCAACTGCTCTCTTTTGGGCTGCTTTATTTTGTTCTCTTAGATATTTCTGATTCCACAAGAGAACAACAGCATCAACAGGCTGTAGTGAATTTTGACCTGCCTTCGTCGGTTCAGAGAGCAGTGTCTACGCAAACAGTATCTGCTCAATGTACGGAGGCGGCTGTCCTCGTGTCTATCGACCCTGATCTCCTGGGTATTCAGCATCCAGTCCAGCCGTCTGATTTGTCCATCGGAGGCTGTGGAGTAACCAGACAAGTTACGTCCCCCCCGGAGTTTGTGATTGAGGCTCCATTGCAGGGGTGTGGTAGCACCGTCACGGTGAGCCTGTCAACTGGCTGTTGGTTTTAATAATCCTCCTCCTTTTGCGTATGTTTTTTTTATTAAAAAAAAATGCTGCCTAGTAGTCTAGTGCTACATTAACAAATCGGAAAATGTAATATCCTGAGCGTGTCCTAGAATTTCACTCTGAACATTCCAGTATCCTTTGAACTTGAAGCAAAATGCTTAAGCTAATCATTTATTTTTCTTCTCTGTTGCTGTGGGTTTGAAAAAACAGATGCTTGCTGATGACATAGTGTACAGCTTCACACTTGTATACAACCCCTCTCAAATTCCAGGGATTCCCATTATACGAACCAATGCAGCTGCAGTGCAGATTGAATGTCATTACCCCAGGTAAGATGTGACTGCTATGCAATTGAATTGGGACAAAAGCCTTTATACCAAACAAACACAAGAAGCTATATTGTCCCATTTTTAACTGTCATGAAGCATTTTGACTTGTCTTTCATATAAAATTGTGTGTTCTAACTGCTCTAGTCTTTCCAGTAAGCTTAGTATGGTCATAACCACTTGCCTTTCCCATAGGCGTCACAACGTCAGCAGTAATGCACTTAATCCAACTTGGATCCCTTATACCTCCACCAAATCTGCTGAAGATTTGCTCGGCTTCTCTCTGGTTATAATGAATAGTAAGATTACCTTGGGTAGCAGTTTTGTACTTGTTTACAAGTTTCTGTACAATGGTTGCCTGTAGTGGACTTTGCATTAACATTTTTGTAGGTGACTGGAGTGCGCCAAGGTCTACTAACCTATTCTACTTGGGTGATCTCATCAACCTTCAAGCCTCTGTAGGTAATGGCAACCATGTGCCTCTGCGGCTGTTTGTGGACAAGTGTGTGGCTTCGCAAGCTTTGGGTTTTTTCTCCCAAAACTACACTTTTATTGGCAACAGTGGGTGAGGAAGCTTTTTTCATCTCACCTCCCACTTGGTTCCAAGAGGGGTATTCCCTTTGTGCCTCTACTAATTGCCTTGCCTTTTCAGGTGTTTAACTGACAGCAAGCTGACCGGTTCCAATTCCCAGTTCATAACTCCCAGAAATACTCAGTCTACCCTTCAGTTTGAATTAGATGCCTTCCGCTTTTATGGAAATGGTGGAAGTTCTGTAAGACTGCTGCATTTGGTTGGTTTTATTCTCTCCACAGAAGTATTTTTATAGGTGGTTTAATGTATGCTGCCTTCCCTGTTTTGTGTGATTTGCAGATCTACATTACCTGCCATCTGAAGGTTACCTTAGCTTCTCGGAATATTGACTCCTTGAACAAGGCCTGCTCTTACATTCAAGGACTGAATCAGTAACTAGCTTGATTTGGTTTGACGTGGTTTTTTTTTTTCCCCTCTACTTTTTCCTAATGCAGATCTTTATTTTAGATGGAAGTCTGTGGATGGGAATGACCAGGTGTGTAGCTGCTGTAACACCAACTGTGCTGCCAACCTCCCTGGAAGGAGGTATTTGGATCAGTTTAATATAAAGCAGAGAAGGAGTGGTATGTGATTATTAAGACCGACTTTTAAATATGCTGCTTAAGGTATTAATGTAATGAGTGTTATTTTGTTTAATAGTTAAAATGCCAGCTGAATGGGATGACACCATTGTGGTGGGCCCACTGTTACTTAAAGGAGAACCTCAGCCAATAGAGTCCAGGTACCTGACAAATGCTGAAGAGAAATCCTTAGGCAAGTCTTTTCTCATCTGAAGTTGTAATTCTTTGGTTCTAAAGCATGATGGGATTTTTGAGATATTAAGCAGAACTGGGCATTGTGTGTGTGTGTGTGTGATCCAATGATTGACTAAATGTCTAATGGGGTCCATGCACAAAGATCTCCATGTTAATGGAAACTTGACTGGCTCAGATGTGGCTTAAAAGTACGCTTCTGGTTCTTGCTGTAAGAGCAGCATGGCTTACCAAAAGTTTCTCTAGAGAATGGAATTAACAGTATTTTGTCTAACTTGTGTTGCAATAGTATCCTTTTACTGCTACATCTTGAAATGATATGGCTAACATTTTACCAATCCTGGGTTTAATGGTTTAATTGTGTTTTTAGGTTCTTCCCTGCAGGCTGAAGTTTTGGGTGCAGTACTAGGTGTTCTTGCATTAGCATGTTGTGCCTTTCTTCTGTTTCTTTTGTACAGAAAATAAATTTTGTTTAAAAAAAAAAAAAAATGCATTTTTGTTTTGCTATATGCTTTAACAATAAATTGCTGTTAACATGAACTTTTTGTAGTTGTAATTTTCAAAAGCCATTTGTAGGAAGAAGTGTAGTCTGCTGTTGCATGTTTTGAGATGTTACAGACTCAACTGGTAAATTTGATGCTGATATAAACCATATCCAGCCAATAGATAATCAATGATGGATGGGTGTTTAAACTTTAGATAAAATCCAACCACCTGCAATACTGCCTTGAACTGGGCTTTGCCATTTTTGCTTTAAGAATGACTGGCCTGACAGCAGCAGATTACATTAAAACTTAGTATTCAAGGAAAACCTTGGTTCCCTTCATAGAGACATGAGCTAAAACAGCAGGTCTCCCTTGTAGGGACAGGTAGTACAAGAGGGGTCTGGGTTTAGCTGACAGCCTAATCCTTTTATTAAACTTTCCCATCAGTCTGGGATCTCAGCCCAATATAGTTAACCTTTATCTCAGCCTCAGTTGAGAGGCAAATTGTCTGGCATCACTTGTACTGAGGCCTCTTTTTAAAACTATTTAAATGCTTAATCATGCAAGACTTCTGTAAATTTAAGCAAAGTTACTCAGTTAATGCATACATTTTTAAAGATTCATCTAAATGCAACAAGTCCTTTGCAGACTTTTTTTTTGTTTTTGTGTGTGTGTTTAAAATACCAACTCCATGTGGCTGAAACATTAAGTGAATTGTAAGTCAAAGTATTCAGATTGACTTAAACAGCTGTCTTAAAGCATGTCAATTACCTGTGAGATTAAGTGTATCATTTGGCATTGGCTGTGTTTTTGTGCAGCCTATTGTCTATACAGGTGTTATACAACTTAATGTTGCCATTGCTCATAATCTTTGGAGGATATAGCTAAAGGCGTGTGTTTTTTGGGGTTGATTTCTTGCCCTCCCCTCTCAAAGCCTGGCACACCTTTGGAGTTAAGGGTACAACTACAGCCTACAATAGACCATCCAACAAATACCACAACCTGTTCAGGGTCAGCAAAGGATCAAAAGTCAATTTACCCTCAACCCCTATGTAATCAGTTCAATTTTACTGATGTTTTGATAGTCGTCATCACAATTTTACTTTTATAAACCAAATTCTCCTTCAATACAGATGTGATGCTCACATTTATTACTCATTTTGTGAAACCCAAGATTCTTTGCTTCCCAAACTACAATTTGGTAAGACTTCAGTATCCTGCTCTGTGAGGGTTGGCTTATTGGAGAGCAAGTCTAAGCTTGCAATTATGTTTAGCATGTGACTTGTATACTATTATCTACAGATGGTATTGGGTACACCACAAGAGAACTTGAAAGACATTCCCACACACAATCTGACATAATTTAACCAATGGTCCATTATGTTTGACAGGACTCGCACTGCTGTAAAGCTCCACAGTGCCATTGCCTGTTTCCCCATTGACAGCTTGCAAAATGCTGTGCAGAAACATTGACCTCAATGCAAAGGCATTTCAAAGATGTTGGAAGATATACAGCACATCCGGAAAGTATTCACAGCGCATCACTTTTTCCACATTTTGTTGTGTTACAGCTTTATTCCAAAATGGATTAAATTCATTTTTTTCCCTCAGAATTCTACACACCACACCCCATAATGACAACATGAAAAGTTTACTTGAAATTTTTTGCAAATTATTCAAAAAAAAAAAAAAAAAAAAAAAAAATCGCATGTACATAAGTATTCACAGACTTTGCCATGAAGCTCAAAATTGAGCTCAGGTGCATCCTGTTTCCCCTGATCATCCTTGATGTTTCTGCAGCTTAATTGGAGTCCACCTGTGGTAAATTCAGTTGATTGGATATGATTTGGAAAGGCACACACCTGTCTATATAAGGTCCCACAGTTGACAGGTCATGCCTGAGCACAAACCAAGCATGAAGTCAAAGGAATTGTCTCGAGGCACAAATCTGGGGAAAGTTACAGAAAAATTTCTGCTGTTTAGAAGGTCCCAATGAGCACAGTGGCCTCCATCAACCCTAAGTGGAAGAAGTTCAAAACCACCAGGACTCTTCCTAGAGCTTGCCGGCCATCTAAACTGAGCGATTTGGGGGAGAAGGGCCTTAGTCAGGTAGGTGACCAAGAACCCGATGGTCACTCTGTCAGAGCTCCAGAAGTACTCTGTGGAGAGAGGACAATCCTCTCTGCAGCAATCCACCAATCAGGTCTGTATGGTAGAGTGGCCAGACGGAAGCCACTCCTTAGTAAAAGGCACATGGCAGCCCACCTGGAGTTTGCCAAAAGGCACCTGAAGGACTCTCCGAACATGAGAAACACAATTCTCTGGTCTGATGAGACAAAGATTGAACTCTTTGGTGTGAATGTCAGGCGTCACGTTTGGAGGAAACCAGGTACCGCTCATCACCAGGCCAATACCATCCCTACAGTGAAGCATGGTGGTGGCAGCATCATGCTGTGGGGATGTTTTTCAGCGGCAGGAACTGGGAGACTAATCAGGATAAAGGGAAAGATGACTGCAGCAATGTACAGAGACATCCTGGATGAAAACCTGCTCCAGAGCGCTCTTGACCTCAGACTGGTGCGACGGTTCATCTTTCAGCAGGACAACGACCCTAAGCACACAGCCAAGATATCAAAGGAGTGGCTTCAGGACAACTCTGTGAATGTCCTTGAGTGGCCCAGCCAGAGCCCAGACTTGAATCCGATTGAACATCTCTGGAGAGATCTTAAAATGGCTGTGCACTGACGCTTTCCATCCAACCTGATGGAGCTTGAGAGGTGCTGCAAAGAGGAATGGGCGAAACTAGCCAAGGATAGGTGTGCCAAGCTTGTGGCATATTCAAAAAGACTTGAGGCTGTATTTGCTGCCAAAGGTGCATCGACAAAGTATTGAGCAAAGGCTGTGAGTACTTATGTACATGTGATTTCTCAGATTTTTTTTTTTTTTTTTAATAAATTTGCAAAAACCTCAAGTAAACTTTTTCACATTGTCATTATGGGGTGTTATGTGTAGAATTCTGAGGAAAAAAATGAATTTAATCCATTTTGAAATAAGGCTGTGACATAAAATGTGGAAAAAGTGATATGCTGTGAATACCTTCCGGATGCACTGTATGTTGAATGGAAAGAATTCTTGCAACAATGTTTACTAGGCAAAATTTTCCAAGTTTCTCTAACTTGGTCAGTGCCTACATCAATTCACACTATGTACTGGTGACAGTTTGCCACGTCGATGATGGCACACTACTATTCTCACCATGCAGCTTTCATAGTGCCCTGAAAGTTTTTGCGATTCTCCACCTCTTGAATATTCAAATTTACTTAAGTTTCATTTTCTGCCTCTTATTTCCTCTGCCATGGGTTTTTAGTAAAGATGACACTTGGGAACATCTGCAACTTTTATAGGCTCAGTAGATTGAGTATTCAGAAAGGATTGTTTTTTGCTATGTGGTTACTGACCAGCAGGGAATAGGATTAGCTAAAAGGATGTATATACACTCCTACCTGATCAATTTGAGATTTATAAAAACCTTTTTTGGCACTTTGTGTAAACACAGTTTTGAGGCTTCTGTAGGTGCGCCTCCCCGAATAAAAAAAAAACAAAGTGAATTGAAATCTAAACAATGCTTTGTACAGGATGGCCCACATACCTTGATTTAAATATTTCATTTTTAAAAGGTGCAATTAAGCGTTAACTGTATCCCTTTCAAATAACTAGTATGTCAGTCACATGAAAGCTCAGTTAAAGTCCTTGGTCACCCCCCCTTTAATATTGTGTTTTTACCCTTGGGTCAGAAGACTTCACAACAAATTGTTAGCTTTCAAATTGTTGTATATCTCTGCATGTGCTATTCATTAATCCTTAAATGGTAGGCACAGCCTTGATCTTTTGAGATGGCAATTAAGAGACGGAAGTGCAAAAACTTTGCACAAAATAGTAGAAAGTGGAATTTGGCACATCTGGCAATACTCGCTTCTGTTTGCTTTTGTGCCACCAGGGCATCATGTAATAGTGGAAAAATGTTTAAAAGCGATTGTACTCAAAAAATAGGTCAGACGCCTTGGTGTTACATCGGGGTTCTTAGTCTTGCATCTTCTACAGCCTACTCACTGTTGTATCAGTTAGAATCTCTCTGTATACACAGATTAATCCTGGAGCTGCCAGTTTAGAGTTCTGGGAGCCAATGCCAGCTCCACTAGCCCTGTGTGCACCGCATAGCTTCCTTGGACTTGTCCATATGCATGAGGGAACTAAGTAACCTGACCTTCTGTTAGTCTCCTTAAAGGCTTCTGTACACTGTCTGGAAGTTGATAATGAGTCCACTATGACTCCTAAAACCTTCTCATGAGGTGTACTTTCAATTTTTAATCATCCCATTGTGAATTCATGCCTAACATTTTAAATTCATATGTGTAATATTTTACTTGCATTAAGTTTAGTCTTCCAAAAATCTGCCCAAGCCAGTATGCTGTCCAAGTCCCTCTGTACTGATTCAGCAGATCCACCTAGTCTGGCATCAACTGCAAACATAACCGTCTTATTTATATTCCATGCCAACTATTCAGTAAAACTCCTGTTCTTTCAATGTGTTGTTCGATCCTTTCTATGATTCCTTCCATTAATTTACCTGTGATGCACATTAAGCTTACTGACGTGTAATTGCTTGGATTTGCCTGATCATCCTTTTTATTTAAAAGGATAATTGCCATTTTCCAGTTCTTCATTTCTTCAGTGTGCAGTGACTTCATAAAATATGTACTTGGTAACCTTCCCAAGGACCTGAAGATAAATAACTCCTGTTCCTGGTGATTTGTTTGATTTCAGCCCATTTAATCTAAGCAGTACTTCTCCCTTTATAATTTCCAAATCCCTCAGTACCTCCTTAGTAGTCCCTTTTACCTCTAGGTGGTTATCAGTTTCCTCACTTGTAAAGACTTCAGAAAAATTTGAGTTTAGAGCATCTGCTTTTTCACTTCCTAAATTTCCATTTATTATTCCTGATGTAAGTTATCTCCTCCTTTACTGTTATTGTGGGGTTATCTTTTGCCTTCTCTGCTATATTCCTCTTGAAGTGTCTTTTAGCTTTCCTATTATCCTTCCTAATGGTTGCCCTCATGCTCTTATATACCCAATGATTAACACTGAAGTTATGAGTCTTATACACCTTACACAACTTTTTTTTTCTTTGCTGCAGCTTTTTCAACTTTTTATTAACCCACTATTGAGTTTTTTTTTTCTAACAAATTTAGGTATGTACCTGTCCTGCATTTCGTGTAAAATGTTTTTACATTTGTTCCAGTGCTTCTTGACTGCCTCCACATTTAAAAGCATATCTCCTTCTATCCTCCTTAGACTTTACCGTATCTGCTCAGTTTTCTCAACCAACGTTAATTTTAACAGTTTGTCTTTACATCCACACTGTTCCAAAACACTGAGAACTGAATAATGTTATAGTTACTTACCCTCAGTGGTTGAGTCACCTCTACACCCTAAATACTTTCCTGATTATTACAAAATACTAAATCCAGACAGGTGTCCCCCAAGTTCGTACTTTAACATGCTGTGCTCCTCCATCTGCAAGGTTATCCCAGTTAATATTTGGGTATTTAAAGTTCCCTATGTCTATAATATCTGCCTATAAATTTGCAGATGTACAATTAAAAAGTTGTGCAATTAAATTACTGTCTGCATTGGGAAGTCTTTAACACACTCCTAAACTAACATGTCTTTCCCTATTGCTTTCCAGACAAAGCCAGATGTCCTCACTAAGGTGGAACTCACCTTCCAACTGAATAGGATGAGCATTTAAATTCTGTTAAAAAGATCAGAAAAGGAGGCAGGGGTTGCTATTTATGCCAATCCTTCTTAAAAAAATGTGCATCCCTCCGTGTTCTATTCATTCCCATCCTTGTTATTTAGCCAGGTTTATTGCTATAATATTCTAATTATGCTCAGCTACATACAACTTATTTGTTTTATATTTGATACTTCTAGCATTAAGGCAAGCAATTTTTAATGTGTTACGTATTTTATTTTTGAACCTAAATTTTGAACTATAATTTACATTAGTATGCATTTTTATTTTTACACTTTTTTTTGTTCCTTCATGTACAGTTCTAAACCAGGTCTTTCCTAAACTTCCTGCCCCTTCCTGTATTTTATTTTAAACAAGCCTCGAATAACTTATTCATACGCCTCCCCAACGCATTGGTCCCCAAGGGTTCAGATGTAATCCATCGCGGCAGTTCCATCTGCTCCAAAAAAAGTCCCAATGCTCCATAAACCTATACCCTTCTACCCTACACCTAAATTTAAGCCTTGCATTAAGCATTCTGATCTCCTTGGTCATACCTGGACTGTCGCTTGGCATAGGCTGAACTTAAGAAAAGACTACCTTGTCAGTTCTATACCTCAGCCTTGTACATAACATGGACAATGACAACTAGCCCCTCCCCCACTTTAGCCAATATCCTGTCAAACCTTCTATGGAGGTCTACCACCTGTGCATCTGGAAGGCAACACACCATTCAAGATGATCTGTTCAGAAGCAAACCTGTGCTTCAGTTCCCCTAATGTTTGAGTCCTCAACTATCACTACCTCTCTTTTTCTGGGAACTGTTTTTGAGGTGGCCTGTTGGGGCTCCTCATCCCTGCCTTCCACCTCAGAATATTCAGAAACACCATCCAGTTCTGTACAAACCTGACAACAGTTTGACACTTCCAATTCTGGGGTTGATGCCCCCAGTCTGTGCGGACCCTTTAGCCTGTGCTTTGTGACGCACCTCTAACTGCCTGTCTGGTCTGGAGTCTCCTCCCGTGTCAAATTAGAGAAATAGTGTGCACCCCTAAATGACAGCTGGGCTAGATCTGCCAATTCTCTGCAAAAACATAGACCAGCCATCTCTTTGTCCAGTTCAGCAACTCTGAGCTTGAGGTGCTGGATCAGCTGGCATCTCCTGTAGATGTAGCCCTCATAGAAGACTGGCTCTTCCAAGCTGTTATCTAAAAAGTCCAACATCCAACAGGACTTGTCTTGCATTGTCTTCATTATTATAATTTGACTTTGGATTAATAAAACTGTTGAACCTTTTTTATTATTATTAAAATGAATTAACTTAAATGATAAAACTAAAAAAATATAGCTATGAATTTAGATTAAAGAGTTGCTACAGTTATTTTAGTCCTGGTCCCTTAAGCTCCTGTAATCTTCTTCCCCTCAACTGCCTGCGGTTTGTCTTTTCTGTGAGGTTTTCTTTGTGTGTCCTCCTAACTTTGTGCCCCTTTAATTCCTTCCTTAAAAGTTCTCCACTCATATCATTTGTATTCCTTCGTGTTAATGAACCCTTGCACTGTCACCCTCCTAATTATTGTTTACCACTAAAAAATTTTTCAGTCCAGTAAATTCTTTACACATTTATTCCTTAACCGAAACCTGCTTACTGAATATCCACCGCTAGTTAATTTCTTATTGTCCTGTCTGTTTCTACAGCCACTTGTGCCTGATCGGCATGTTGACAGTAGTCACCTGCCTACATACCGCTTTGAAGTCAACCGCCTGCCAACATGTGCCCTCGCTTTTCTACTAGTATTAATGTTTAAATCTAAGACCCTTAAATGGTGCTGTATCCGGTGTCACACATGTGCGCATGGGAGGCAGCTAAAGGGCTTGAATGAGGGTAATTCCGAGCGAGACTGGGATGGGACAGAGTGCACTGAGTGGTTGCTTTTCTACAGACCATTCATTGGAAATTCCGCCTGGCCCTGATGACGTCGATTCTGGTTCCGACCCCTTTGATGTCACTTCCGGATCTGAGCCTATGGATGAAGGCCCTTCCAGTTTCGACCCCTCTGATGTTGTTTTCTATACTGGCCTTTAAAAGCTGCCACTTTTCCCCTATCCCCACAGTTCTATTTTGGACTCTGATTTGTGCACATCAGTGCTATCACTTTATTCAATTTTGCAGCCAGGAAACGATATACAGGTGGCTGCCCCAAACCCTGTCTATGGCTCTTTGTTGAGTTTGTGACACCAGTTATTCTTTGTATTCCTTGCCTTTTTTCTCCCATTAAGGAATCACTGCTACTTTTAACTCTTCATTGCTACAATGCTAGTTATTTACTACCCTATTTACTACACCTATTGTAAACTACTGTATTTGGTTTAATAAAATACTTGGAAGGAAACAGAAGAGAAAGTGAAGAACAGAAAATGTACTCCTCCGTTTTAGGCTTCAAAACATTTGGAATGATATCAGTAAAAAGAGAAAAAAAATCTACAATTTAAGAATGACTTGACATTGAAGAGTTAAAACACTAACAAGTCCATCCATCCATCCATTATCCACCCTGCTATATCCTAACGGGGGTCTGCTGGAGCCACTCCCAGCCAACACAGGACACAAGGCAGGAAACAAACTCCAGGCAGGGCGCCAGCCCACCGCAGGGTACGCACACACACACACACAAACACACACACCACGCACACACTAGGGACAATTTAGGATTGCCAATGCACCGAACCTGCATGTCTTTGGACTGTGGGAGGAAACTGGAGTACCCGGAGGAAACCCACACAGAGAACATGCAAACTCCACGCAGGGAGAACCTGGGAAGCAAACCCAGGTCTCCTTACTGCAAGACAGCAACACTACCCACTGCTCCACCATGCACTAACAAGTCATGATCTTAAATAAGACCTGCTAGTGGGAAGATTGTTTTGCTAATTAAGCAACAGGGTTGGAACAAAAAGTTAGAGCCACTGCGTCCCACCAGGATTGACAATGATAAGCCTTGACCTAGGTGTTTTCAGTGTGTTTCGCTACACTTCAAGCCAAATGTGGAAGATCATTGTCATATAGTTTGTCAATGAATGCAACCAGTGAACAACACTGTGAGACTCTTCAGTCTTTCTTAACACAAGTAACAAATTACCCATAAAATATTACTTTGCTTAAACAATGTGACTGCTGACTGGTAAAATGCAAAATAAAAAACACATTCATCTGGTAAAATTCTCTGTAGCTTCATTCAGTTTAGGAAAGTATAACCAATTTATGATGTATTCCTCCCTCTTTAAAAGTGACACTGTATATCTTCAGGTGTTTCATTTGACACATAAAGCCTATTGTTCAATCACTGTGTATTGTTATTGATGATGTTAGAAAGGAAAAAAAAGCAATGAATCTGTACATATACTGCCCTGAAATGCTTCACTGACTGCACTCCTGTCTCTGTGTAGATCAAATCCAGTGACCTTTACACCTGAGAACCTTTGCTTCATCCAAAACATCCTGTCAATTTTACATGTTTTGAGAAGCTCGCCACATTGTATCAGCTCTTGCTCACTCCCATAGTTTTAAATGTAGCTGGTTTTAAATAGTACATGTGCTTAATGCAGTTAAATTTCAAGATTGCTTTTAATGACAAGATTTGTCTGTGGCTTAATGCAAAGTTAAAATCGGCTAGTGTATTCATTTCTAACTTTGAAAAAAATGTCATGTCTAAATGTCAAATATTAGGCTGCTTAGAAATGACTGATTATAGGAAACATCTGTAGAAAACTATAAAGGAAGTAAAAGACATCAGTTTATTAGGAAAGGGGTAGACAACTTTATTAAAGTAGTTGACTCTCCCTGTTGAGCATCAATGGCTTCATAAAAATAGAAGCTACCACTCAGCAGTTACTACAAAGAGGCCAGCAATTCTGTTCTTGGATCTCCAGAATTTGTTTTGATGGTGAAGATAAAGTGCTTTAATCGACCACAAGGTGATGCATATAAACACTGGTCTGTATGCGAGAAAGGATTAGTCCAAAACAGTGCAAGCATTTTAGGAGTTTTGGAGTGCAGTTGAACAAACAAGCTAAATTTAAGGACAAAGCTCCTGTCATATGGGAACAAAATTGTGAGTTTTATAGTACAGACCTAGCTGTGCTGCTATGCCAAAGAGGCACTGTCTTTACCATGAATATGATATTGACAGCATCATGCTGTGGAAAACTCCTTGCCAAGAAAGACTGTGCCACTTGTTAAAGTTGAAAAAAAAAAAGCATTTTCTGGAAAAAATTGAAAGGGTGACTGTGTCAGCTTCTTAAAAAGAAACAAGCTTTGAAGAAGGTTTACATTTCATCTAGATAAGTCTTAGTAACACTGACACAGGGCAAGAGTAGCCTGTCTGCTGTGCTATTCCACAATGATAAGCAACAGAAGTTTTAGAAACTAAAATGAGTTGGAATTAACATGCCAAGAGGAATCATTACAAATCCTGCAAAGCTAATAATAAACCCATAGGACTTAATACTGACAATTAGGCAATATGGGCCACAGCCATGTACTGTATATGTTTGGCTTCAGAACACTTATCTGTTTATTTGTTACTTTATTCCTGAGAATCTGAGTTTGATATTGAAGCTGATAGATATTGTTTGTTATCTAATAACAGTTAAAACAATTTAAATATAAATACTTTTAGAATAAACTTTTAAACTTTGCCTAAATTCTTCAATTACACAGTATTCCTGATACTTTCTTCCAATTACTCCTTCCACACTGCTACCTTTGGCTACCATTGATCCTAGAAAGTTATACGTATCCATCCTTTTCAATAATTCTCCCTGCAGGCTTACTTTTGAATCCTGATCATCCTTAATCCTCAAATATTCTGTCTTCTTCCCATTTATCTCCAGTCCTTTCAAATAACCTTCTCTATTCTCTATTTCTTCTTTCTGGTATTACACAACACAATGTCATCAGCAAAAAGCATGCAGCGGAGGGATTGGTCTTTTATCACACAAGTTAGTACATCCATAACCAAGTAAATGTGGTAAGGATTAAAGAAGAACTCTGGTGCAGACCTACTCTTACTGGGATCTGGTCTGTTACCTCAGCGCTGCTTTTAGCATTACTTCCTCATACATATCCTGGACAATCCTCTCATACTTCTCTGGTACTGCTTTCTTTCTCATGCCTCTCTTGATGTGGCTGTCTATCATAAGCCTTCTTCAAATCAATAAACACCATATGCAAACCCTTTTGTTTTTCTCAAAGCTTCTTTATGAGCTGTCTCAATGAAAAGACTGCATTAGTTGCTTCTCCCCTAGGGTGGTCTCTACCCTAAGCCTTTGCTCTATAACCCTGTCCCAAATATTCAATGTGTGCGACATCAGCTTTATGCATTTAGAGACTCCACAGTCCTGAATATCACCCTTCTATTTATAAATTGGTCCAATTAAACTGTTCCTCCACTCTCTTGTTCATAGATCTTCTGATTTAGATCTCACATCATGTCTACTCCCTCTTCCCCTAAACTCTGACTCCATTGGTATTTCATCCAGTCCTGTTGCCTTTCCATTTTTCATTTTTTTCAGTGCTGCCTATATTTCCTCCCTTCTTATTCTTGGTACTAGCTCATCATTTGTTGGCTGCATCCCTAGATACTACCCTTGCATTCTCTTCATGTATTTAACAGATTATCAAAGTACCCCTTCCGTTTATTCTTGATCCTATTATGTACATTCTTTGCTCATCTGCTTTATCTGACTAAAATTCTCCCCAGCCTTGTTCTTAGCCTTTGCTATTCTAAAAATCATTTTGTCTCCAATTTCTCATACATGTCCTCCAAACCTTGTGCCTTGTCTCTTGCCACTGTCTTTTTTGCCTCCATATTTGTTGCTGTCTATTTATTTCTGTGTCTTCCTCCTTCCCTGGCTAGTACCATGTTTTCTTTGCCTCCTTCTTAGCCTTATTCGCATCCTGCATCTTTCTGTTCCACCAACACATCTGTTTGTCCACAGGTGATTACTTTCTGTCGCCCTACGTAACACCACCTCACATACTCTCAATACAGCTTTGCTTTTCTTCTCCCCCTATTCTACACATTTTTAAATGACTGCATCTCATATGAAACATTCTCCCTACTCCTGTTATTAAGACCTCTCTATTGTAATCTCCACCACTGTATCCTTGGTGTTGCTTGCACTGGTTTTGTTCTCTTGCTGATTCTGATCTCCGAGACCTTCACTACCACTTTATGCTGCACTGTCACACTTTTCCCATTGGTGACCTTACAGCTCTTAGTCTCTTTCAAATGAAATCTTCTGCATGTTGAAAGTCTATTTGGCTTTTTCTATGTCCATTACTGTAAGTCACAAACTGATTTGCTTTCTTTTCACTAAAATTGATAACTATTACCAAATCAGTTGCCTTGGAAAAATCTCCTTCACCATTTCTCTCCATTGCTCCCCATCCTTCATATAACTTCTCTATCATCTCTCTACTCTTTCTCAAATACTCATTCAGATCACAACCAACAATCTCCTTTTCTCTCCTCTTCTTTACAGCTTACTTGAGGAGCATATGTACTGTACATATGACACAACTACAGTCTCACCGAGACTCAGCTTGACACCCATTTCCCTGTCACTCTTCCTATTCACACTGAAAAAACCATCCTTAATGATGGAAACAATATTGTGCTATCATTCAAAATTCATAGAACTAAAATTCTGACATCATAAATTGGACCTAATAGCACAGCATGTTTGTGTAACCTTAAACCAGCATTTGCACTTAAACTCGCATTATAGCAGAGCTAATTACAATTTCTACTTAAACTTATTATCAGACATTTAGGTAATTCTTAAGCAAACAGCAAAGTATTCGTGGATAAAGAGCATTTTTAGTAGCCAAGGAAAATGGCTGTTTCTCTTTCTGTTGTTTATTGCACGTTACTTTTGGTTGAACATTTGAAGTAAACAGGGATACTGTACTACTATATTCAAGATAACACTATCATAAACTTACATACATTGATCAAAAATGAATGTGAACAGCCTCAACAGCAGTTCTAACCTGCAATAATGAATCTTCAGACTTGATCTAAATGCTGAGACAGGGCCTTTGTAAATTTGAAGGGTAGATAATGCAGTTTTCTGGTTCAAAAGGTAAAGGGTTCACCTTTTATAGTAGTTATAAACAACCATGAAATTACTTTATATGTCATGAGGAGAATTTTTAAATCTGTTGACCTAATTTTTCAAAAATCACACTACAGTACCAGGCAGTGTGTTAAGTGTATTATATTTGAGGCATTCTGATTAGGTCTACATAATAAAGAGGAATACCAAATACATTATTATTATTTGGCTGACACCTTTATCCAAGGTGACTTGCAAGATTTAAGATACAATTGGTTACATTTCCAGTTATAGCACAGGTAGGTGAAGTAAACTGCAAATAGTCTCAAGGTCTCAGTAGTGGGATTAGAACATATCATGTGCACCACTCTGATTGTATACTTTTGTTGCTTCCTCATAGAATTTTAGCATATTAGTAAAACAACAGTTGTAGTATGGTATTAACACTTTCATCTAGTCTTTACTTGAATAGTACCATCATTAAATCTGTATATTTCTGCCATTGAAAACAGCCATTAACTAAAACATGGAAATACTAGTTGAATCACACCATTTTGGCTTAATTGTTGTTAAACACAAAATTACCCAATCAATCCTTAGATTAAAAATATAATTGTTTGGTTGTGTTTTGAAAGTGACTGAATTTTGTACTGTAACAAATCAGACTTACTGTACATGCACTTAGAGGTGATACAGAAAATTGTATTTGTTTCTGGTATTGAAGGCCAGTAAAAGAACTGACAATCATTGGGATTTCAAAAAATTAATATCAGATGAAAATCAAATATGCAGTAGATGTGTACATAAAAAGACTGTCAGTAATAAAGTATAATTCAATCAGCCTAAGCCAACATAGTTTATGTACACACGTTTAAACTACATCTTTCAAAGCTTCCAAAGTGGTTCTTCACAGTGAAGCCATAGGGAACCATTTTTGGTTCCCAAAATAGCCACTGACATAAAGTTTCCAGAAATAAAGTTTTATTTAGATTTGTAACAGGTTAAAAAATCAACACATAAATAGATGATCACAGCTTTATGAAATTGAAATGGGTTGCTAATTTTAAAAGAACTCTTGCTGCATACAACCACACAGGTTAACCTCGGGGTTTCTTTATCAGTTGTATCCTACTGGATAGTCTGTTAACATTAAATATTTCTGTTGTGTCCACATATTAGGAACCTTTGAACAAAAACAATGTCATGTACAAAAAACCCTTACCGGAATGAAAAGGTTTCTTGTGAAATAATGGTTATAACAGGAACCAAATAACCCCAGTAAAATGCTATTGCAGAACCATTATTTTTAAGAGTGTTTAATAAGAATGGAGGAAGGCAGCCTTTTCAGGGCACTGCCTCCCCCGGGACGCTAGGTGGCAGCTCCCCTGGATGGCAGCGGTTCCCCGGATTCCCTCAGGGCCCCTGGGACATGGAGTCCATTTCCTCAGCCCTGTTGGGTGCCATGGGTGCCACCAGGGGGAGCTCAAAAAGAACCTGGGGACTCCTATTGTTACTACAACCCGGAAGTACTTCGGAGTCACGAGGATGGAAGCTCGCAGTACTTCCAGGCTGCTTGAGGACGGATGAGGGAGCCGTTTGACCCGGAGGAAGAGAAGGAAAACTTCCGGGTCATGGACTATTTAAAGGACTGGTGAAAACCCAGCAAACAGAGCCAGAGTTGGGTTGTAGAGTGACGGAGCTGCTGGGAGGAGTGGACGATTATTGTGATTATTGTATAATTATTGGGAGAATTGTGGCGAGTGTGGTGCTTTGTGCAATATTAAAATTCTTCTTGGTGTTTTTTACAAGTGTGTCTTGAACATCTGCCTGGTGGGTTTCACTGGGCAACAGCAACCCCTAGCATCCACTCACTGACAATATATAATGTGTGTGTGTGTATATATATATATATATATATATATATATATATATATATATATTCTAATTAAACACTCTTAATCATTTTATAATGGTTTTGTACAATAAGGACAAAAGTATTGGGGCACACATCTAAATTATAAAATGAAGCACCTAGCCATGCAGTCTCCATTTACAAACATTTGTGAAACAAAATGAGTCATTCTGAACAGCTTAGTGACTTTAAGCATGGTACTCTAATACACCTTTGCAATAAGACATTCAGTGTAATTTCATCCCTGCTGTACAGTATATTCCACGGTCAACTGTAAGTGGTATTATTGGAAAGTGGAAGCATGTAGGAGCAACAGCAAATCCATCATGAAGCAGAAGACCACATAAAGTCACAAAGCGGGGTCAACAACTGCTAAGGTGTATGATGCGTAAAAGTCACAAATGCTCTGTTGATTCCATAGTGTTAAGAGTTCCAAACTTCCACTGGCATTAACTGTGGGGCAGGAGCTTCAAAGAATCGGTTTCCATGACTGAGCAGCTGCTTGCAAGTCTCACAATACCAATACTGATCTGAGCATCAGATGAAGTGGTGTAAAGAACACTGTCACTGGATTGGAGAGCAGTGGAAATGTGTTCTATGGAATGACGAATCAGGCTTCTTCTGTTTGGCAGTCAGATGGGCGAGTCTAGGTTTGGCAGATGCCTGGATAATGTTTCCTACCTAACTGCATTGTGCCAACTGTGAAGTTTGGTGGAGGAGGGATAATAGTGTGAGGCTCTTTTTCAAGGTTTGGGCTAGGCATCTTACTTCCAGTGAAGGGCAATCTTAATGCTTCAGCACACCAAGACATTTTGGACAATGCTATGCTTCCAACTTTGTGGAAACAGTTTGGGAAAGACCCTTTTCTTTTCCGGTATGACTGTGCCTCAGTGCACAAAGGAAGGTCCATAAAGAAATGGTTGGATGAGTTTGATGTGAAAGAACTTGACTGGCCTGCACAGAGCCCTGACCTCAACCCCCATCAAACGCCTTTCAGTTGAAGGTGAGTGGAGATTGAAATCCAGGCCTTCTAGTCTAACATCAGCGCCTCATAAATATATACATATATGTATATATTTATATATAAATATATATACAGTGGCTTGCAAAAGTATTCGGCCCCCTTGAACTTTTCCACATTTTGTCACATTACAGCCACAAACATGAATCAATTTCATTGGAATTCCACGTGAAAGACCAATACAAAGTGGTGTACATGTGAGAAGTGGAACGAAAATCATACATGATTCCAAACATTTTTTACAAATAAATAACTGAAAAGTGGGGTGTGCGTAATTATTTAGCCCCCTGAGTCAATACTTTGTAGAACCACCTTTTGCTGCAATTGCAGCTGCCAGTCTTTTAGGGTATGTCTCTACCAGCTTTGCACATCTAGAGACTGAAATCCTTGCCCATTCTTCTTTGCAAAACAGCTCCAGCTCAGTCAGATTAGATGGACAGCGTTTGTGAACAGCAGTTTTCAGATCTTGCCACAGATTCTCGATTGGATTTAGATCTGGACTTTGACTGGGCCATTCTAACACATGGATATGTTTTGTTTTAAACCATTCCATTGTTGCCCTGGCTTTATGTTTAGGGTCGTTGTCCTGCTGGAAGGTGAACCTCCGCCCCAGTCTCAAGTCTTTTGCAGACTCCAAGAGGTTTTCTTCCAAGATTGCCCTGTATTTGGCTCCATCCATCTTCCCATCAACTCTGACCAGCTTCCCTGTCCCTGCTGAAGAGAAGCACTCCCAGAGCATGATGCTGCCACCACCATATTTGACAGTGGGGATGGTGTGTTCAGAGTGATGTGCAGTGTTAGTTTTCCGCCACACATAGCGTTTTGCATTTTGGCCAAAAAGTTCCATTTTGGTCTCATCTGACCAGAGCACCTTCTTCCACATGTTTGCTGTGTCCCCCACATGGCTTGTGGCAAACTGCAAACGAGACTTCTTATGGTTTTCTGTTAATAATGGCTTTCTTCTTGCCACTCTTCCATAAAGGCCAACTTTGTGCAGTGCACGACTAATAGTTGTCTTATGGACAGATTGCCCCACCTGAGCTGTAGATCTCTGCAGCTCGTCCAGAGTCACCATGGGCCTCTTTGCTGCATTTCTGATCAGCGCTCTCCTTGTTCGGCCTGTGAGTTTAGGTGGACGGCCTTGTCTTGGTAGGTTTACAGTTGTGCCATACTCCTCCCATTTCTGAATGATCGCTTGAACAGTGCTCCGTGTGATGTTCAAGGCTTTGGAAATCTTTTTGTAGCCTAAGCCTGCTTTAAATTTCTCAATAACTTTATCCCTGACCTGTCTGGTGTGTTCTTTGGACTTCATGGTGTTGTTGCTCCCAATATTCTCTTAGACAACCTCTGAGGCCGTCACAGAGCAGCTGTATTTGTACTGACATTAGATTACACACAGGTGCACTCTATTTAGTCATTAGCACTCATCAGGCAATGTCTATGGGCAACTGACTGCACTCAGACCAAAGGGGGCTGAATAATTATGCACACCCCACTTTGCAGTTATTTATTTGTAAAAAATGTTTGGAATCATGTATGATTTTCGTTCCACTTCTCAAGTGTACACCACTTTGTATTGGTCTTTCACGTGGAATTCCAATGAAATTGATTCATGTTTGTGGCTGTAATGTGACAAAATGTGGAAAAGTTCAGGGGGGCCGAATACTTTTGCAAGCCACTGTATATATACACACACTGTATATAGGAAGATATGGAACAGGATGATCCACTGTGGTGACCCCTAACGGGAGCAGTCAAAAGAAGAAGATGATATACAGTATATGCAGCATATATATATATGAAATCCGATGTCTGTCTGTCTGTATGTCTGTCCGATTTTCTGTCGGGTTTTTTTCTATAATTTACTTGAACATTCCTGTTAATTTTATGACCTCTTTCATCGTGCTAAGTATCATAGTTCACTTATGGTACCGGTTTATTTGAGAAGTTTTAGGGATCTGATTTACCATTAGGAGCTGTTGTAAAATGACTAAAAGAGGAAAATATACAAAAAACATACTTAAAGTGGCCTTGTGTAAGATGCATTTGAAACTGTAAACTAATCTGAAATTGAAGTATCCAAAAATGTTTCTCTGCTTTAAAACAGGAAAGTCTGAAAATGTTTTTCAATGTAATATTAAAAATTTTTTTAAAGATTCTGAGAACTTTTTACAATATGATTGAAATATTTTAGCATTATGAAAAAAAGAAAATTGCATTATTTGTCAGTATTTTTAAATATTTATTAATATTATGCTATGCATATGCTCTGCACTACATTGAGAATTGGCTTTATCAAACAAAGGATGCAGCAGAAGCAGGTGACTGGCCACGTGAATAGCACTGCTAGCCAATAGGGTGGATGGATGGCTGAAGATATGGTAGTGTGTTAGACAAGAAAAAAAAAATCACATGATCACATTGTGAAATGGAAAGAAAAACTTAATTAAAACTCAAGGAGCATACAAAGCTCTTTGGTTAGCAAACGCTATTTTTGCTGTTGACAGCCGGCTCTCATCTTAGTTTTCCATTTAGCTCTGTTGACTTCCAGCTCCCACTTGTAGTGCAGAAAAGCAACCAAAACCCCTTTCCACTCCCAGCCTCTCCCCCATTACCCACAGTCCTATCCCTACTTATTTTTGGTTGTGTTGTTGCTCACTTCAAGGGGGAACCATTGGTCTTAGTGACACTTGAATTTCTAATGGGGAAATGGTTTACTCTTCTTGATCAAAGAGATGTTGTGGTGGATCAGAGAGTTGCAGAATGTGAAGACTAAGAAGGAGGGAAAAATGACACCAGTCAGGGAAGGTGGAAGATAGAAAAATGTATAGGCTGACAAATAAGAAGGAAAAGAGAGCAGTGGCAACAGCAAAGGCACATGTTTTGGAGGAGGTATATGAAAATTTGGAGAGAAAATAAGAACAAAGAAAGGTTTTTAGAATAGCAAAGGTCAGAAAATAGGCTAGGAAGGATGTTAATCAAATAAAGTAGATAAAAGATGAACTAAGATGCGGTCTTTAGTGAGCATGATAGGATCAAGAATGGTTGGAAGGTTTTTTTTGAAAAGCTATTGAATGAAGAAAATCCAAAGAAAGTATTTGAGTCCTACATGAAGGCCTAGTACCAAGAATAAGGAGTAAGAAAGTAAAGGAGGCACTGAAAAGAATGAAAAATGAAAAGGCATCAGGACCAAATGAATACCAGCAGAAGTGTGGAAGAGTTTAGGAGAAAAAGGAGTAGATGTGTTGTGAGATCTAATTCAGAAGATCAGTGAACAGGAGAGAATACCAGAGGAGTGAAGAAACAGTGTGATTGTACCCATTTATAAGGAGAAGGGTAATATTCAGGAAGGGTGGAAACTCCAGAAGGATAAAACTGATGTCATGCACAAAATTGGCAGAGTGTTACAGAGAGAAGGCTTAGGGAAGAGCCCGCCATACAGTAGGAGCGGTTTGGTGTTGTGTCAGGGAGAGGAACGACACAAACTCAGCCTTTACATTAAGACAGCTCATAAAGAAGCATTGAGAAAAACAATAAGGTTTGCACATGTTGTTTATTGATTTTCAAGAAGGCTTATGATAGAGTGCCACATCAAGAGGTCTGGAGGTGTATGAGTGAGAAAGAAGAACCAGAAGATTATATGAGGATTGTCTAGGATATGTATAAGGGATTGAACATTTTCTTTGAAAGCATTGTTGAGACAACAGACAAGATCCTGGTTACAGTAGGTCTGCACCAGGGATCTCCTTTAAGTCCTTATCTCTTTGATTTGGTTATGGATGTGTTGACTCGTTGGATAAAAGACGAGTCCCCCTGGTGCCTGCTTTTTCCAAAAGGCATTGTGTTGTGTTGCACCAGAGAGGTGAAAGTAGAGAAGAAGCTTAAATAATGGAGAATGGCTTTGGAAGATTGAGGATTGAAGATAAATAGAAAGAAAGCATAAGATTTGAGTTTTAATGAGGATCAGGATTCAGAAGTTAGCCTGCAGGGAGAACTATTAAAAAGAATGGATAAGTAGTAATATCTAAATTGAGTGGTAGCCCAAGATTAGTTATTAATTTGAGATAACCCACAGAGTGAAGTGTACATGAAGCAACTGGAAGAAGGTATCAGAATTATTATGAGATTGAAGTTGAAGGTAAAGTTTTTATGACAGTGGTAAGACCATCAATGATGTATGGAGCTGAGACATAGGCAGTAAAGGGAGCACAAGAAAAGTTGAATGTGATACAAATGAGTATGTTGAGAAGTATATGTGATGCTTCAAAGAACAACAGAATAGGAACCTAGACAATCAAAGGTACAACAAAAGTGGGAGAGATTTCTAAGAAAGTACAGGAAAGTAGGTTAAAGTGGTATGGACATGTAATCAGGAGTGACAATGACTATGTGGGCAAACAAGTGATGGGAATGGAAGTTCAGGAGAAGAGAAAGTGAGAGAGGCCAAAGTGGAGGTGGATGGATATCATGAAAAGGATCTGAAGGAAAAGGGCTTATCCGGCAAGGATGTGCAGGACCAAACTGTTTGGAAAAGATTGATCAGGCACAGGTGAAGATTGCCAAATTCATAAAATAAGCAAAAATACAAAGTTCATAACATAACATTATTTCTGCAGCATTTTACATGGGTTAGTTAACATGTTGGTTATGCCTGGTGCCAAATAGAATTTTAATCTTGATTTTATTTTATTTTATATTTGATCTTGATGTAGTAAAAGGGTGGCTTTTGGGAATTGATACAATGGCCCAAACATTGTTTAACATTGATCATTACATGTCAGATGTCCCATATAGTTTATATAAAATTGCATATAATAAATTTAAGCCACAGTTACATTAATGGGGGTTAAATCCAAGGCAAAAAAGTATGTGGTACTGAATTAAATTCTGGTCACAATAGGGTTTAAACAGTTGGAGCAAAATGTTTGCTCAAGAATGTAATTTACCTTTTTGTGCATAGCAAATCCTGTTAAAATGTCAGAGAAATGTGTGCATATATTTTGAATAAGTTCAATAGGTGTTGGGATTTATCCATGCAATTAACAATACTGTCACACTATTCTTGATGCCTGTTGTGTATCTACTGTATATTCTCTGAATGGAAGTTTAGGAAATTGCTGAGAAAACAATGTCAAGGCCCTCCCAAAATATGGAAGCTAAAAAACCTCAATATATAAAGAAAACTGCAGCTATTTGTGCTTATACTTTAGTTGTGTCACAACACAAGTCAAGTGCATACATTTCATAAAAGCTGATTGTATCTAAATGCTTGGTAATTTCCTAAAATATGTAATATGAGTAGCACAGGCACTGAATGTAATTTTCTTCAGTTCCGATTTGGGAATTAAAACCTGAAGTGTAAGTGTAACACAAGTATAATGTTGTATAGACATGATTTAATTGGTATTTGGTAAGATTAGCATGGAAATTGTTTTCCTAGAACATAGAAGTCTACCTAAATGCTGAAAACCCCTTGTTAAGCTAAGTCATGAACAATTTCTTTTAAATTTAATTCCTCTAAGATTGCTTTCCTTTTTGTAATGAGTTTGCTCTATAGCATTTTTGTTTGCTTGTTTTTTTTTTTGCCTTCTCTTGTATGCTCCAGTCCGGATTACTGATTTTTTTCTTTTTCATCCAGATGTATCCCACATTCACCTCAAAAATTCAAAGATACAGACAAATTTAGACCTCATTCAGGCAGGCAACTTGAAAGGTTGTTTAAAAAAAACAGACTCTTTGTCCACAAAGAGATGTATAAAAATCATCTACTCCATTACAAGGATTGTATAGCTCAAACCAAATCTAGTTATTACACTCAGTTAATTATTTGTAATACAGGTAACACCAAGTCTTTGTTTTCTTTACTTAATAATGTTACACAAACTCCTGACTCTTTACCATCTCACTTTTACTCAACTGCCTTCTGTGATTCTCTTATGTCTTTTTTCAATGAGAAAATCCAAAAGATACATCAGCACCTTGGTCCAGATCCTTTCTGTATTTCTTCTGAACTACACTCACCTATTCATTCTTTCTCTTCTTTCCAGCTTCCCACTTCCTCTGAAATCTCAGATCTCATTTGCAAATCCAAGTTATCTACTTGTCAGTTGGACCCCCTGCCTACAGTTTTGGTTAAAGCCTGCCTCCCCTCTCTAGTCCCTCTTATTTCTGCCATCATTCACTCTTCTCTTACTACTGGTATTATTCCCTCTTCTTTCAAACCTGCTGCTATAACCCCAATACTAAAAAAACCTGGTTGTGATCCTACTAATTTCAATAATTTTCGCCCCATTTGTAACTGCCCTTTATCTCCAAAATTCTTGAAAAAATAGTAGCTCTCCAACTTCACACCCACTTGTCTCACAATAATCTATATGAGAAGTTCCAGTCTGGTTTTCGCCCCCTTCATAGTACAGAAACGGCACTTGTTAAAATTACCAATGACCTCCTTATGGCTGCCGATTCTGGTCTAATCACTATTCTCATCCTTCTTGATCTGAGTGCGGCCTTTGATACTATTTGTCATACCACTCTCCTTAATAGATTATCTTTGATTGGCATTACTCACACTCCACTTGATTGGTTTAGATCTTACCTCTCAGGCCGCACTCAGTTCATACAGCTTAAAACCTTCACATCCCAACCCACCGCTGTTACTTCTTTTGTGCCCCAAGGCTCTGTCCTGAGGCCTCTTCTTTTTATTATTTACCTTCTTCCCCTTGGCAATATTTTTCGCAAATATAACATTAATTTTCACTGTTATGCTGATGACACCCAGCTCTACCTTGCTGGTAAACCCACCTCCTCTTTTCCACCACCCTCACTTATTGACTGCATTTCTGAAATTAAATCCTGGTTCTCTTCAAATTTTCTTAAATTAAACAGTGACAAAACTGAGGTTCTCCTCATTGGTTCAAAATCATCATTATCCAAAACCAATAATCTTTCTTTTATTATTGATAACTCTGTTGTTTCCCATTCATCTCAGGTCAAGAGTCTGGGTGTCATCCTTGACAGTACTCTATCCTTCCAATGTCACATTAATAACATCACCCGGTCTGCTTACTTCCACTTACGTAATATTAATCGCATCCGCCCCTCCCTCACTCCTCATACCACTGCCATTCTTGTTCATAGTCTTGTCACTTCTCGGCTGGACTACTGCAATTCACTCCTTTTTGGTCTCCCTAATAAATCTCTTCATAAGCTTCAGTTAGTCCAGAATTCTGCAGCACGTATCATCACAGGAATCCCATTTTTTCACCATATTACTCCGGTCTTGCAGCAGCTTCATTGGCTGATGATCAAGTTTCGTATTGATTTTAAGATTCTGCTACTAACATTTAAGGCCATCCATAACCTCGCACCTCCATATCTGTCTGACCTTCTACATGTTGCCATTCCATCCCGTAACCTTAGATCCTCTTCCTCCACCCATCTGACCGCTCCTCCCGCCCGTCTAACCACCATGGGGAGCAGAGCTTTCAGTCGTTCTGCTCCCAAGCACTGGAACTCATTACCTGTGGATCTCCGAAATATCAAATCATATTCATCCTTCAAATGTAAACTTAAAACACATTTGTTTAAAATGGCTTTTTCTTCTTCCTCCTGATTATAATGGTTTTGTTTGGTCTTAATTTTTATATTTCCTGATGTTTTAAGTTGTTTATAATTGTGTCTTTTATTTATTTATTTATTTATTGTTTGTTCGGTGTCCTTGAGTTCTCTGAAAGGCGCCTTGTATAAATAAAATGTATTATTATTATTATTATTATTATTATTATTATTCATTCTAAATTGTAATTCTTTATGCAACACCACTACTCAACATGAGACACAAATAAGAATATCAAATTAATGTCTCTGATATGTAATACCAGCCCTCATAATGAATTCAGTTGAGGTGGAATTGTACAGTAATTGTTTCCTGTCAAGTGAAAAAGACTTTTTCTAAAAATATCTAATTTTTTTAAATGAAATAGCTGAAATTCATTACTTATTCTGGATGGAACAATTGGTAGTCATAAACCTAATTTGAGGTAAGGCCACAGTTCTGGAATATATCTGAATGTGGCATGATTCTTGACATACAACCCCAAAGAAGCCCCTGACATTGTGCCTAATACTTAGACATTTGAGTTTCATAGACATTTTGTCCATTCTTAAAAAAAAAATACTTTTTTTTTTAAGTTAGCCTCTTCAGGAAGTAACATTTTGGGGTGGGAACTTGTTAAATAGTCAAATCAGTGTGAACATCCTTTAGGCCCAGCTAAGTAGACTTTATGTCTTGTTTGAACAATGACACCTGAAGTTTTCACTTTTTTGGATATGATTCGTCTCCTTCATTTCCATTTGCTGGCTGCTCCTTAACATGTGTTAGGTGTATCTGGAGTCACTCCATAAGCTGCTGTAATTCATGTCCAATTTGATCTTCAGCCACACCTTTTTTTTGCTGTTGCATGATGTAGAAATTACTGTTTCAATGCTTCTTCTTACCATTTATTTGCAGTTTCTTTGTTTTCACAGCCATTCAATTACTGAAAAGAACTGCTAAGACTGACCTTTGGTTGTGTTTTCTTTCATGTTTTTGACTACTCACCTTTTTTTTGCTTTTACCTTATATTTATTTTTTGCTTAGAGGGTTTTTCAGTGTCCGTGTTCTTGACTCTCTTAAATATTTTACAACAGTCTCTGTTTTCCTTACATTGTTTCTCCATAGGTTACCAAATCCTTTTTTAAGCCAATATTGCTGTTATTACAGTAAGTGCTAGCCACCACATTCCTGATAAGCTCACTTCACACAGTTATGTCAGCTGCCTAAAGGTAATTACTTCATGTTAGAGATATATGGAAAATTCCAGGACGGTGTGTGGCCAGCACTACCCTTTAACCCATGTCAATGAGACACCAACCATCACTTGATGAAAATAGTCAAACACAGCTACAGTATATTAAACATCTAGCATCACTTTATTTAATATTATATATATCACAAACAGACTTAGAGTTTTTTTTCTTTTCTCTTATTTTTTTATAATGTTATCTTCAGCTGTAATGATTATTTGTTACAAAAGTGCACAGAAAGCAGTGGCCACGCATTTGCTGTAATCTCATTGAACTACAAAACTAGACAATTAGCCTCAAAGCTACAGATTTTCACTTGAATAGACAATTTATCTGTTTTGCCAAAGCATAAAGTGCAACATGATACCCTCCCTGCATGCAATATTTGTCAGGAAGAGTCCCTGTTGAATAAACTTAATCAAAATTCTCTTCCCTTAAGGCTCCTGAAGGCTATAAATGTAATTATCATTGATGGCTTGGGGGGATGCAAATCAGCAATGATGCAATTGTTGCAGCATATTTAATTGCAAAGAAATAAATAAATAAAATAAAAATAAATCCGGTCCTCGAATCACAGTAATGAGATCAACTTTCGAATATTAATTTCAATTCTCTTTGGATTCTGATTTTGAAAATGTAATCGGTATGTGATCGCATGCACACAATTTTTCAGATTCAAGTGCTTTTATTCATTTAAGTTTCCATATCACATAAATAGTTAGGATGAGCAACTAATGCTTAAAGCAAACAAAACTTTGACATTTTAATGGTAAAATTCACTGGATTGATATAGAAGTTTAACTTCACTTTCATTTTGATATTTATGTGTAGGCAAATCTAAATGAAACAAGATAATGGTACATGAAATATCCCAGATACTGTATATTATTTACATCCAAGCAGCTCTTAAAGATGCCTTACGGTCTAAAAGCCTGCAGCAGTTTCTTTACTGAGAAAACATGACTGAAAACCCTTTATGATAAGCACTTGAAAACTCAACAAATTAAAGATCCACCTTTTATTCAAAAACTAATAATAGATAGATAGATAGATAGATAGATAGATAGATAGATAGATAGATAGATAGATAGATAGATAGATAGATAGATAGATAGATAGATAGATAGATAGATAGATACTTTATTAATCCCAAGGGGAAATTCACATACTCCAGCAGCAGCATACTGATAAAAAAACAATATTAAATTAAAGAGTGATAAAATTGCAGGTATAACAGACAATGACTTTGTATAATGTTAATGTTTACCAACCCCCCCCCCGGGTGGTAATTAAAGAGTCGCATAGTGCGGGCGAGGAACAATCTCCTCAGTCTGTCAGTGGAGCAGGACAGTGACAGCAGTCTGTCGCTGAAGCTGCTCCTCTGTCTGGAGATGATCCTGTTCAGTGGATGCAGTGGATTCTCCATGACTGACAGGAGCCTGCTCAGCGCCCATCGCTCTACCACAGATGTTATACTGTCCAGCTTCATTCCTACAACAGAGCCTGCCTTCCTCACAAGTTTGTCCAGGTGTGAGGCGTCCTTCTTCTTTATGCTGCCTCCCCAGCACACAACCGCATAGAAGAGGGCACTCACCACAACCGTCTGGTAGAACATCTGCAGCATCTTATTGCAGATGTTGAAGGACGTCAACCTTCTAAGGAAGTATAGTTGGCTCTGACCTTTCTTACACAGAGTATCAGTATTGGCTGTATTGGTATAATTCACCTACAGTATATTTTCTTATATCCCCACAACACACTCTTACCACTTTTATTCCACATTTACATTTGTGTTTGTGCCATCATGTTAAATTAAGAAACATAAGAAATTTTACAAATGAGAGGAGACCATAGACCGTTTGTGAAGCTCGTTTGTTTAGCTAATAGCTAAGCTGTTCAAATATCTCATCCAGAGATTCTTCTTAGAATTTGTCAAGGTTTCTGCTTCAACTACCTGTCCCAGTAGTTCACAGATAATTGGAAGATCGGCCTCAAGAACCGTGGACCCAGACATATCCAAATTCCTAGCTGGAGGATCAGCATTGAGCAACTACTCAAAGTAGCCAGCCCAGCGGCTCACAACTAGAGTGTCATCCGTAAAGACCGTTCCATCAGCTGCCCTGACTGTGGCTCTTCGAGGAACAGATTCAGATGTGCATAATGCTTTGATTCCTCTGTAAGCAGGACGTGGGTCACTAGACCACAAATGGTGTGTCACTTGCTCACAGATTCCTCTAACAAACGCCTCTCACAATCTGCCCTCAGAGCCCTCGCAGCCATCCTTCTCAGTTATCAGTACAGACCAGAGTTGCCACTGAGCCGTGCACTGCGACTCCTCTTGATGATATCCAGGGTGCCCTGCAACATGAAACACCTCTTTCTGGGAACACCGGTAACACCAACACAACCCTCAGCAACTTTCAGGGTCTTGTCGCGGAAGGTCTCCCACATCACATTAGGATCGGCAGTCATACCCAAATCTGAAAGTTCCTCACACAAACTGTGTGCAAACTCATTAGAAACAGAATAGTCTTGGAGTCTGGTCAAGTCCAGGCACATTTTCCTAGTAGGTGGTAACCTACTGGACCTAAACTGGATCCTAAGAGTAGCAACAACAAATCTGTGGTCAGAATTCACAAACTGGGCACTTCTGTAGACCCTGCAGTTTTGCAAGAGCCTCCAGCATCTGCCTACGAGGATGTGATCGATCTCCTTCACCGCACCACCAGTATTGGAGTACCAAGTCCAATGATGCGGTTCAGGGCACTGGAACCATGATCCAGCAATCACAGCTCCTGACCTTTTGCAAAGTCAAGGAACATGGAGCCACTTTCACCGTGGTCAACAGACCCATGGGGACCGAGACTATCCTCATAGCCAGCCCTGTCAGTGCCAGTGGCTGCATTGAAGTCGCCCATGACCAGAGGAGTGTCACCTCGTAGGCACCCATCAACCACCGAGCAAAGCTGCGAATAAAATGTCTCCCTTGCAGAGACATCACTCACCGTGGTCGGAGCATACACTGAGACAACAGACAAGGCACCCAGGGAGTGCCATAATCTGAGTCCCATAATACGCTAGTTGAAAGGAGTGACATTGGACACCATCGGAAGAAGCCAATACGCTACAGCAACAGCTACTCCCTGTATATGACAGCCATCAGACCAACCAGACTAATAAAAGGTGTATCCACTTACAGAGATCTGGCCAGTCCTCGGTGTGTGCACCTCAGAGAGTGCCACCACTGAAATGCAGAGTTTACGCAGCTCCTCCGACAAGATGATCATCTTGCCAGAGAGACAAGGTGTTCCATGCTCCACCCATATGGGCCGCCTCAAATTGGGACCGAGTGTTTCCGTGCTGGATATGGTCCTTGCTTGAGTCATCCTCATTAGGATTTGTGATCACTTGCTCACCTACCAGTGACCGGAACTGTCTGGTTTTATGCCAAAGAAGTCTACCATCGACCGCATCCTGGCACTGAGGGTTCTCATAGAGTGCAAATGCGAATATCGGTAGAGTTTCTTTGCAGCCTTTGTCGATTTTCGCAAAGTGTTTGACTCAGTTGCCCTGTGGGAAATCCTGAGGGATCGTGGGATCCCCTCAAGGTTGCTGGATATCATGGCTGGCCTGTACACTGGTACTGTGAGTGCTGTGCAGAGTGGAGGCAGGACCTCTGCATTTTTCCCAGTTGATTCTAGGGTTCATCATGGGTGTGTTCTTGCTCCTACTCTGTTCAATGCTTGTATGGACTGGGTGTTGGGCAAGGTCGTGGGGTCCAGTGGCTGTGGGGTATCTGTTGGTGAAGAAAGATTCATGGATCTTGACTTTGCTGACGATGCTGTGATCTTTCGCGGAGTCAATGGAGGCTCTGATCGGGGTGCTTGAGAGACTGAGTGAGGAGTCTGAGTGTCTGGGCTTGCGAGTGTCTTGGATAAAAACCAAGATCCAGGCCTTTAATGACCTCTTGGGCACAGCCATCAGCAGTGTGTCTGTTTGCGGAGAGAGTGTCGACCTTGTTGAGAGGTTTACTTACCTTGGCAGTGACATTCATGTCTCTGGTGACTCTTCCTGTAAAGTCAGTAGACGGATTGGGAGAGCATGGGGGGTCATGAGATCACTGGAAAGGGGTGTGTGGCGCTCGCAATATCTATGTAAAATAATAAACGTCCAAGTCTTTAGAGTCCTTGTGCTTCCTGATTTGCTATATGGTTGTGAGACATGGATGCTATCCAGTGACCTGAGACGAAGACTGGACTCCTTTGGTACTGTGTCTCACCGGAAAATCCTTGGGTACCGTTGGTTTGACTTCGTGTCGAATGAGCAGTTGCTCATGGAGTCCTGAATGAGGCCCATTACCTGCATTGTGAGGGAGCGTCAGTTACGGCATTATGGCCATGTGGCGTGTTTCCCCGAGGGTGATCTGGCTTATAAGATTCTCATTGTTGGGGACCCAAGTGGCTGGACCAAACTAAGGGGTTGCCCACATAACACCTGACTGCAGCAGATGGAGGGTCATTTCTGGAGGGTAGGACTGGACCGCGTGTCTGCCTGGGGGGTTGCCAACTGGGATCCCGAGTTGTTTCGCCATGTAGTGGGTGTCTTAATGCACTGTACCAGTACATGCTCCCCAACTTGACTTGACTTGACTTGAATTTGTTAAACATGACATCATTATTTCAGCTTACTCACATTTTATGACCTGTTAAATAATTGATTTATATGCTGCACTTGGTAAAATGTGTTGTGACTATTTTTTTCACATTCAAACGGTAAATCTTTTAAAATCCATTTAGATCCATTTCAGAAACAGAATCTAAAATTAGTTTATTCACCAATACTTGGTGTACAAGAATTTAGCTTGATAGCTTTGGAGCAGCTTATAACAGAACACAATATCTCATACAAATAACGTAAACAACACAAGTTAAACATCGTACGTTATAAACACTTGTGGAATAGTACAATTATAAAGGAGATGTGCAAATTAAAGCAAGTATGTGTGTGTGTGTAGCGTGTATGCACACACAGAAATACATGTACATAAACATACATATTCACACAAACCTTTATATATAAAAGAACACAAAAATAAGAAAGGATGAAACTCTAAATTATTGGTTTACAAGGACTTTGGCTCTGGGAAATGCTCTGATTAGTTCCTGTTAGTATTAGTTTTATTTAATCTAAAGCATGCACCAGAGGAGTTTTTGGTACAAGTGATGACTTAGTTGAGATGAGTCCATGGTGATCTTTTTGACATGGTTTATGACAATAGATGTATACAGGTCTGTGACAGATGGAAGAGCACAGCCATTTATTTTTTTATCAGCAGACCTCACAACACACTCTCATTTAGTTTTGGAGTGAACCATTGATGAACCAAAGCAAACCAAAATTGCTTTGTAGAATTGTACCAGAATGGGCTTGGAAATATTTTATTTCTTTAGTAGGCATAAAAATACATCCCTTGCTGAGTGTTATTGGTGATAGAAGTTGAGTTAATTTCCAAGTTGAGAGAGTTTGTGATAGCTGTGCTCAAAAATCTCAAGGATTCCACCATATTGACTGTAGAATCATTAATTACTAGAGGAAGAGGTTGTGTGGGTGTCAGTATCAGTTTTGCACATACATCCCAAATAAGAGTATCTTAGGTTATTGAGGGTTCTAAACTGGCCCTCTGTTGGTGTGTGGAAGAGTGGGTTATCTAGTAGAGTGATTTACTATCCAGGATTGGTTCCCATTTTACATTTGATGCTTCTAAATTAGGCTCTGGGCCCTACTAACCTGAACATGGTTTTAGACAGTTTGAGTATATTATGGTATGTTATGTCTTCTTTTCAAATTATTTGAAACTACATTATTTCAAAGCTTTTATGTCTTTTAAAGATCAAGATTTCTAAAGGCATCCTAAATGGACAAAATCTTCCTAATAGAAAGTAGCAGCTTAAGGATCTAAGGAAGGACTTACTTCCACAATATCATCCTTAAAGGCTCAGCTTCTTTTAGACAATAAAGTAAATATGGATGGGTTTCTATTCCTTGCCCCCAGCCTCTGATCTCTCCTACATGCCCAATGAAGAAGGTTAAATAATTTTGATTCTCTCTTATAAATCTTAACAGGTTTAGGTTAGAAGATAACCAAAGTACTATCTGCTAATCTGTTTATTCCATGCATGCATGATTCTTTTTTATTTGAAGAAAGGAATTTGGGAAATTTAACCTTACCCAACTTCAGCCAGGAGTCCTGTTTTAAGGATAAAATTGTAATTTCCTGAATCCACCCAACTAATATCTGATCTGCTTTGTCCAGTTTAGTAACTCTCCTTCCTTCACCAGACATAATAAAAAATGGTCGATGTTTCCTATTTCCTGGTGTCAAGATGTAGAATGGCCTTCCTATGGCCATCCAGTCTTCTTCCGGATTACTATACTGTTCTTGTATTTCTTGAAGATGCAGCTCTTTATAAATCATCAAGGCACCATTTAAGTTTTCTATCCTTCTCCTTTTCTCTTGGATATCTACATCTATACTGACTCAGTCACCCATCATTTTATGTTTTACGATTTCCTATAACCTTGAGAGAAACAGAATTACAGTTATGACACTTTAATTTTTCTATTCTTTTTGTAGTTTTTTTTTTTAAATTCATTGTAATATATCCCAATTTCTGTAAAATCATATACAACCATGTAGACAAATAAACTATACAGTACATCTAGGGACTGTGCTCCCTTTTGTCATGGGAATAATTGTGTGGTGTGAATTTATATATAAAAATTAGGTAGAGACTTGATGTTATTTTGAAGAATTTAAATGGATAGGACTGGTTGGCTTTGTTGGGCTGAATGGCCTGTTCTCATCAAAATTTTCTCTAATGTTCTAATATATCTCTGTATAAAGTATGTATTAGATACATTTAGAAAGACATAAATGGTGCTATTTTTTGACCACAGAACCAGAAAAGACAACAGAAAAGAGTAACTTGAGGCCTTATAAGCAGCTACATTAGCACAGGCTGCAGATGCAGAAAAGGCAAGAGACGCATTTGCTTTACTCCAGGACTGGTCCAGGGGCATATTAAAAGGAGATAACTCATAAACTATAATACTCTATTGGTCCAAGGGGTACAGTAAGGAAGGAAGGAAGACCAAGACACACTTACATATGAGACCAAACTAGCTGTTGCTTGCCTCTGCCCTTGCATCAATATCCATTGATATCCATCCAGAGACCATGCTGGATCAAAGACGTATCAGCTCAGAAGTACAGTGCAAGAATGAACCACCTAATATTGAGGCACATTGGGTGCCCAGCTACTGCCCATCCAGGTTTTTTGGCTAAATCATTGCTTTGGTTCTGCTTTTGGCACATTAATGACTATAGTTTAGTAAATGTTATTCTATAGTAAGTGAATAAACTTTTGGACCAGTTTCTCTGATTTGCTGTGAACCTATTCCAAGTAATTGAGGGTCTAGAGTCAGAAAAGGTCTGAAGTATTTTAACTATAGATGCAGACAACCCTTGTTCATTTTAATGATGACCACAAGTAGAGGTGCAGAAGTCAAAGATCTGGAATACTCACATCTACATGGAGGGTCCTAACATGAGGCCAGTGTCACCATTGGACCTTTCCATGACAAAACACCTTATCACTACCACCATCTGGTACAATCCCAGGAACACTGCTGTCACTGCCTATTTCATCTGTTCACTCTCATAATCCGTTCTTCTTAAATACTGCAAGGTTTGTCCATAAGTAATTTTGTGATACATTTATGAAAAATGAACAACGTTGTGTGATTCTATAATAACAAGTATTAAGAATCTTTTTGGTCATTATGTCCATGTTGAATTTGAGCAACACCACACTGAATGGCTAAAAATATTAAAACTGTTCTACAGGAAAGTGTACCACTTACAGTATAAACCATCCAACAATGGCAACAATAGCAACACTTATCTATATAGCACATGTTCATACAAAGATGTTGTTCAAAGTGCTTTACAAGATGTTAATGAAATAGTTACTTACAAAGAAAAAAATGAAACAAAATCAGATAAGAATAGTAATGAATAAATAGCGTACAACAGTAAATATTGCCCACTTACATAAGAGAGCTATGTAATTAAGAGAAGTAGAGTCTTTGAGTTAAACTTTAGATGAAGTGTATAAAAAATCGGAGACAAAAGAGGGAGGCAGAATGATATTTAGAATAGTGAAGACTACTAAGGCTGGAAGGGATATTAATCAGGAAAAGGAGATTAAAGAGAAGCAATGTGTGGACTTGAGTGAGCATGATAGGATCAGTATAGATGGAAGGGGTAATTTGAAAAGAGTTGAATATAGAAAATTCAGGGGTAGATTTTAGGGAGGGAGTCCCAAATGAAGGGCTAGTACCAACAATAAGGAGGAAGGAAGTAAAAGAGGCACTGGAAAGAATGAAGAATGAAAAATAGAAAGGAAACAGGGCCAGATGAAATGCCACCAGAAATGTGGAAGAGTTTAGGAAAAGAGGGAGTACATGTGCTGTAGGATCTAATCCAGAAAATCTATGAACATGAGACAGTACCAGAGGAGTGGAAGAACAATGTGATTGTAACCATTTATAAGGAGAAGGACAATATTCAAGGGATATAGAGAGAAGGCTAGAGAAGTTACAACCATAGAGGAGGGGCAGTTTAGTTTTATGCAAGAGAGAGGAATAACTGATGCATTCTTTGCATTGAGGCAGCACACAGAAAAGTATCCAAAAAAAACAAAGGTTTGCATTTGATGTTTAATGAAGAGAAGAGTTTAGAGAAGAGTGTCACCTCCAGAGGTCTGGAGGTGCATGAGAGAGAAAGGAGTACCAGAGAAGTATGTGAGGATTGACCATGATATGTATGAGAGAGTGAGGACTCGAGTTAAAAGCCCTGTAGGGGTAACAGACAAGATCCCAGTTACAGTAGGTTTGCACCTAGGATCTTCCTTTGATCCTTGATCTGGTCTTGGATATGTTGGGTGATGGGATAAAGACCGATCCTCCTGGTGTATGCTTTTTCCTGATGATATTATATTGTGTAGCACCAAAAAAGTGGAAGTGGAGAGGCCATTGGAAGTATAGGGAAGGTGTTTGCAAGATAGAGCTTGATGATAAATAGGAAGAAGACAGAATATTTGATGATTAGAATTCAAATATTAGCCTGCAGGGATAGCTGTTAATGAGAGTGGGTAAATTTAAATATGTAGGACCAATGGTGGCCTGAGATGAAAAGATAGATGCAAAGATAACCCATCAAGTGCAGGGTGGATGGTAAAATTGGAAGAAGGTATCAGAAGTATTGTGTGATCGAAGAATTAAGGCATAGGTTAAAGGTAAGGATTTTAAGACTGTGGTAAGGCCAGCAATGATGTATAGAGCTGAAACATGGGCAGTAAGGAAGGGCAGGAGAAATGAAAATGTTGAGATGGATGTGTGGAGTTACAAAACAGGACAGAATATGAAATGAGACATTCAGAGGTACAACAAAAATTGGGGCGATATCTAAGAAAGTACAACAAAGTGCTTTGAAATTGTATGAATATGTGATGAGGAGAGACAATGAATTTGTAGGCAAAAGAGTGATGGGAATGGAAGTACAGGGGAAGAGAAAATGAGGGAGGCCAAAGTAGAGGTGAATGGATGAAGTAAAAGAAGATCCGAAGAAAAAGAGCTTTACTGACAAGGAGGTGCAGGGCCAAACTGTTTGGAGAAGGCTGATTAAGCACTTTGGCCCCACATAGAATTGGGAAAAGATGAAGAGGAAAAAGAAGAAGAGTCTATAAAACATAGAAGTAAGTCTGATGATAAGGTTAGATGGCCAGGGTGAACAGAAAACAAAAAATCCTCCAGTTAAGCTGGAGGATCTATAGGGCCTAAAAGACCACCTAGCCCCCACTGGGCTACCTTACATAAATGTTCTTAAATAGTTGTTTATTTCATAAAATGTTTTAGGCTTCATCTTAGAATATCTGATGTGGTGAGTCTTGTGGAAAGTTCATTCCTCAATAAAAGACACTACTAGCTTGGACCCTTGAACCAGAATAACTGCTTAAAACTAGCACCTCCTGATCAAGTCCTTGATAACTGTCTACATTTGAATACAGTATACTGTTCAGTCTCAAGGCACACTGACCTTAGATAGGGAAGTCTGTTATTTTAAAATTGAAATAAAGATAAGGTTTTGAAAATAATACAGAAATAATATGCATTCACTGACTCATATAACGTAATCTTTAAAAGTAAGGGGAAATTTGACTATATTTAAGAAGTGCCACTGGAAAAGCTCCATTGGAAAATGCAAGCTAAAATTTTTAAATTTGTTTACGAGACATCAGCCCAAAGAGATCATTGAACCGCTGCTCATAGCTGCACTGAAATTAGACAAGGTGCAGGTGTGGCTGTCAGTGGACATTATTCATAGTCAGTAAGGATGCAGGACTATCATTAGAGCAAGGTGCCCTCTGGGAAATGCACAAGACTTGTTTTCTTTAAAAGTGTTCGAGAACTTTTGAGCCTATCAGCAGCATTCTTGAAAATTAGAGTTCACGCTGACATGAAACTGCAAGCCATTGGGCTGGACAATCCATCTGAACCATTGGGAGTTGAGGGTAAGGCATAAAACCTTAATCTTCTGTTAAAATCTTGTCACTGGCACCCCACTGCAGTGAGAGTTCTGTGAACAGGTTCGAGCTCTTTATGATCGTGCCAGCCTTATTATTTTTTAAAACTGTTCCTAATATATATTTAATTTGTCTTAAGTAAAAGCAAAACGTTCTAGGACAACAACCAAAATCATTTTCTTTTTTCATCAGTTTCAGATGAGCATTTTCTTAATGACTTGCATTTATTCGTACTTTTACTTTGTTTGGCAGCTAAGAAACGTTCTTAATTCATTTTTCTTTTCAGTGGTGAAATATATAAAAGCAACTGAAGGTAAGCTTTTTAATAATAATGTTTAAAGTGAATGTGACATGTACAATAAGCCAAATAAAATTATTAGAAAATAAAGTAAAATGAAAAAAGTGAAAAATATAACATTAAAATAAAAAACTTTTGAAATTAATTTATGCTAAAATCTAAAATTAAGACAAATATATATGTATAAATTTTATGTAAATAAATTATATAATATATGTTATGTGCAGTGAATTCAACACAATACATTAAATACACCAACACACAAGCAGTTGCCAGCTTGAGTTGCTGTTGAGTTGCTTGTTGATAAAAAGGTTTCCTGACTCTCATGGTACGAATGCTAATTGTCTTAAGTGCAAGGGGCAGAAAAGTGGCAGTGCAGGATGGCTAGCAACTTTAACAATACCATTCACCTTTCTTAGCATATCTAAATCTACATTTGATATGTACAGAATGTGCTGGACAGAAGGCAGCTCTGTAACACTGTATTAAAATTGTTTTCTGAATCTGTTCTCTTGTTACACATAACAGATGATTACATTCTTCTACTGTATTAAATAATAAAACATTGAAAAGCAATATAACATAAAAATGCAAAATTGTGCAATGTGACTTTGGATGACTCAATGTAAATGGATAGCAGCTATTCAGGTTGCTCCAGATGTTCAACAGCTGATTACATCTGTAGGCTCATTAATGTAGGCATTTTATGAAGCAAATAATAATAAAATTCAACAAATGAACGCAGGTTGAATACACCATTAAAAAGTCAATTACCAAAAGCACAAATTAAACAACATACACTTTTTATTCAATTTTAAATAGATTAATTGACTATTTTTATAAATAGTCCCAAGGTAAGCTGGAGACTACAGTGTTGAAATTCAAACTAAAATGTCCTAGGTTTAGTCATTACCTTGGACTTATTGTGTCTCTCTGACAAATGTCATACTGCATAAAAATATATTATATACTGCACACATATCTATCTATCTATCTATCTATCTATCTATCTATCTATCTATCTAT
>JANRMT010062791.1:145796304-145836498 GCA_026402145.1 Polypterus bichir lapradei
AGATAGATAGATAGATAGATAGATAGATAGATAGATAGATAGATAGAATTCTTTATTGCCATTATGCATAACAAAATTTTTTGGGGTAGGACTGGCCTTAAAGGAAGAATACTTAAAATACACAATACACTATAAATAATAAAATAAACATAATAAGTATAAAAGACAGCAGCAATAAAACATCATCAAGTCCAGACTTTTCCTGAGGCAGTACGCCTGCAGAGACCAGTGATCTGTGTGCGTGAGTCTGCAGGGGAGGAATACCAGTGTGTGTATAATGGCATGATAATTAGCACCCCCACCCAAAAGTGAACTTAGGAGGGCAGAGGTCCCTGGGTTTGAACAGGATTCAGGTCCCACCCATCACTCTTAAAAATAATGGTGCTGTAATGGCAATTTACTGGATTGTCTGTGGTTTCTCAAAGAACCATAACTTAACAAAGACCCTTTGCTTTCTGGGAAGGGTTCTTTGCATATAAAGTTGGTTCTTTAGAATTTAATAGTAATGCATTTTATTTATATTGCATCTTTACCTGCTTAAATTGCTTATTTGACAAGGTTCCTAATATGTAGACAAAACAGAAATCTTTAATGTATAGTAGACTAACTCACTGGAAACAACAGCACAAGAAAACCTGACCTTAGCCTTTGTGATTGTATGCACAAAGGGTCCTTTTAAAATCATTAACTCATATTGGTATTATACAGATCTGTTATTATCTGTTCACAGCCATTTATAGAGCCTGTTACAGTTCTAAATAAATACCAGTTCCTTCTGGAATCTTCATTTGGATGGTTCTTTTGGGAACCAAAAATGGCTCTCCATGGCATCGCTCTGTGGAACCGCATTGTCACCTTTAATTTTAGAAGTGTAGCTGTACTCTGAGGGAAAAGCTAGTGTATACTGTCAAAACTTCGCAGTAGCCTAAACGTGAATAGGCTTTACACAAGATAAGCAAACAGTGCAAGAGTACGGAATCGATAATGGATAACCACAAAAAATATAAAAATATCACAATTAAAACAGAGAAAAACGGAATATGCAATGTTAAAGCTTAGAATTATACTTGATTGCCAAAACAGCACAGTTTGCTTCACTATCACTAGAACAAGAATCTATAATGCTGTCACTGGCCATTGCTAGGCGTCCCTGATTTTAACAGAATGTCCGTTTTTCCAGTTTTTAATTGGGCTGAATTCCAAAGTGGACTCACTCCCATACAGCCCTCACAATGCGCACACAATTCAAATGGGAGAACCCACGATCTTCAATCTAATCTGCGTGTGTCTCACTCGCTGGAATAATGAGTTGTGCCCCGGTTTAAAACAATGACCATCTTGTCAGTCTACCATTGTCGAAAAACTGCCAATATTATAACACGACAGGTCGATTTATTTTCTTCACGCATTGTACGCCCCGACAGGCCGTTGTCAGCTCTCCCGCTGTCTTAAATGCTATCCAGTCGCCGCCCTCCGTCACTACCTGCGGTTCACTTGAACGCATAAACTCGGTAATGGCTATGCGCATGAGGCTAACTCAAAGGCATTCAAGTGGACTGGATCGGCCAGTCGGGCGACAGGATTTTTTTTTTTTTTATTTTAAACAAACAACAGCAATTTTTTCATACTTCTGGATTAATTTCAGAGCCCTTGGACCGCGGGATCTAGTCCGGTCGTGCTCCCACCTCACAGTTCCAGAGGTCCAAGTTCAATTCCCGGCTTTCTCAGTATGTATGTGGAGTTTGCACATGTGTGTGTTTTTGTACTTCCCAAGTGCATAAATATTATGTTAATCGGTCACTCTAAACCTACTTAGAATAAATATGAGAGTCTGTGAGTGTGCAACAGTTGTTCTATTCAGTCTTGGTTCTTGCTTGATGAATAAAACTCTAAAAAGTGAAAAAAAAAAGTGGCAGAAACGTAGTAAACTAAATTGTTGTAACTTTTCTGGTCTTTGTTATTGCAATAACATTTTATGTTATATTTTTACAAATTATACGCCTGGGGCAAATTTAAAATTTATTGCCAATGTTAAGGTTGAGATCGAAGCTGATCTTATCTACAAAGGGTGTCAAACTCAAATCTCGGAGGGCCCTCAAGTGGCTGCAGGTTATCATTCAAGACAAATTCTTAATTAATGACCAGTTACTGCTAAAGCAAAAGACATGTTGACGTAATTGTAAATGGCTTGTTCCTCAAGATTCAGAACCCTTAGTTGTTTTGTTTTTTTTTCCATGAGAACTCCATTAAAATGTTTTGTGGTCTAGAACAGATCAATATTTGTCAAACCTTGATTTTTTTTCTTAAAAACAAAATGGAAAAGTTCAGGGTTTTTAAGACAAAAGAAGTAGGTTCCATCAGCAGCAGCAAACCGTGTTTCCCCAAAAATAAGACATGGTCTTATATTAATTTTTGCTCCGAAAGATGCACTAGGGCATATTTTCAGGGTATATCTTATATTTATTCATGTACAACAATATACATTTATCTAAATACAGTATGGAATATCGTCATAACTCTCCATAAATCAAACCCTGAATTCCAGCCTGAATTACTTGCCAGGCGCTTTTTGGATCTTACAGGACCAAGGTGCGCACTTCCATGTTTGATTAATGGTTCGATATGGTGAAGCAAAATGTCGACATTCAAATGTATTCATGTTGCTTTGATATTCAAGTCACATATTCCCCAAAGTAATAACACCATACATTTTAAGAGTTTCACATACCATCTTCTGTGCCATCTTTATTTATTTATTTATTTATTTTTTTTTGCACCTTTACAATACTATCAGAATATACGGTGGCATATTTGAGCCACAGAAAAAAAAATAAGGACACAATTTTGTGATTAAAGTAAAAATTTCGGCTTTAGCCTCGAAATGTCCACTTTAACTTCGTAGTTTACTTTATCATTTAAGCAGACCATGCATCATAAACCTCACCCAGTTGTTAAATCGCTAAGCGCTTCTGGGGCTTCCTCCTGACCTGACTGCAGCAATAGATCGCCACACAGAACACATTAAATTTATGATATTCCAGCTCTCTGCATATTTACATTTCTTAGATTTATATTTGATATCATTCATGCATTCAAATATGTATGTTACATTTTACAGATAAATCGTTAACTTTTTTAAAATAATGAATACTTTTAATAGTTACACATATGGGGTGGCATGGTGGCTTGTGCTCTTCCCCTTCTTTTAAAGATTTGGCATTTGTGTATTTAAAGTTAATAAAGGTAGATTTTGATAATGTACTGTTTTCAGTGCCTCATATGTATTCTGGTTTAGTAGCAATACAGAACGTAGTATTTAACAGGTGGTAGTATCTAACAATAATTTTTTATGGAATTGATTTCAAGTTTTTTTTTTTTAGTTCAAAAGCTATATATACTGTACAGTACAGATAGGTTTAGATATACTTGATATATGAGTTGGCATAACTTGAATTGTTATGTTATGATTTAACAAAAATTAAGATTAAAACATCTTTTTATAAGTTTGACCAACTTTGAAAACCTGTTGAGGTAAATATATATATATATATATATATATATATATATATATATATATATATATTCACTATAAAGAAATTTATGTGCCCAACTTAATAGCATTAAATCATCAATTTCATCAACTTGTCAAGAAATCTTGACCGCTGAGCATTTTCTACAACATAATTAAAACTTGCAGATGCCAATATATATTGGCATAAATCTCTATGTCACAAGGCTGCTTCATTTAATCCCTTTGATTTGGTGAATAATTCTTTGAAAATTGCTTCAATTGATTATGCTTTGTATGCTCTTTCAGTTTTTGCACTGGCTTTCCTTCCACATCAAGACAGATCCTCTGCAACTCTGTAATACTGGACAACCAATTGGACTGAAGGTTTTTGTCACTTGGTTTACCCACTTTAAATCCTAACCTTAACCAGATTGTAACCAGGTTGTTATCACTGATGCATAATATAAAGCGACAACCTGCTAAATGGAGTGCAGCTCTGGGGTCCACAGCTAGAGTTTATTGTCCACATCCCTACAGATGAAGTGACAATTTTTAATTGTCCTGATGGGAATGGCATCCCATATAGTGTTGGTTCCCACTATGCCCCTATACCAATGGGTTAGTAAACAGTGTCATTAACAGGCTTTCAACTAGTATTTGAAAATCATAATTACTTTTCTGAGCACTGACTATTCAGCATTATAAGCTTCCAAATCATATTCAACTAGATTCTCCAAAGCAAAAGCACTAGAACTATATATTAACAAGGTAACAGTAGATAAAGAAGGCAACTAAATGTCACAGTCTAATGATATAAATGTCATGCTAAGTACTTCACTGTTCAACATGTCATGTTGTCAAATTTTCTTTTTGTTTGCATGAGACTCCAATATTTGTCTCACATCTTATAGAAATACAGATTAGTTTAACTGGTCCTTCTAAACTGAGCATGTATGAGTGTGCCCAGCGACAGACCCCATCCATGACTTGGTAAGGTTTGGTTTCCAGCTGCCATGAATTGGATAAATTGAATAGAAAACAAACTGGTGAAATAATTATCAATTTTAACCTTCCATATTGTTAGAAGATGTAATGTTTTGCTGCAGATTTGAACTCTAAAAAGCATTGCAATTAGACAGACAAAATAGACTTGTATAGATTATTGTGGTCGCTTGTTGCAGAATTGTTTTTTTTTTATATTTAATTTTAAAATCTACAACTTTAACCAAGGTCTTTAATCAACCTGTAGCTGCTGGTTTTTGTTTCAAGTGACATTTTAATTGTGAGCCATGTCCTACTGCTAACTTTCTCTCTCAGACTTATTTTCCCTATAGTTATTATTTTCATTATCGTTAGTTAATAGTAATTACACATTACCTCACTACACTCTGACATTGTATCATATGAATCTATGTTCACTATTATTTGATATTTTTCATACTAACTTGTTTTTGATTGTTGAGTTCTGGCTGCTCACTCCATAATAATCTAGTTGGTACACCAATTTCACTTTTAGGACAATGAAACACTGCACAAGTATAAATTTCATCTTAGGAAATATTGGCATATATGTCATATGGACAATTTCCAAAAGAAAATGATACACTTGTTTATAAAGCCAAAGGCAATTGTGGTGGGCCACTGAATTGTTAGATGTTTATCTTTTTTTTAATATAATTTACCTTGTGCTATTGGAATAGACACTAAACTATGTGATTCTAAATTGGATTGTAAAATCTGAGAATGTTGCATTATGTTATACTAGCCGTCCCCTGTGACTCCGCCCACGTAGTAATGAAACAGGACAGTGAGGATGGCCCCGCCCAGCTCCCTACTCTTGACATCACGCTTTCTCCTCCCCTCGGCCCGCAGCCTCTGTCTCGGATTAGTGCGAATATATCTCTTCTACAAGCGAACTCTGATTCTTAGCGCAATGAGAGAAGTCGCAAAATCCACCGGAAGGTTCAAGCAAATTCTAGAAAAAAGCCAGATCTAAACCCGTTAAGTAGTTCTCCTGTTCGCTAGCTAAGCAGATGTATGGTATGCCCTGAGGTTGCTGTGTGAGTGAGGAGGGCCCTGCCCCCCCACTTCCCGCAGCATCTCTCTTGGATTTGTGCAAATAAATTGGTACCGCAAGCGAACTATGATATTTAGTGCAAGGAGAGAAGTCACAATATCAACCGGAATGTTCAAGCAAATTATATAAAAAAAAACAATCTAAGTCCGTTAAGTATTTCTCTCATGAAAAGCGGACAGACATACATACAAACAGACAGACGTTGGATTTTATATAGAGAGAGATTAGGAAAGGAGAAAAACACATTTATGTGACTAGTTTCTAAATATATATATATCAATGCCAGTATAGGTCGAATTACTGAGGATGAAGACAAAACTGATGGACCTTATGGACAATGTTGCACATCCTCTCTATGACAAACTACCATTAAGTGCTTTGAGGCACCTAATTATTTGGAAAAACTTAAAAAGCGCCACCTTTATACCAGCAGCAATACACATTTTTAGTGCCTCTCTGTTACTGCACTCTTATCTTGAGTGAGTTTAAAAGGTTTTTCTTCTTTATACATTTCTTTTGTGTGTTTGAGAGGGGTTGTATTTCTGTAAAAAGCTATAGTTCTCTCTTTCAACAAATAAAGTACTATCTATGATTTATTAGATATTTTATATTAACAATCAACTCCTCAAATAACTTAACTATCAAGTTTTATTTCACTTTTTCATTTAGTGTACAAATCCGAAACCCATACAAAGTGTATTGTGTTTTAAAATATCTCAGTCACCTGCTCTAAAAGAGACAATATATATTGAAGGAATACTGTTTAATCTGAATAAAAGAAAGGCTGAAGGAAAATATAAAGTTTTTGTTTGCACTTTTCCATTATTGTGAGTGTCTGAAATCTGAAAGTGTGTTGTTTGCTTGCGTCTGGTTTTTTAGGTATAAGTTTAGGTATAGGTTTTTAGGTATAGCTTGAATGATACATCCATCCATTTTGTAAATCTCAATTACTTAATACTTTAATTTAAAATATTTGATAAGAATACTGTTGAATCTAACAAGAATAAAGCTAAAGGGAATTGTAAAACCCTCTAGCAAGCTTTTTACTTTAATGACTTTTTCATTTTATTTTCAGTCATTCTGGCTTGTCCTGTGATGGCACTCCTCCTGCTGCTCTTCTTGCCATGTTCAGGTTCCCAAAGTCCTGGCTGTCAAAGCAGCCCCTCGATCTATGGATTGGAGATGGAAGGAGATGTTATTATTGCTGGAATGTTTCCTCTTGGTAAAAGCAATGCTGTCATTGACAAACGTTTTACTGAAGCTCCCACTCCTGTTCGATGCCAAGGGTAAACATGTTTACCTCCTCTTTGTTATCACACACATTACTAATTTTGGGCTTCATTATATGGGGGTACACATGTTTATTATAAAACTAATTCAAATGTCCTTTATTTTTTTAATTGTGATTCCCATTAGGGTCTCTCACAATGCTTAGCACTGTTACATCACAACCTTACAATTTTGCAGACAAATTACTGCTTCCATGGATTTTGCACTTACATAATTTTTTTTTTTCTGTTCTTCTACCCAATTCACAAGGCAATGCATGTTGGTTTCATTGTTAATATTATGTGGTGATTAAGTGTGGGTGTGGGCATGCAAGTAAATTTGCTTAGGGAAAGGCTTGCTCCCAATTCTGCCTCCTGCCTGACACAGCCAAGATAGGCAACATGAAGGCTTTCAAAATCAATGGGGTGAACAGATAGAGAACTCAACACCGCTGGGATAGACTCCAGCTCTCATATCAAATAAATTTTATTTGTTGCAGTACAACATGTAGTGAAATGCTTAGTTGTTAAACTGAAAGACTATTTATTAAAGAAAACTATAAGGAGACAGTAAACTATTAACTATAGTACACAACTTAACAAATATCAGTAATAATTGTGTTAAATGACAGCAGTAGTATGAATTATATTAAAATTTAAACAAAAATGTAATAAATAAATACAGGAAAATTAAAAATAGAACATTGTATAGCTCTAGGCACTATCCTCATTTAGGATGCCGATGGACTGTGTACAGAAGCTCCTCCTCAGTCTCTCTGGATTTGTCTTCAGACAGCAGCAGCATTTATCTCACTGCAGCACAGAGAAAAAGGATCATTGTTGGGATATCTGGTATCCCTGATAATTTTCTGACATTGCTTGGTATAAATATTCGGAATGTTAGAGACTACACACCGGGTGATGCTCTCAGTTGGTTGCAACAGTCTCTGCAGAGCTTTGCAGCTCTGCTGTGTGCTGTTTCCAGATCAGGTCAAGGTCAAGATACTTTCAGTGATGGATGTGTAGAATGTCATTAATTTCTGGGAGGGCAGCCTAAAATCCCTGAGGTATCTGAGGTGGTAAAGTCATTGTTATCACTTCTTCACCAAGGTGACAGTGTACTTGAACCAAGTCAGGTCCTATGTGATGTAGATACAGAGGCATCTAAAACTGTCCACCCTCTCCACTTGAGTGTTATTAATACTGAGTGGGTATTAATGCCTTTGATGTTTTCTCCTAAATTCCACAATCAACTCCTTTGTTTTGATGACATTAAGGAGAAGACTGTTGCCCTGGCACCAGTGTGACACACTCTGCAAATTGTTGTTTGAGATCAGGCCCTTCACAGCTATGTCTTCTGTAAACGTAACACTGATGTCAGAGTCAGTCATGCAAAGTATGGCTTCCCACCCCATCCCACCTGGGGTCTGCCTGTGAAGAAGTTTAAAACCCAGCTGCACAGTGAAGTGTTCAGACGCAGGTCCTTGAGCTTGGCAATGAGCTTAGAGGGATTTGCTGAGTTAAATGCTGAACTATAGTCTATTATTAGCACTTGAACATAATAATCTCCTATTAAATCTCTATGAAGATACTCTGAGTACTCCAGTTTTCTTCCACAGTCCAAAGACATGCAGGTTAGGTGCATTGGCGACTGTCCCTAGTGTGTGCTTGGTGTGTGGGTGTGTGTGTGCGCGCCCTGCGGTGGGCTGGCGCCCTGCTCGGGATTTGTTTCCTGCCTTGCGCCCTGTGTTGGCTGGGATTGGCTCCAGCAGACCCCCGTGACCCTGTAGTTAGGATATATCGGCTTGGATAATGGATGGAAGGATAAACATGAAAGCTTAAACTGATATATTATATTTATATCTGATGTTTATTATCACTATAGGATCAACGTTCGAACATACCGTTGGTTAAACACTATGATTTTTGCCATTAAAGAAATCAACGCAGATCCATATGTTCTTCCCAACATCACTCTTGGATACAGAATTTATGACTCGTGTGTTGTCATACCCCAAGGGATAGACGCTGTTCACTGGCTGGTGACTGGACATGACCAAATGGACCCGAGTTATATCTGCAATAATCACACGCGATTGGCAGCTGTCATAACAGATGGAGCGCTGTCTACTTCTTTCATGCTGGGAGTCTACAGCTATCCTCAGGTATTGTATCTACCATGAAATCTGGGCATTTTGTACCCTAAAGTCCTACCACACTACTTGGTAGCTGATTCCATGTGTCTATGGTTTTCTGTGTAAAGAAAAACTTCCTAATGTTTGTGCAAAATTTACCTTTAACATGATTCCAGTTGTGTCCCTATGTTCTTGATGACCTCATTTTAAAATAACAGTCTTGGTCCAATGAACTCATTTTCTTCATAATTTTAAACCTTTCAATCATGTCACCTCTTAATCTTCTTTTGCTTAAACTTTATAGGCTCAGCTCTTTTAATGTTTCCTCATAATTCAACCCCTGTAGCCCTGCAATCAGCCTAGTCGCTCTTCTCTGGACCTTTTCTAGTGCTTCTATGTCCTTTTTGTAGCCTGGAGATCAAAACTGCACACAGTACTCAAGATGAGTTGAGCATAACCTCCTTGGACTTGTACTCCACACATCGTGCTATATATCCTAACACTCTGTTAGCCTTCTTAATGGCTTCTGAACGTTGTCGGGAAGTCGATAGCTTAGAGTCTACTATGACTCCTAAATCCTTCTCATAAGGTGTACTCTCGATTTTCCGACCACCTATTGTGTATTCAAGCCTAATATTTTTACTTCCTATGTGTAATACTTTAAATTTACAAACATTAAATTTCATCTGCCACAAATCTGCCCAAGCCTATATGCTATCCAAGTCCTTCTGTAATGATATAAAGGATTCCAAATTATCTGCTAATCCACCTATCTTGGTATCATCTGCAAACTTAACCAACTTGTTATATTCCTTATATCTAAATCATTTATGTATATTAAAAATAGCCCTAGTAACGACCCCTGTGGAACACCACTCTTAACATCGTCCAGTTCTGATGAGGTTCCTCGCACAATCACACTCTGCTTCTTGTGTCTGCGCCAGTTCTGCACCCATCTAAAAAACATCACCCTGAACTCCCACTTCTTTTAACTTGATGCCCAACCTCTCATGTGGCACCTTATCAAATGCTTTCTGAAAGTCCAGATAAATAATATCATTAACTCCACGTTGATCATATCCTTTTGTTGCCTCCTCATAGAATTTCAGCATGTTAATAAAACACGACCTCCCTCTTCTGAACCCATGCTGACTGTTCAGTCAAACTCCTCTCCTTCCCATGTGTTGCTCAATCTTATCCTTAATAATTCCTTCCATTAATTTTCCTGTGATGAATGTTAAGCTTACTGGCTTATAGTTGCTTGGATCTGCCCTGTCACCCTTTTTATATAATGAGATGATATTTGCCATTTTCCAGTTCTTCGGAATCTCTCCATTGTGCAATGACTTCCTAAAAATATGTGTCAAGGGTTTATATCTGTACTCACTAGCCTCCTTAAGAACACAAGGATAAATATTATCTGGTCCTGCCAAAGTTCAACTTAACAATTTTAGTCTTTGCATCTACACTATTACAAAATACTGAGAATTGTATTACATTATGGTCACTTAACCCTATTGGTTCAATCACCTCTACACCCTCAATTCTATCCTGGTTATTATAAAATACTAAATCCAGAAGGCTTCACCCCGTGTTGGTGCTTTAACATGCTGTGCTCCTCCATCTGCAAGGTTATCCCAGTTAATATTTGGATAATTAAAGTCCCCAGTGACTATAATATCTCCCTGTAAACTTGCCTTTTTGATATTACTAAAAAGATGTGTGTTGAAATTACTGTCTGAATTGGGTGGTCTATAACACACTCCTAAAATAAGACCTCTTTCCCTAATATTTTCCAAGCAAAGCCACATGTCCTCACTAAGATGGGGCTCATCATCCAACTGATGGATGCAGGGTCTGCTCTTGTGTATATCCACACTTACTTACTGCTAATTTCAAATACCCTGTAGCACTCGCTTAATGTTATAGTTAAGATGCAAAGAGTGCTGGTGCTAGGTTATTTTGTGAACCCCTGCCTCCATGATCTGCGCCCTAGGCGAATGCCTAATTCACTTTAATGGTGGTGCCAGCACTGGATGTAAGTCCATTGCAGAGCCCACCAATGCATAAGGAGAAACTTTACAATCATCAATGTATGTAACTCCATCATCTATGGAGCGTTGGAAGAAAAAACAGAGAATGTGACAAAAAAACCCAAATGGGATGAATGTGCAAACTCCACACATATCTACAATGACCCACAGACACACAATGATGGATTCATGAATCAGCAGTGCCAATCATTGCAATATTGTGCCATCCAGTAGAAAAAAATCACAGTTCTGAAATAGACACAGCATTTTTATATAACTGCCATCTGGCCATAATGATGTCTAGCCATTCCTGATGTCAGTTGTACGGATTTGTCTTTTTAAACTATCATTCATGTCAGTTTGACTGACGGCCTTATATGTTTTTGTTACAGATCAACTATTTCACAAAAACCCAATCGCTGAATAAAAAACGTGAATTTCCATCATTCTTCACAATTCTGCCATCTGTCATGTCTCAAGGGCTAGGACTGGCACAACTTGTCAAATTTTTCAGCTGGACCTGGGTGGGGATACTGGCTGATGATGATGACTATGGCCAAGGCATTTCCACAGTCTTCGTACAGGAAGCAAAAGCCTTGGGAATCTGCATTGAATTTATAGAGCGAATCCCAATTCCTTACTCTGAAGACCTCGTCCTCCATATTGTGGAAAACATTAAGGCTTCCACTGTGAAGGTCATTGCTGTTTTCTCCTGGGAAGCCAACTTGTATCCTGTCATGAAAGAGATCGAACGACAAAACATCACTGGGAAGGTTTGGATAGGAAGTGAAGGGTGGTCTAATTCCAGAGTTATGTCTACCAATGAGACCTTTAAGATACTGACTGGAACCATAGGCTTCACCATTCATATACGGGAAATGCCAGTGTTTATTAAGTACCTACTGAGCCTTCATCCCTCGAAGGCCCCACAAGATCAGTTTCTCAGGCAATTTTGGGAACAGGAATTTAAGTGTAAATTACCAGAGACAAATTCATCAAGTCACTCTATGGAAGAGACGCTATATTGTAAAGGTAATGAAGAAGTAGCCATGATGAATAATATTTTCCTTGATATGACCAATCTGAGATTCACCTACAACACCTACAATGCCATCTATGCTGTGGCTTATGCCCTACACAATCTCAGTACCTGCAAACCAGGTAAAGGGCCTTTTGAAGGAGGAAGTTGTGCAAGCATTAAGGATTTTCATGCCCAGCAGGTAATAGAAAATTGTTTGAGATTAGATTAGATTATTCTTTATTTGTCCCCAAGGGGAAATTAAAATAATTGTGAAGTAAAACCAAATTTGACTGAAATAATTTTTCATTTATTTTTAATTAGTCTGATGGAAAAATAACTAGTTTAAATTTCTTGCATTGAGTTAGCAACAGTGGTATCTCTGCATTTACGATAAGTACCCCACATCTCTCAGCAGATAGCACTGTTTCACAAAAATAAACTAAATACTAACCTTGTGTCTATAATGTAACGTATTACAAAGATCCACGCAGACACAGGGAGAACATGCAAACTCCACACAGGGAGGTAGCTAAATCATATTGAAAATTTTAGTTTTCTTTGATATCCACAATGAAATATTTATTTTTGTAATGTGTGATATTTTCTTTCTGCATAATGCCACTAGCCTGTTTCTGGGTTGCTTCGGCACACCCTTGCACCCTGATGTTTTCTTACCATACCTTTGCTCATTTAGGTGCATGTGCAGCCTCAACTTTTCTTTTGAAGAATGCAGTGCTTTTAAGCAACCTACTGGTTATTTTTTATTTTGTGACACAATTTCAGGATGCATGAGCTGGAAATAGATAGAACTTTATTTGTCCCCAGGTTGAACATTTTACTTTTTACAGAAGCTCTTTAAATAAATTTATACATAATAAATAAATACATACACACACTTTGGTTTGAACACACACCAAAATGACTTTAAAGCAAGAAAATTAAAAAGAAAGAAAAGTTCTGACTTGACTGTTACAGTCCCAATGAGACATTATGCAGAAGTATTGATGTTGGGATAAAGCAGCCCTATAGTGTTTCTTGACCCAGTTCTGCTGAGTAATTTGTTAAAGTCCATAGTGTTACTGTGTCAGATAGAGGATGCGCAGCTTTGTTCATAATGGCACTTAGTTTTATTTTAATTCTTTTCTCCGCTATGACCTCCAGGGGATCTATAGTGTGTCCTGTAACTGAGCTTGCACTTTTAATTAGCCTGTTGATTCGGTTGGCCTTTCTTGATGTGATGTTACCAGCCCAGTGTACCACAGCATAGAACATCACACTGGCCATCACAGAGTTATTAAAGATGTAAAGGATGTCACTTCCTACTTTTAAGGAACACAGTCCCCTTAAGAAAAAAAGCCCGTTCCTCCCTTTCTTATATAGTTCTTTTGTGTTCTGGGACCATTCCAATCTGTCATTAATGTGGACTCCTAAGTACTTGTAGACATTGAGCACCTCTACATCCACTCCTTGAATAGTGACCTGACATAGATGCTCTTTGGTGTGGCCACAGTCAATACCAGTTCTTTGGTTGTGCTGATGTTAAGATGCAGAAAATATTCTTTGCACTAAGAACCAATGTTCTCCACTCCACTCCTATACTCTGTCTCATTCCCCTTACCAATAAATCCCAAAAGTGCAGAATCATCTGAGAATTTCTACAAGTGACATGACCTGGTGTTATATTTAGAGTGAGGTGTACAGAGTAAAGAGAAAATGAGACAGGACTGTTCCTTGTGGTGCTCCAGTGTTGCTCACATCCATATTAAAAACACAGTTCTTGAGTGTCACAAACTGCGGTCTGCCTGACAGATAGTCCATTATCCAGGACAACACAGGCTCACTTGCCTTCATATCTCTGAGTTTGCCCATTAACAGGGATGGCTGAATGTTATTGAAGGAGCTAGAGAAATCAAATAAACATAATCCTCGTAGAGCTGCCAGCTTTGTCCAGGTGAGAATAAGCCTTGTGGAGCAGATTGATGATTGCATCCTCCACTCCACTCTTTGTCCAATAGGCAAACTGCAGTGGGTCCAGGTGGTCTGCCACAAGAGGAATCATATGATGTGAGACATAAACCTGATCCTGCAGGTTTTCCTGTATGTAACTTTCTCAGTTTTCACAGTTTTCTCCTTACATTTGTGGACAGTCCACACTGATGGTCAGAGTTGAACTTCTCATTGGCTATTCCAGTTGATGTGGCAGGAGCTGTTGATGTAGTAAGGATGGTGTTTTGTGTTTTGTCAAAGTAATGTTGCCTCTGGAGACCCATTAACAATTCAAGAAATAATGAATCATACCATAAATAAAACACAACTTTATAGTTAAGTTGAAGTATAAGTTGAAGAACCAGAAATTTTTGAACAATTTTTCATCTTTTAGAAGAAAGACAAAAATTGTTAATTTTGTGAAATGTTCAGATAAGAGATTCACCTCCGTCTGTATATAAGATGCAAGTGGATATGTCATGAACTAACATATCCAGTGAAACCCCTGGTAACAGCAAGGTACTCCGACTGAAAATTTAAACTGAAAAAAAACATCAACCAAAATTAATTTGTTCATAACTTAACTGAAAAGAAGTCCAAAAATAAAGCCAAAGAAGGCCCTATGAATGATCAGAATCTGACATAAAGACATACAGTATGTAAATATATAAACAAATTGAAGATGAATGAGTAAAAAAGCTATAGCCTCAAGATTCATAGTAATTTAGAAAGGATATAATTTTCTTTATTTAGCAGTAGAGCATGATGTGCAATGTTAAAGATGTTCTTCATTTCCATTCAAAAGATTCTTCACTATATTGAGAATTTGAATGCCCATAGCAAAGATGGAGAAGACATATATTTTGATGAAAATGGAAACCTCCCCTCCATCTATGATGTTGTCAACTGGCAGCTGACCACAGAGGGAGATATTCAGTATGTCAAAGTGGGGAGCTTTGACTACAACATGGGTCTGGGGAAAGATCTCATTGTTAACGAGAGTGCCATCAAATGGCCAGGGGGAAAAAGAGAGGTGAGAGCCTACCAGGTGGCCACATTTTCATTCTCTTTCCAAAAATGTGTTCTCTTTTAGACTGGCTTCAGAGCTTGCTATGCAAATTTGTAACAGTAAAAGTAAAATCTTTGAACCATAATTCATACCACTATGTGACACATTAAATCATCAGGTTGGAACAAACAATGAATGAAGCCACTGAGTGAAAGTGTTTGCATTTTCAAACTCCTGGATGGATGATAGATTTGTGTAGTTTATTATTATTATTATTATTATTATTATTATTATTATTATTATTATTATGAGAGGCATTCAAAAAGTTTCTGCATTTCTACATTTTAGTTGAAAATGGTGAAGGCGGGAGGAGTAATAATTGGGCATTAAAAAGTTGGTACAATTCTGGGAAAATTGCATCACAAACGAAGTAGAAACGAATGTAGAAAAGTGATGTACTTTGTTTTTGAAATTCTTAATAAATAGATTTATAAAAAGTGTGGAAACTTTTTGAATGTCTCTCATATTATTATTATTATTATTATTATTATTATTATTATTATTATTATTATTCATCATGAGAATATAAAAGGTTTCATTAATGAACTAAGACCATTCAGTCTGTCAGAATTTGATTAGCTGGTAGTATGTGGATGGTATATTGAGACAACTCAGCTATGCAGGCGCTGTGCTGGAATTTTCAGTGTTTATTTTAAGTAGAAATTCTGTATTACACATGTATAAATAGACAAAAAGATAAATAAATACTAATAATTTATAGGTTTAAAAGGTCATTAATGTCAAGTGTACAGAGTGCAGTGAATTTCTTGTAACACTGTTCAGTGCTCTGAATCAGAATCGGTGACAAAGGGCAGCCCTTTCTTTCTTTCTTTCTTTCTTTCTTTCTTTCTTTCTTTCTTTCTTTCTTTCTTTCTTTCTTTCTTTCATGAAAGCCAAAGGGAACCTGAAAATGAGAGATTAACTGCTGTCTTTCAAATCCAAATGGGTGTACCGTGTCCATGACACCATCTTTAATTAAGCTCTTCTACTAATCCACTGGAAGCTACTAGATCTCTAGGACATGTCTGAGGCATGATGCAGCATAAATAAGACATTCAGATACTGAATCTGCACAAAATTGAAATGAATAGTGTAAGTCAGTCCCCTGCCGATAAGCTCTTCTTGTAACATCTTCCCTCTTTGTTCACATTTTCAGCGCCCCATCTCAATATGTACAACCAGCTGCCTGCCAGGTTCCAGAAAAGCTCCAGTCCGTGGGAGACCAGTATGCTGCTTTGACTGCATTCCTTGTTCAGATGGGGAGATAAGTAATGAAACAGGTCAATATTAGTTACTGAGTGCTTTCATAAGTTTATTAATGAAACATTCAAAAATACTTAATCAATTGACCAAACCATTGATAATAAAAATATTCTGACAGTTTAAAGTGAGATTACTTGCCTATAGAGAGAATGACCAACTGGACAACAATTCTGACTAATTATTTTGTCTTGGGATGGGAGAATTTAATCCTCTTCATGTGTTATATTTTTATGTTGTCGGAAACTCTTTATAACCCTAACCATACTGAAATGCATTGACTTTAAAGGGGTGGCATATAATGCAACATGACTTGTGTTCTTGTGTCATTGTGGTCCGAGAAGATTGAGCAGAAGAATATTTTTTGACGCTTGCGTGTTTGGCTTCCATAACAAAGTGTACATACAGTAGACTAGGACTGTCCGTGAAGTGAAGTGAAGTGAAGTTGAAAAAAAAAAAAAAATTCAAATGCTCAAATGCAAGGTGAAATTTGAGTTTATTGTCATTAGTGGTGAATGATCCCAGCTGAATTCACTCCACCTTAACAATGGCCAAATTGCAGAAATGTTTGTGCAGTCAAAATGAACTGAAGTTAATCGGAAAGGAGAAGCCAAATCAGGTTTGAGTGGATTATCATGGTGTAATGGTCTTTTAAATGTGTCCACAATGATTTCTGAAATGTCTGCCAAAAATTCTCAAACTGATTATTGTGGTCAAAAATATGACCTGAGCTGCGAGGCAGCAAGGCTAACCATACCTTCCCAGTTAAAATTAATATATTTAACAAAATAGTAAACTTTCTTTTAGACAGTGGCAACAGGAGCAGGATATATACCATACCATACCATTTTCTAAGACAACTTAATCCAGAGCAGGCTTATGAGGAGAAAAGAGGCAGAACATGGTAAAATGTTAAAGTGTTGTGGTCCCAGTGAGATCCCTCTTTAATAGTGACAGTACTATGTTAAAACAAAGAGGAAAACACGAAAAGATGAATGCCAAATGTTTAGTGATCATTAACTATCATAATTTTAACGCTTCAGTGGGTAGTCTAGCTCTGACAGTTGCAGTCCTTGGAATGAGTGCCGACTTCCAGTTTCGTTATTGTTTTATAGTGGACTGGAAGGGGCAGGACTTCCTTGGGACAGTCACTCATCTTTGGAGCAGTCCTCCTCCACTCTTTGGCTGAAAGAAGACTGGTCAGTAGCTGCCTCTCACCCTCTCTGTCCCCCAATTTACTTTGTGGACTAAGCCTTCCACACTCTCCTGTAGTGCACTTGCATTTAAATATATATTGTAGATGTATCCTTATGGTTTTCAGCAACCTTATCAGTGGAAAGCCCAAGCAGTGAATTTAAAAGGAATTGTTTCCAATCCACATAAATGAAGTCAACAACAACAACAAAAAAAAAAAAAAAGATTTTAATTGATTTTTCTTTTAATTATTGTAAAGAAGCTTAATCTCTGTATATATAAAATCCAACATTTGTCTGTATGTCTGTCTTTTCACGAGAGAACTACTTAGCAGATTTAGGTTGGGTCTTTTTCTATAATTTGCTTGAACATTCTGGTTGATTTTGCGACTTCTCTCATTGCACTATGTATCATAGTTCGCTTGCGGTACCAATTTATTTGTGTGAATCCGAGAGACACAAAGCAGGCCAAGGGAAAGGGGACGGGGCCCTCCTCACTCATGCTCCAGCCTCGGGGTATGTACCTTACCACCACTTAGATAGCGAACGAGAGAACTACTTAACAGGATTAGATCAGGTTGTTTTCTATAATTTGCTTAAACATTCCGATTGATTTTGTGACTTCTCTCATTAAGAATCATAGTTTGCTGGCATTAGTGATATATTTGCCTTAATCTGAGACAGAGGCTCCGGGCCGAGGAGATGGGGAAGCATGATGTCAGGAGTGGGGAGCCAGGCAGGGCCCTCCTCACTGTCCATTTTCACTGATACACGAGCGGAGCCGTGGGGCAGGAGTAATTTAACATATTGTTATTTTTTACTTTTTTAAAACTAGTACACTTTTTGTAATATGAAGCTACCTTTCATCAAACAATTAGCCATATTTATTTATATATTTATATTTTATATAAATACTCACCCGAAGACTTCCTAGCAGTTTTACTATATTGGTGAACTTGGAGAGGTATCAGCTAACTCTTAAGAATTACCGAGTGGAAAGGACATGGACCCACCTGTGCTTGGACCCACTGGCTTTTATAATAAGACACTGGCGATACCATATCTTAGCTGTATCACTTCCACATGAGACCTATTAATCTTTGCTTCAAGAAAATACCTCCAGATAGACAATGTTTTTAATTAAAACTGCAAGCCTTGCTCTCTGTCGCTGATGTGTTTCTTTTACATATTGTTGAGCCACGGAGTTATCTTCATTTCAGTGTTGTGTCTCTTCATCCATGTCATTAGTATGATGTTGTTGTTGCACGGAAGCATTTGCTGCAGTGAGGTCTTTAGTAGTGAGGTGCATACAAGTGCCGAAAAAATTTAAAAGTGCCTGCATCCTCCATCTAGTGGTATGATTGAGCGTGAGCAGAGCGGACTGCTCCATACACACATACACAGGTCTTTTGTTCATATATGTCTAGTATACATTTATATATTATTATATTTGTGTTTGCACATTTTGTAATAAAATATAATCAGTTCTAAAATCCCAAGTCAGATTTATATTTATTTACCTAATGTTTGTAGTAAACTTCTAGGTTTATGAACAATTGCGAAATTTATTGAAACTAATACTAATATTAGTACACCAAATAAAATGAATATATGAATTTAAATATACAGTATATCAGTTCATAATCCGTTTAAAGGACCAGATTACAAAAAAAATATTTTATTGGTAATACTATACCAAAGAGTAAAACAGCAATAATTCTACATTTACAAAACTCTTATGTCATAGAGAGGGTCATAACATTGGCCATGAGTGGTGAAGAGACACCATTTACTGCTTTGCCTTGGGCATCAAAAATGCTTAGAACAAACTTTGATCTGGGTAATTGTTGTACTATTTGAAAGAACAAAGTAATTAGTTTGAATGGAAGGACCAGGAAAATAACCAGGTTAAAGAAAAAGCTGATGGCAAATGAGAAGAAAGGAATCGACTGACAAAACCTGTAACGTCAAACCAAAATTCTAATTCTTAATTCAGGCAGGGATCTAATACCAATTAACAAAGAGAATTGCGCTTAATCACCAGTAAAATGGTTCAATATTAGGAGCTAATGATGAGTGACTTTATATACTGTTGCTCTTGATGATGTCATCAACTCATATTCCCAGTGCATGATGTGAGTGTTGGTAAGCCAATGAGTGACACAAGGCTTTCAAAATGGCATCACCCTATACCAAAACAAAATGTCCTTGAAAATAATGTTATTAAATTAACCACTTAAAGTCCCCAAATAGAAAATGAAATAAAAATGTATTCTCTAGGTAACAATGTCCTTGAATCGATGTAAAGTTTTTAGGCTTAAAGAAAACTGAAGAAAAACAAATAACATTAATCACAGCAATTGTTTTGAGGGATCATCCAATTTCTGTTAAGTGATGGACCACTACCCTGACATTCTTCTGCAAAATGTCTTCATACAGTTTTGAATTTGTTCTTCTCTCTTGATAGCAAGTTAACTAGTCACTGAGAGAGCAAAGCAGCTCCAAACCATGATACTCCCTCCACCAGGCATCACACCCAGAGGAGCAATAGCACCACATTTCTGACACTTGTGGACAGTTGTATGAATCAATGAAAATTGGTGCATTCCAGTATTAGCAATCTGTATAATTTTTTTTCTAAGGTCCCATAATAATGGTTCACATGAATAGATCTTTGTTGAGAAGAGAAGATACCTTCACTAACCAAGCTTTGTTGGCCTTTTTTATAGGTCAGGGAACCTCCAACCCACTAGCATGCTCATCTTACTGATCTGAACACCTGACACCAGTTTTTATTTTCTCGTATACAAGTATAGGGAAAGTATCGTAATCGTCCAAAGATTTGATGTTGATATTTTGATGAATCTCAGTGTTTTAGACCTCCCTGAGTACGAAAATACCATTTTTGGAATTATGTATGTGTGTCTGTCTGTGTGTTTGTATGCATAGTATTAGGTACAAAACGTAGATTTCTATCAATTTTTGGGCTATTTCTGCTAACTGGAAGTGGTACTTTACCTTTTATTCATGCAAGTGGCAGAGTCTGATTTACTCAACTTTACTTTTATAATAATTGTTTAATATATTATTAATTTAAATTTATTTGATTTGCTGTTGATGGTTATTTAATGTATATAATATAAAAATATAATCATTGACTTGCAGTTTACTCCTCAAATATCCATCCCCATATCTAAGTATACAAGAAAGTCTAGGGGAGACCACTCCCGGTTTTTTAAGTAGTCATTAACGTAGATGTTGGCAGACTTTCTGCAGACTAGACCGTGAAAATTTAAAAAATGTCTTCAGTATTTATAAGAAGAATTGTTAGTCATTTTCTAACCCGCTTAATCCTGGGTATTACATCCTGGGTATGACGTTAATCTGCATCCATCCCTGCATGTAGGCCCTCCAACCTGCATAGAAAAACTTAGGGGTTGGTGGCAGAATTGGCACTCCAGTCACCATAAACAAACCTCACACTGTTCTACTCCATCAGAACTAGTGTAGTGCTGAGGTACCACCCATTGCATGGCTGCACTTGAGTCCTAATCTGGATCCTGAGTTGGTTTGTCGTGTGGTGGATGTGGCAATGCACTGTATCAGTGCGTGCTCCTAACCTCTTAATCCTGAACAGGATTGTGGGGGTCTACTGCAGCCTATCCCAGCTAGCATAGGGTGCAAGACAGGAACAAACCTTGGACAGGGCTTCACAAGAAGATTTATCTGTGTGATATTAGTTCAAGCAGATTGTATTTGTCTATTATTTGTGATATAACTGAAGATCAGATGACTTTGTTGTAAGTAATTAATGCAAGTATCCAAAGAATGCCAAAAGGTTCAAACATGTTTCTTTTTGCAATTGTATATATTAAAAAGTTTTATTGTTATGTTAATTGGAGCTCTAAAATGACCCAAAAGTGTAAAATGGAAAATATCATGGTTTAACTGTATGCTGCTTTTCCATTCATTGATTTATATCCAGAGTACTTTTTAGGATGTTTTTAATGTCTATCTTATTTCACTTTTTGTAATTTTTCATTTATAAAAAACTAGGGGGCTCCACCCCCTGCTCACTTCACTTGCCAACCCAAGGGTTTGGTTAACCAGATAAACAATTTAAAGAGATTGTTATTTTCATGGGAATTGATACATATGCACTATTTTCACTTTTATTTTAAAATATCAGTTTAAAGGAATTTGGAATTAACTTGGAATTAATTTGGAATTAACTTTTCTTCAAGATTGAATTTTCTTTTCTCAAGACGGAATTTTGATTCCGTGTTTGGATTTAAATTGTGACAACGCAACGTATAACTGCCCGTGAGTGAATATTATTTCTTTCTGTCTAATAAATAAGCCAGCTTTTTCAAACGTTTGTTCCTGTGATTTGTTAATTGTCATAGCAAAAGCTATTCTCATGGGAAACTGTATACGTTTTAATACGAATGGCATATCAAGATCTCCTTTTGTGTCTAATGTTATTTGCAGAATATGTACTACATTACCTTTCTTGTCACCTGTTAAAATCTTACATGTGAGAATTGTTCAACCAATTTTTAACACAACTAATCTTGTTCCATTGCATAGTCCATCATCACTCATACATTAATTATGCAATAACATTATGATACATCCTTCTTTCAACAGTAATTCAGAAGACTGGTTAACACTTGTAGATATTCTGTGGGATATGGTAAATTGATATTTTCATCTTTCGCCACGATCACCGCCAACTGTTTCAGCATAGTCTATTGATACGCATTTAATCAATTTGTCGAGGAACCGATCGACAATTTTCGTGTTCATTTTTTAGACTTCATCGTTTCTCACTGCCATATTTAGATGAATGGGTGATTCTAAACTGGATCTTCGTAAGTGTGTGTTCATAAGTAATCCCTTTAATGGATTGGTGTCTGACCAGGTTAAGTGCCAGAATGCACCTGATGACAGTGGCCTTGTTTGAAAATAGTTGTAAAAAATCTTAATCAGAAATAATTGGAAATAGTCATGGAAAAATTCTCCATTTCATGTGACTTGCTCCCAAGGGTTGTAAGTATGGCATGACTTGAAAGAATCTCATGGTAAAAGTCTCTGTCTTGCAGGACTTCCTTCCAAAAAGTCTCTTCAAAAAGTCACATCTTGTTGCAGGATTAGTCTCATCTTGTCCCAAGACTTTTTTTATTATAATAGAGGAATATGTAATTTAATTTATTGGATCCTTCACTCCAAATACATGACTTTTCCCTGTTACATGGCAACAGACATAGATAGGAGTGGCCAAGAGGAACATGTAAGCAAGGGGAGTGGATTGAGACAGATCCACATCCTGACAGTGATAAACTTTACAAGCAGATCGTGTCATAAGAGAAGCTGAGCAGCTGATGCAGTAGTATAGTTGCTAGCCTGTGTGTCGCTTCTTTAAACATGCACAACATTATGATGCCACGGATGCTGTTTCCTATATAAGGAAGTAGGTTAGAGATTTCCATTATCGAAATTTTATTCTTATAGAGATATGACAAATGTGCATGCAATTTTGGTGTAACTCTCAGCATCTATTGAGCATTTAATGCTATTCTTTGGTGTTCAATATTTGTTTTATAATAAATTGTGTCTGAAGTAATGATAACAGTTTTGCTTGAAGTCTAAAAATGCCAATGCCAAAAAAAAATCTCACTATGATGTAAAGATTGCTTAATCTCTGTGGTACAATCTGATAGACCACAACAATACTGAATTTTTCCATACTTTGGTTTGGTTGATAGTTTCTGAGGTCTACCATATATACTCGCATTTAAATTCTCACGCTATTGGTCCAAGAGATTATGATATGCTAACGCTCACCTGAGAGAGTAATCACGGACCACACTGCCTTTTTTCCTATGTATTGTGCCTACGTGTATACCCAAACTATTCCGAAGCAATGTTTGCAGTGTTTTGTGTTTTTTTTTGTATCTCACACCCTTTATCGTAAGAGCAACCCTTATCTATGATGGAGCATTCAATCAGAAGAAAATATGAAGCTGGTTTTAAATTAAAAGTCGTTGAAGTGGCGAAAGAAATTGGTAACTGCGCTGTTGCCACAAAACTCGATGTGTCTGAGAAACTGGTGAGAGATTGAAGGAAGCAAGAAGATGTAAAAAGAAAATCTAATTATTGTATTTTTGAACGGGCGTACAAGTCGGGGTCTGATTTTATGATCGTATTTTTCGGGTTTCAAGACCTGACTTATACGTGATATATATATATATATATTTTGCTATTTTTATTTTATCTTTTTTGATCAAATTTGTATTAAATAAATACAAAATGACAGCAGCTAAACAATATTATATAATTATATAACAATATTATAAAAAAGAACACAAAATACCCTGTCCCAGCATGAGGTATCCTAGGAAAATCCATTTGCCAGAGAAGAGAAGAGTAGAGTTGAACAATCACAAATAAACCTTCTTTCTTCTTCTTCTTCTTCTTCTTCTTCTTCTTCTTCTTCTTCTTCTTCTTCTTCTTTTTTCAGCTGCTCCCGTTAGGGGTTGCCACAGTGTATCATCTTTTCCATTGTTTTTTGTCCTCTCCATCTTGCTCTTTTACATGCACCACCTGCATGTCCTCTTTCACTACATCCATAAACCTTCTCTTAGGCCTTCCTCTTTTCCTTTTTCCTGGCAGTTCTATCCTTAGCATCCTTCTCCCAATATACCCAGCATCTCTCCTCTGCACATGTCCAAACCAATGCAATCTTGCCTCTCTGACTTTGTCTCCCAACCTTCCAACCTGAGCTGACTCTCTAATTTACTCATTTCTAATCCTGTCCATCCTTGTCATATCCAGTGCAAATTTTAGCATCTTTAACTCTGCCACCTCCAGCTCTGTCTCCTGCTTTCTGGTCAGTGCCACCATCTCCAATCCAAAACAGCAAATTTAAAAAAAGGGACAACAAACAATAGTTGATAGAAAAACAAATTCAAGGCATTACAGCAAACCAGGTTTTGTACAAGTGTCAATTGCACTGCTGGAGGCTTCATTAATTAATGGTTTGGACAATACAAGATATATTAACTTGTAGAAGGAAGACTGCAAAATGTCCATAGTGATGCATTCAGGTGCCTTCCAGTGGAAGGCAAGAATTAATTTGGCCTTTAAGGTACTGAGGAGGAATAATTTGCATTCAGTGGGATTAAGCAGAAGCACGGAGAGCACTAAAAGAAGAAATATTTGAGACAGCTGTAGGATGTTTAAAGAACGAAAAGATTAGATGACATACGTGATTCTGAAAGGAAAAGACAGGAGGGCAGTGCTAGAACATGTGAAGAAAAGTGCCAGGTAAACCAAGGAGACATAATTGACTAACAGAATGGACAGTAAGGCCCACCATATGACACTTAGGAGAGTAGAATAAAGCCTATGTAGAATTCTGAACTGGGTATGTTAATATTTTGCATTTCTAGAGCAAAACCTTACCTTGGAAAAAATTGTGTCCAATGAGAGAAATGAAGAGAGAGGAGAAAGGTCTGTAGATCAGAGATAAATCGAGTACAGAGGGAGGGAGAGGGAGGGAGAACAAAACTGAGAGTACAAGGAGTGATTTTGATAGAGGGATGATTGGAGAAATTCCAAATGTTTTTTTTAATTATATACTGTGAATGCCCATTATAACTATTTCACTACACAAGTATTTCATTGTAGGTCAAAGGGTACTTCATTATGTTGAAAAACATTGAAGTAAGATAAACACAGAGATAAAATCTTTATGTCAAGCCAAATCCTAGGAAACACAGAGGCCCCTTATTAGGAAGAAGTTAAAAAATAGTAGTGATGAGTAAAACAGGCAGGTTTAGTTTATTATACATTTTTGCAAAACTAACACAAAAATTCATTCTTTAGCCGATTTCAAAATTGCAAAATCCAAAACTTTAAAAAAGAGTTTTTTTGTGGTTGATTTTTAAAAAAACTTTTTGCACAGAAAACTAAGAATACTGTTCCCTAAACCCTATTTCATGCTTCTGCATGTACATTTCTTCTTTTCTGCACCTGCTGAGTGCGTGTAATCTGTAACACACCAGTAAAATCAGTTCTATTCAAGCCTATCATTCATAGTGCAGTATGTCTTTAAGAACTGTAACATTTTGCATATATTCGACACAAAGTCACCATAACTCACCATTCTGCATATTACTGAATTTTCTCCTTGCCACATCATTACCTAACAACTGTTTTGTCCTAGTTGAGGATATGCACAGTAACTTAGATTTTTTATTTTTTGCTAAGGATTTTTATTTAAATACTAAGTGACAAACAGACCCAAGTGGAATTAATGCATGAAAATGCTTCCAGACAGGAACTAAACGTCTTTCTTGTGTGAAGGGTATTAATTTTATGGGAAGCTAAACTCAATTTGTTTTCCGAAGTGAAACACTGACTTTCTCTGCAAATTCAATTTTGTGAAAATCATTTTGGTCATCACTAAAGATGATTAAAGATGGTTAAACGATAAACATACTGAAATTGAAGGGCATCTTATTATTTTGTGAGTTGTTGTTTTGTTTAAAATGGTATTCTGAGGTTAGTTCTTTAATATTTTTATACTATTTAACTTTTAAGTTTATTTTAACCAATGGATTCGGGTCTCAGTTTTTTTTATTCTACATATTGCTTTCTTAGCTTTGTTTTCTTACTTATATACATAATAGAGCCGTTCTGAACACTGAAAACTGTAAAATCTGAAACTCAGAAATGATTCATGGCATTTTTTTTTCCTTCCTCAGATGCTACATCATGCCTGAGATGTCCAGATGATCACTGGTCTAACAAAAGACGTGATGCATGTATTCCCAAGGTGGTTGAATTTCTGAGTTATGAAGAACCACTGGGCACCACTCTGGCATCTCTGTCTGTGTTGACGTCCATGATTCCATCTTTAATACTTTGTGTTTTCATGTGGCATGGTGATACACCCATTGTGAAGGCCAATAACCGACAGCTCAGCTATGTCCTGCTCTGTGCTCTAACACTTTGCCCACTCTGCTCTCTTATCTTCATTGGGAAACCATCACCAGCCTCTTGCTTACTCCGTCAGACCACATTTGGCATTATATTTACCTTAAGTGTTTCCTGTGTTCTGGCCAAAACCATCATTGTGGTCATTGCATTCAAGGCCTCCAAACCTGGCAGTGAATTACACAAATGGGTGGGCTCCAAGCTGCCAAATACAATTATATTTGTCACTACCCTCATCCAGGTAGGCATCTGCTCAGTCTGGCTACTGTGTGCTCCCCCTTTTCCTGAAACCAACATGAAAGCTCAGGTTGGAAAAATAATTTTGGAATGCAATGAAGGTTCAACTTTAGCATTGTGGTGCATGATGGGATACATGGGCATCCTTGCCAGTATTAGCTTTTTGGTTGCCTTTCTTGCACGAAAGCTTCCTGATAGTTTTAACGAGACAAAGTATATCACGTTCAGCATGCTGCTTTTCGTCAGTGTGTGGCTTTCCTTTGTCCCTGCCTATCTCAGCACACGAGGCAAGTACATGGTAGCTGTTGAAATATTTGCCATTCTTTCGTCCAGCACAGGGCTTCTGGGCTGCTTTTTCTTCCCCAAGTGCTACATTATCTTGATCAAACCTGAAAAGAATACTCGAGAGTTTATCAAGTGCAAAAGATCATCTTCTGCTAATAGAGAACTATAGAATGTTTCTTTATCACAATGACCTAGATCCCATACAAATTCTGTTAAACTGATTATTGTACTTCTTGTTTATTTCAAATAAATGTGTTATACATGGTCTAGAGCAGTATTTCCTTATGTACATAATAACATCCATATAACGTAATGCTCTGAAACCTGCTTAATTAATTCAGTTCAGTGACAGAACCAGTCCTAGCAACATCGGTGATGGAAAGGGAATCAGTCCTGAGCATCAGTCCATCACATCTACCCATCCACACTCAAAAAGGGTCAATTTTGAGTTTCACATTAATCTAACATGCACATTTAGGAATGTGGGAGGAAAGCTGAGGTGAAAGTTGGGAGAAAAAGAAAACCCCAGACTAAAAACAATCAGCCACAGGATTCAAACCATGGACGAAGGATCCGTCAGGCAGCAGCACCACCATGCCACTGCTAGTTTTATAATAGCTAAGGTTGAAATGTAATGGAAAACTAGAAGGTTCCAAGAAACTATGAATGGAGTCAGATAGCTAATAGAAAATTATTATACTGTAAAACACAAATGGACTCAAGTGTGTGCCATGTGACTCTGCAGAACGGCCATAATTGAAAGTTGTGGAAGTTGACAGGGAAATTTCAGATTTTATTATTTAAAAGAGCAAATGGCAACCCCACTAAGATTCATTTTTCACAGGAACCTTGTTAGGTGGAATTTTGTTTTCCTCTCTTTTACAGACTGAACTTTCTGTTAACAGGGATTTTATTGCATTTTATTTAATATTTATGAGTCTCTCTTTATTTTTGATTATTTAAATAGTTGTGTTGTCATGCACCGGAAAATTACAGACCAATATATTTTATTGTTTTGTATAAGCATGGAATGCTTATCTTCAGAAATTAGTCCCACATCGCAATAAAGTATAGCACTACAAATATAATGTAATAATTAATGTATTACATTGCGTCCAGTGCTGCCAAGATAGACTCAGGTTATGCAAATATGAAAATACATGAATGTACAGTGCTTATAAAAAGTATTCACCCTTTATTGCTATATAAAATTTAATCTCAGCAGATCCATTTGGCTTTTTTGACATTTATTAACAGAAAAAGACACTTTAATGCCAAACTGAAAACAGATCTCTGTAGAGTGGTCTAAATTAAGTACAAATACAAAGCACAAAATAATTTATCTCAAAAGAATTCACTCCCTTCAATATGACACACCTAAATCCTCACAGGTGCAGCCAATTGGTTTAAGGAGTCACAGAATTGGACCAATGGGGTTCACCTATCTGGGGTTTCAGTTGACTGCGGTCTAAAGGCGCCTCATCTTGTAGCCTTACCAAAATAAAGAAAACAAAAGAACACTCTTAGCAACTCATAGAAAAAGTGTTCAAAAAGGGGGTGGAGACAAAAAAATATCCACTGGGATCTCATTAAATCAATCATTATAAAATAAAAAGAGTACGACATAACGGAAAATCTGCCTAGAGCAAGCCTTTAACAAGACCTGAGTGATCATACAAGAAAAGGACTAGTGAGGGAACCTACCGAGAAAGCTATGAGAACTCTGAAGAAGTTAAAAACTACGGTGACTGAGATTGGAGAGAGACTGTGCAGTCAACAACTGTTGTCTGGGTGCTTCACCAGCTTTATGGGAGAGTGGCAAAGAGAAAAAACACACATGACATCTTAGCTAGAGCTTCCAGAAGGTTCATGGGAGTCTCCAAAGTCAGCTAAATAAAGGTTCTATGTTCTGATAAGACCAAAATTAAACCTTTCAGCTGTAAGACCAAAGGCCATGTTTGTACACTGCATATTATGAAAAGTACATCATCCCCACCATGAAGCATGATGTTTGCAGCATCAGGCTTTGGGGATGCTTCATTGTGACAGACCCTGGTTCTCTTGTGAGAGTTAAATGCCTGCACCAAAAACAAGAAAATTCTGGAGAAACACCTGACGCAGTCTCCAAAAATCCTGTGCCTTGTGAGAACATTTGTTTTCCAGCAAACCTAGACAGGAATTGCTTTGAAACAACAATGTCAATATCCCAGAGTGGCTGTGTCAGAGTCCAGACTTGAATCCAACTGAGAATTTGTGGTTGTAACTGAAAAAGGCTTTTCACTTACAATCCTCATGCAGCCTGACTGAGCTTAATCAGTTTTGTACAGAAGCATGGAGAAAAATCGCAGTGTACAGATGTGCAAAGCTGATGGAGACCTGTGCACTTAGACTCAACACCGTCATGGCTGCCAAAGGCGCTTCAATTAAATGCTGACTTGAATGGGTGAATACTTATGAGATGAATTATTTGTGTTTTACATTTGTAATTAATTCATAATACTTGTGCAGAGGTATGTTTCCACTTTAACATTAAAGAGTCTTAAGAAACTGTTGATCAGTGTAAAAAAGGTCAAATTAAATCCACTGTGATTCAGTATTATATCTCTCTATTATAATGAAAAAATCCTGGGACGAGATGAGACATGACTTTTTCAGAGAGATACTTTCATGCCCCACGAGATGAGACTTTGTGCCAAGAGATTTAATCACGCCCAGGCTGGAAATAAAAGACACAGAGTAGATGACGAAGTAGACTGTCTTAAAGAATCTAAAAATGATGACACGATACATATGCAGAGCAGGTTAGAGATAACAAACTAAAATTCAAAAGTCTCAAAAAAAATGATAGTAAAGATCGCATTAGCGCAAACAAATGGAAATTATTACTCTGTGAAATAACAGAACAGCAAAAACAGATTGAATATATTGTTTGAATTTAAACTTTAAGTCAGAGATTTGTAAATCGTCCAATTCGTGTTGCCATCAGGGAAAAGTAGTGTTTCTTCCCAATGAAGAGGCCTATCTACGAGAATTAAAAGATTTGTTGTTTGGTGTAAGTCAAATCCACATACGCAAGCAGCAGTCATGTGAAGTGGCTGGTGCGTAGCCTAGGCCGGGGGGGTTGGTGAGTGAAGCGAGCAGGGGTCAAAGCCCCCTAGTAATAATAAAACACAAAAACTACCAAGGGGGTGAAAACGTTTTATAGGCTTTGTACATGTCAGATGTTGCAATTACAGCATTCAACCTTTTATTCAACCTTAAAATTATTCATTTTAAACACCATCATTTCTTCAATAACAATATAAATTGATTTTTATGCCATATATGTATAGAAACATTACTTTAATTTAATTATTTTTAATAGACTCTGTCACAAAGTTGAGACATACTCAAGAAAAGGTTTGGGGCAGCCACCCGTATAATCTCGTATCCCGGCTGCAAAGTCGTTCTTTTTATAAAGATACAGCACTGAAGTGCATACAACGAGCCCAAGACAAGACTGAGGGAAAAGGGAAAAAGGGCAGGCTTTTAAAGGGGAAGACAGGAAGTGAGGTCATAAGGATCAGGCACGTGTTCATCACTCATTGGATCAGGCCCGGACGTGACATCAGGGGGGCCGCAGCTAGTATGGTCTGTTTCCATTGGTTCGGTCCCGGAAGTGATGTCAAGAGAGCCAGGTGGAGTCTCCCAGGAATGGTCTACAGGGAAGTGAGAAAAAGAGTCAGTGTACACTGCCACATCCCGGCATGCCTCAGAACTGCCTTCACTCAAGCCCTTTAGCTGCCTCCCATGCGCATGTGTGTGACAACTCATAAGTATATAACATTAATGGCAACTATTTGGTAAGTATAAGGATCTATAAAGTTTAACAAATGATCAGCCCTTCTGTTACTATCTCATCTAGTAGCTTTTTTTTTAAACCATCAGGGGATCATTTTAATGTACCTGGATGTTTTATTGTGTAATCAGACCACCTACCATGAAAGGTACCACCCAACCTCTAAGGTTTTTTTCTGATGAAGATCGAAAAAATGTCAAAACCCATTGTACAGCTGTTACCTGTAATGCTGTCTGTATTGACTCCTGAGGGACCTCTAATAGCAGGCCTCTTGCTGACTGGCACTGATATTTCTCTCTACTTTAAAAAAAAAATCCTGGAAAGGAAAAGCAGGGCAACGAGACATGATCTTCTCAGAAGTTAAAAGACCCGCGAGATGCGAACAATATCAAATAAGAGCACGGCCAGCAAAACACTCTGTCATGTAAAGGCACGTAGCACACACAGATCCTGTGCTCTCAGCACATATAAAGCGTATAAGGACAATACGTTCTAGATGAAACGTCAACGACTAAGCAAAGAAGAAAGAGCAGCGTGGAGAAAAGAGACCCAAAAGCGTTGGAGAGAAAAAAAGGCTGATCAGAGATTATGAAAGCAGTTGAATTCGAAAGGCTCAAACAAACGATGGCGCGATACACATACAGAGAAAGGTAAAGAATATGAAAGCAGTAAAATTCGAAAGTATTGTAGCGTCCCAGCCAGGTTGAAGCCTTTTTTCTTTTAAGTGACTGTTAGGTCAGATTGAGAGGAGGCAGAGTACAGCACGGAAGACTGATAGCAGCACAACAGCAGCTGAAAGACAGCAGATGATCCGACGGTACCTCCTTAGCATGTGTTCAGCCATCCCCCTTGACAACGCGAGCAGCATTATACGTCCTGAGAAAGAGATTTAACCATGCCTGGGGCTGGAAATAAAGGACAAGTATTGTTTTTACAACGTCACGCGAGACAAGGCAGTGAGACATTATTTAAAACAAGTGCATGGACATCTAACCTAGCAGTTGTTGGATTGCTGTTGGCAGACATGCTTCATGTGCTCCCAGCTCTTAAAACAACGACAAGAGACAAGCAAAACACGCAGCTCGCCAGCAGCAAAAAGCATGCCAATGATCAGAATGCTTCTCCTTAGCGTGTGTTCAGCAAAACTAACCCTCGCCCCCCCACCCCACCCCCTTCACAACGCGAGCGACAGAGATGCAAAGTGGCAAAATGACAGCTGCTGTACAGACTTTAAAATGATCAGGCAGTGAGACAAGCAGAACAGGCAGCTCGCCAGCAGCAGAAAGACAGCATATGATCCGACGGCATCTCCTTAGCATGCGTTCAGCCACACCCACTTCACAACGCGAGCAGCATTATACGTCCTGCGAGAAAGAGATGTAACCACGCCTGGGGCTGGAAATAAAGTATTGTTTTTACAAAAGTTTTAAAATAAAAGTGAAAATAATAAATATTTAACAATTCCCATGAAACTAACAATCTCTTTAAATTGTATATCCGGTAAACCAAACGCGGGGGTGGGCGAGCGAAGTGAGCAGGGGGCGGAGCCCCCTAGTACTTCCAAAAGAAAATGTCAACCCAATTTTAGCACCAATAGAGAGTTTCACCCGATCAAGTGACCTTAGCGGACTGCATCTAGACAAGGAATGGACTAGCTTCTTGATTTGCTATTTACAGTTAGGCAAAGCAATCACTTTTAAGGATTTATCAATTTGCTTTAAAACAATTTTAATCAGATATACAGAATAGAGATGCACAGAATCATGCAACCTGGGTGTTTTAAATCTTCATCAAGTCCAAGCAGAGGTACCAAGATGCTGATGACTATTTCACTCCCAGGTGTCTTCTTTTCTTGCAGGTTATGTGTTCTCAAGTAAAACAAGGATATAGCACAAGAGAAATAGATGACTCTTTTGCAGTTTTAAAAAAAGCAGCTGGGGTAGCTTCTACAGTATCTACTCTCTCATTCTCAACCCTAATAACAACAACATTTATTTCTATATCAAATTTTTATACAAAAGATGTAGCTCAAAGTGCTTTGTAGGATGTCAAAATATAGTGTGGTCGAGGAAAGTATTGTAAGTTCCACAAAGAAATGTTAAAGTGCCAAGCAGGTCATCCCTATTTAATTTTCCTAAAAAAGTAGCAATAAAGGACCACTATGAGTGCCAATACAAAACCCAAATGATCAAAACACAAGAAGCCGTCAGGCTAGGCAATTGCATGATTCGGGTCAGGGTGGAAGGAGTCTTGTGGTGCAATCCGTTCAAGAATTAACACCTCCTTCAAAGAGCTGCAGGTTTTATAGGTGGGAGATCAGAAGGGGGGGGGGGTCAGGTGCCCTCATTGGTTGTCTTCTCTGTACTGTGGATGGAAGATAAGAGGAGAAGATTAGTATGAGCACCCCCTCTTGACCCGGTTTGATAGTACCTACTTCAAATGAGCGCAGAGAGTGATTCACAGTGTGTGACATTAGTTACATGCAAAAGAAATTAAAATCAGATAAAAATAACAATTAAAAAATAGAATACAAACATTGAGTAATGGACACATACATAAGAGAGATATTTCATTAAAAGAAATGCAGTCCTTAAATACAGAATTGTTATATTAAGTCTCTAAATGACAATTCAATGATAGGGTCAGTTGGCCACGATGGTCAGAAAAAAAAAATCTCCAGGAGAAAAATACACATTGGCACAAGAGCATCTTGACATTACCTTCTACCAGTTTCTCACAGAACAGTGAATGCTTCGTGCATTGAAGCTCAAGACTGGTGCTCTGAGTTTCCAAGCTAAACTGAAGTATACAAAAAAAAAGTCCTGCTTTGTGTCTCAACTTCCCCAGCATGCACTGCACTTCTTGACAGAAGGAACATTGTAGGACAGCTCACTGACAGAGAAGCTATAAAAGCTAAAGTACAGAAAGAAAGAAAAGTAAGATGTACCATGAAGTGTTTTTATAAAGGCCATCCCAATTGGAGGGAAACACTTGAGTTCAGCTTGGCCTAATGGTACAGAAAGCATTATTACACCCCTTTCATAATACAATGTGGTGCCCCCTCTAATAATTCTTGGTTTTCTTTTTATATCTTTTAGCATATTTAGAGATTTCTTTCACTTTAGTGTTACACCTGTAGGTGGTGCTATATACCAATAATGAGAGATACTGTAATGCAAGAAACATCAGCATCCATGAAAGAACTGCTAGCAGACTGCCAGAAATATCAGACTCAACAAATTCAGAATTTATGTTTCATGTTCACTAGCCTCACAGATACTGGACCTTGGTATGTGTCAACTCTTTAAACTTTGAAAGTATGTAAAATAACCGTTAGTAGTTAAAGTAGCACAGTACTCATCATCTTAATCACTGTTGATTTTTCATATTTTTTCACATTTTATTTTTTCACAATATGGAATTTTAATACTTCAGCTTGGAATCTGTCGCCATCTTTCAAAATGAAAAATTGTAATATTAAAGTGCATTCTACACACTCTACATATTTTGCTAAATTAAGTAGAAATTCATTTATATACAGTACAGGCCAAAATTTTGGACACACCTCCTCATTCAATGTGTTTTCTTTATTTTCATGACCATTTACAGCACTCCATCACTCTCCTTCTTGGTCAAATAGCCCTTACACAGCCTGGAGGTGTGTTTGGGGTCATTGTCCTGTTGAAAAATAAATGATCGTCCAACTAACCTGACTTCTGCACAACACAACTGCTGGTCCCAACCCCATTGATAAAGCAAGAAATCCCACTAAATAACCCTGATAAGGCACACCTGTGAAGTGAAAACCATTTCAGGTGACTACCTGTTGAAGCTCATCGAGAGAATGCCAAGAGTGTGCAAAGCAGTAATCAGAGCAAAGGGTGGCTATTTTGAAGAAACTAGAATATAAAACATGTTTTCAGTTATTTCACCTTTTTTTGTTAAGTACATAACTCCACATGTGTTCATTCATAGTTTTGATGCCTTCAGTCATGAAAATAAAGAAAACACATTGAATGAGGAGGTGTGTCCAAACTTTTGGCCTGTACTGTAAAAGCTAAATGTTTGTTCTAGACATGGAAATGTGGACAAAATTTCACAGACACAACAAGCTGGAAAAGCTCTTTTCAAATGTTACTGATTTCCTCGTAATGTCACTGTTTATTCACAGCGGCAGCTCTCTATTATCCAAGCAAGAAGTTCTTTTGTGTGTTTTGGGATGCTGTTGTTTGTGTTTATTTAATACTGTATACTGAGCTCCTGTAAAACAATTTGTCCTTGGGGACAAATAGAGTATCATCTACTGTACTGTATATCTCTCTCTATATATATATTTATTGTCATGCATGTGTGTCAAAGGGTCACCCTCTGAATTTCTTCCAGGTATGAAGTTACAAACCTGGACAGAATAGGGGTGCTGCTGCTAACTGTGTTGTCTTGCTTTTCCTTCACAGTACCGAGAAACCACCCAGTGAGGGCAACTGACTCCGGCCTTTCCATTCTCTGGGCCATAACAGCACATCCCGCCGGAAGAAATCATCAATTCATGACCAAGTCATCAGAGAGACAGAACTCCTCCATAACTTGGGATTTTTTTTATTTATTTATTTATTTTATTTTTGGCATTGAGTTAACTGAAGGCTATTGTTTTGTTCTATTCTGAAGCCATTGAGTGCTTGTTTTGTTTTGGCATTTGAAGTAAATGGGGCATGGCCAGGTTGGTACCCCAACATTCATTTTGTTGAGGCTGTCATTTCCTCAGATGACCGCAGTATATTATGCATTATATATTTACATACATTTGGCAAATTATTAGGAACATGTGCACATCCTCTCATCCACGTAGCCAATCATACGATAGCAGTGCAATATATACAATCATGCAGATGCAGGCCAAGAGCAGATCTCCTGGAATTTTCACACACAAAAATCTATAGAGTTTACTCAGAATGGTGCGAAAGAAAACAAAAAAAACATCCAGTGAGTGGCACACCTTGTTGATGAGAAAGGTTAAAGGAGAAGCATCTCATAAGGCACCACATGTCAAACATTGAGGTGGATGGGCTACAACATCAGAGCACAACTCCAGTCAGACAAGATCAGAAAGCTGAGGCTGTAGCTGAGGACTGGAAATGCTGAAACTCGACAGTTGAAGACTAGAAAAACATCGCCTGGTCTGATGAATTTCAATTTCTGCTGAGACACACACTATGTTCCCTCTAAGCTGTGTGCATGTGTGATTGTATGCTTTTTTGCTTTTGAACTGCCATGCAGCTGCTCACTGCCCCTTTTGTGCATCGGTTTGTAAGTTGTGTTTGGTTGCGATTCCAGAAACTCCAAGGGGGACCAACCTCAGTCATTGTTTGTGTGTTGGTAATTCTTGATGCTTAATACTCCGCGGGAGATGTCTAAGCTCATTGTTTACATTTACTTATTTGGCTGACACCTTTATCCAAAATTTATGATACAATTAGTTACATTTCTTTTGGTTTTCCAATTGGAGCACAGACAGGTCAAGTGACTTGCTTAGAGTCACACAGTGTCAGTAGGGGGATTTGACCCATAACCTCAGCATATGAAGGCCTTAACCACTACACCACACTGTCTGCCACCACACTTGTTGGGGTTTTGTTGGTTTATGAGACTTCATACTTCATGGGGGACACGAAAAAAAATTATAGTGAACTTTGGCCACAAAAATGGAAAAATGGTAGGGTCAGAATTTGGCACTAACAGCATGAATCCATGCACCCAACCTGCCTTGTCTCAATAGTCCAGGCTGGTGGTAATGGTGTAATGATGTGGGGAACGTTTTCTTGGTACAATTTGAGCCCTTTAATACTAATCAATCATTGCTTGAATTTCACAGCCTATTTTAGAACTGTTGCTCACCATATGCATCCCTTCACAGCCACAGTTTACCTATCTTCTGATGGCTGATTCCCTCATTATAATGCACCATGTCATAAAACCAAAAGTCATCTCAAACTGGTTTCAAGAAAATGACAATGAGTTCAATTTTCATCAGTGTCCTTCCCAGTCACCTGATCTGAATTCAATAGAACATCTTTGGAATGTGACAGAATGAGAAATTCACAGCATGAATGGATGCAAAAAAGTTAAGTAATCGTTGTAGTTGAATCAATATTTATATTAGTAGAGATGTCATTGTTAGATTTCATGGTCTTCGGCTTACTGCTTGTGCCCCTGACCAGACAGAGTATGCATGATCTACCGGTGTGTGACTGGTTTTCTTTCCAGATACTTTGATTTTCCAATCACGTTCCAAAGCAGTGTCTGCTATGTTCATAGGATGTTTTAAATGGATTTCAGGTGAGTGGGTGTGAACAGTATATGCCTGTGTGTGCCCTGTGATGAACTTGTGCCCTATGTGGAGTTGCACCCTGTTTTATTGAAATAGACACTGACTCCCACCTAACCAGAGATGAATAAGCAAGATAGAAAATGAGAAATGAAAGAATAGACCCCTGTGAGAAATGACAGTACATCAATAAGTCAATAATAAGTCTCTACTAGTCTTTGTACAAGCATTTACACAAAACTATTGGTTGCCAGTCCAGGATTCATTCTTACTGTACCTCGATGGTGGTGTGGCATCCTTGAATATATAATTGTATTAAAACATTTCTGTAAATTTAATAATGGGGATCTTTTGAAGTCTGATGGTGAACAGAGCTGAACAGAGAACTTCCTTCCAAATATTTTCAGGTCTGTTCCAAAGGAGTTTACTTGTGCCAAAGGTTGTGAATGCCAATGTTGAGGTTATACCCAGAATGTGGACTTTTTTGCTAAATGTGAAAGGTAACAAATGCTACCACCTATGGCTTCTAGACACAACATAGCCTTCCTATTCAGATACACCATTTCCAGCACAAGCTAATAAGTATAACTTTCTGCATCCAGCTCTGTATTTTACACATTAGGGTACAAGTTAATCAGGTCTAGATTTTCCACATGCAGCCTTTAGAGAATTGAAATCAATGATTGTTCTAAATAAAAAGCAAACATCTCTTATTATGGTGAATTCAATTAACATTTTGTGGTGTTAGTTATATGTATTAAACTAGTGACCTCATAGTTCCCCCCTTGCAGCTAATGCTGGCTTGTTGTGGAGCTCTTTACTGGTTAATGTGAATTGTCAAAAGGATTTTTCCAGCCCTTTTGTCAATAGGGTTTGACAAACTCACACTCAGGGTTTTAAGTTAATTTATTTTTATGAGTCACTCTTATAAGGACACACAATCAGAACATGTCAACTTGGGTACAAATATAAATCAATGACATAAAATAAAATGCCATGCAACATTTGCACTCACTCTGTAAACATAAAGATAGTGAAATAATGAAAAACTTCTCAGCTTCCATTCCCAAAGGATTGTATTACTAAGTTAATAAGTTAAAACAAACAAAAAGATACAGATAAGGAAAAGCCAAACATCTTTATTTTATGCAAGGTAGTTAGAATCGACTAACCTGAATTAGTGTGGCTGCTTGTCATACTGTTCACTAGAAAACAAAGAAGAACTAAAACTTTCTATCCATTCATCCATCCATTATCCAACCTGCTATATCCTAACTACAGGGTCACGGGGGTCTGCTGGAGCCAATCCCAGCCAACACAGGGCATAAGGCAGGAAACAAACCCCGGGCAGGACACACACACACACACACACACCAAGCACACATTAGGAACAATTTAGGATTGCCAATCCACCTAACCTGCATTAATTTCATTCATTGTTTTATTTTTTATGATTACAGAGAACTCTAAAATATATCCAAATTAAAATTACATACTTGATACTTTTTATCCTTCTATTATTTAATTATGTGGCATTTGCATGTTCTCCTTGTGTCCATATAAGTTTTTCTTGGGGTACTCCATTGTCCTCCTGCATTGCCAAAGTCATTCTGGTTAGGTTATTTGGTAATTATGAGCTCTCCCAGTGTGACTGTGAGGGTCCCTTCCTACCTTACAGCCGATACTATGAGGGTTAGCACTGGTTTGCAGTAAATATATACTGGATAAAACAGTACCTGGACAGATGGTTCTTCATGCAAGTCTTTAACATTCATTTTTTTGATCTGATCCATTTATATGCAAGTATTAACCCACAGAGTGTGGATGTTGCTGCTCATTTTTTTTAATGTCATTCATTCCTAAATCATTGAAAAGACATTTGGATCCCTAACACAGTGTTGTATTGCACTGACGCGAAACACATTTCAACATTGACTAATCCCTAGATTTTTACTTTACAACTTTATAATCTCACGTTTCATTAGAGTGGACCCTTTATTTAAAGGATATTAGATTTACTGTTAATTACTTATTCTAATATTGTTGAATTTATATTTGTAATTGGGGATATTGTAGGCAAAAATTTTCTAGAAGGCTAACCACAGCTATGAAATTCAGTGAAGATAAAGTTCTAAGTTACTTAAACAGTGTAATACAATATTTATATCAACATTCACAATTTTCCTATCCAAAAATACAAATATTTTGCTCATAGTTGGGAATTTCACACTTTACCAGGAAACAGAAATATATGAAACTGAGTCAAAATTTAGGATATTTTCTAATGAAACAGGCTTCATTGTGAGCCTTACCCGAAAGGATCTTGCAAGAAACAGAAGTTCCAAGAGTGCAGAAAGCAAAATGCAATGGGCCAAGGCATGACATATTATAATAGAGCAGACATAGACATAACTATTGAGAGGTAGAGATCAAAATACAAGTAAACGTTAAACATATTGACTACCAAACCAAAAAATGAGTATCAAAAATCAGTCAAACGTCACAGCAAAATGTTTTAACCCTATCTATAAGTCTTCCCTAATCTGAATTGCTACTTAAAAGTTTTTTGGGGGGATTTTATCCAAAAGTTGAATGCATATCTTATTAAATACCATCTGATGATGTCAGATGTAGCAATCATGGACATCACAACAACAAACAACATGGCCATTAAAGCACCAATCCAAAATGGTTACATTGATCAGAAAGATCAGCAAAATATTACATTACAATAATAAAGTTAAAGTTAAATAACAATAGGAAAATGCTATGAGATTCGAGAAAATCAAATTGAATCCATAGATATTAAAAATCAGATTCACAACATTAACACAAAAATTTTCCACGTTACTTATTTAACTAGAGTAAGCGGCACACACATTTGCTATCTGAAACTGGAGATGATTGGTAGAAAGAAAGAAAGAAAGAAAGAAAGAAAGAAAGAAAGAAAGAAAGA
>JANRMT010062791.1:145836508-145850039 GCA_026402145.1 Polypterus bichir lapradei
AAAGAAAGAAAGAAAGAAAGAAAGAAAGAAAGAAAGAAAGAAAGAAAAAGAAAATCGTCAATATCAGTTAAAAATAGTGACAGTGATGAGAGAAATAATTAATGTGAAATTGAATTCACTGCAAAACTCAGCGTTTTGGTTTGCAAAACAATTTGATAAACAAGTTTTGTTTTGCTCTCACCAAAATCTTTGCCATTGACATAAGAAATAAGGGGTTTAGTTCTGTTCAGAAGCATTTACATGTTTCAGTTTCTCGTGTGTCAGCTTGTCGGGAAAAGCTTTTTGTGTGACTTTAGTAAAAAAAAGACAGCAACATGCAAGATTTGTCTTCATGTGAAAAATATGAAGCATGTTCTATTTTTAAAAAAATGCACTTCACTGCTCCGCGGTGATGTGAATGAGAGGCATAAATAAATTGATTTTACTGGGGTGCGACAGACTACATAAATTACACATCTGCAGAAAAGAACATAGGTAAACAAAGCATCATGGTTTTGTATTGTTCTTGATTTTTCATAGCCTTCTCCAAAAAAATGTTAAATCTTTAATCATCTCTTAGTGTTTAACTATGCAGTTTCCAAATATTGGGCTGTTTGTTGCATTAAAAATGTATTAAATATTACTGAGAATATTTAGTGCCATTTTGACACAATTTTGTTTAGTTATGGGCACCATTTTGTGATCCTGTTATCAAAAAAATGGCTTCCCGGTAGCTAGGGGGTGTGGTTTCACAGGTCATGACCTGTCACCAATTACTGCCAGGTTAAAAGGTTGATACAAGCGGCCATTTTCTTTCCTGGTTTGCAGATAATCTCCTAAAAGATTAGTGCAATTATTTATTTCTTTTTAGTAATTTTTTTTTACCATGATTTTTGTGTTTTGGTTTTTTTTTTTGGCTTGTTAAAAGTGCAATTTGACCTTTGGTTTTGATCTTTGCATTTATATGTGTCTCATTTCCTGCTCCTCCTCTTTAACTCTTAAACTACTGTCTGTCCATTTGAGACAGTGCCCACAGAAGTGTGATGAAGGATGTAAGGATCAACATTCTTTATTTTCGACCCCAAAAAATCTTTGAGATCCCCAAAAAAGATGGGATCACATGATGATTGGTAGTTCCAGATGAGCTCCGCATCCATTCTAAACACCCAATGCCAGTGAAGGAAGCCCAGAGGCTTCACTGCAGGGTGGCATAGTGGCAGATAACAATGGAGCAGTTTCGATTGTTGATCAATTGAAACCTTCATCTTGGAGCAGAAAACACTTTTAAGTGCGACCTTGAACACGACAATACAAAGAAGTTTTTCAGACCTTGATGCAGACATTTTTGAAATCAGAAACAAGCAACAGAAATTATCATCCGTCTTTATGCAGGTTTGTACTCAAATTGAGCAGCTTGCTGCTGAGATTCACACCCTACACACAGAAACCCAAGCTCTCTGAGAGAAAATCTCTGAACAAGAAGGAAGAACTAGGAGAGACATTAAAATTATTGGAGTCCTGGAAAATGCTGAGGAGAGGAATATGTCTGCTTTGCTGAGAATGCAATGGTCTTTATGGTTTCTATTTATCCCAAATTTTAGACCTGAAGTGATGCGGGTGCACAGGGTATATTCAAGGGACAGTGACACTATGGGTCCAAGTTCAATTATAGTGAAGCTGCTCCATTATTCAGACAGAGCTACTATCCTGATGGAGACATGTGAACTTCAAAATGTAACCTATGAATATTGGAAGGTATGCTTTTATGTATATTATTCGATCCACACTGAACAATAATGTAAGGCCATGTCTCTGGTGATCAAGAAGGCTTGACAACTCAGACACTCCATTTTTCTGATTTCCAGATCTCCTTTCCAGGAATGCACTAGATATACAATGACCCTCAGTAAACACTTAATGTCCGCGGACTTATTTTCTTCCACTAGCACCTTGTCGCTTTGTCTTCTGTATGTACTCTATTCCAGTTCTGTTTAAGCATCCCCTTAAACATTGATCAATAATGGCTAACTACATTGACTGTATCATTTTGTTATATATATCATTTATATGTAATTGACAAATAACTCTGTGTTTTCGTTGAGGATTTAAAAACTCCTTTGCCAAGGATAAGAGTTGCTAGGGTTTGGAAGGGATCAGGACACCGGGCTACTATGATCCAGTGACAGTTAGCCATGTGCTGAGGGTTTCTCTCACTCCACAGTTGTGTAATATCTATCTGTGTGTTAAATTCATCCTCAGAAATAGTCTCTTGAAATTTTGCTACATTAAACTATATAATGTGGATTTGGAGATTAGGGTGGGGTTGTTCACTGAGCTCTCTCCATGCATGGTCATTTATGAGCAAAACTTGTTGGTTACTTCCTATCTTTTATTTAAGAGACCTCAGTTCAGTTTTTGTGTTGTTTCTGTTAAATTTATACTAGGGGGTATGGGGGTGAGATTCCACAGCTATTGTCTACATTATACACAGTCATTGGCGTGGCCACAGAACAAACACATTTCATACTTTTTACTATGTTTCTCTACAACTCTCCTTTGCTGCTATCTTTTCCTTCTCCTCCTTGATGGCTAAACAGTCATTTCCTAAAATGTAAGGTCGCTCTCTTCCGCTTGCAAGTGCTTGAATATTGCCGATTTATTATCTTGCAATTAGGGGGATATAGCCTCTTTGCAAGAATCCCATTTCTTGACTAAAGACATTCACAAGACTGCCTCTAAGCGTTATTGCATGGCGGCATCCTCCTCTGCCATGAGTAAGAAATGCAGAGTTTTGGTGTTTGTTTCCTGTGCTTTGCATCCAAAATTTCTCGCTTCTGCAGGTGAGCCAAAGTGCAGGTTTTGCTATGTTTTAAAGGAGATTGATGGAAGGAAATTTGTCTGCATTTCAGCTTATTCTCTATCTCCATACAACAATACATTCTTCACTGACATTATGAAACACATTTTTTTCCTTTTCTGAATTCCATCTGATCACTGGCATGGATGCAAATGCATTTATCAGCCCTCTGCTTCATAAATCTCCCTCACTGATTGTAGCACTAAACCAGGACTCTGTTCAGGGTCCAATTTATGTTTGGCTGGCTATTAAGGGACATATTCCAGACCTGACTATTGCCTTTACAGGCAATCTATCCCATACGGCACACAGGAGTATTGACGATCTTGAAAAATGTCTGAATAATTTGGAAAATGCCCATCTGCGTATTTCTTATCCACTACATGGATGGGGATAATTCATTGCACATGCATCCATTGCTGTCTCTCCAGTGCTAAGCCGAGCAAGCTGTTAGCACTTACATTATGCAGACATTTAGCCTTTATTTCCCAAGTTAAGCTGAAATTTGGTAATATTACTAACCAGGCCTTGGAAATTAATGAAACTTTCCTTGACTTTTATTATGAAATATTCACTTCCGCTGAGCTTCTGTCATCAGATGCAATGGATGTTTTTTTTTTTCAAATCTATTATTTTGTCAAAACTCTCACAAACCCATTTGGCTGCCCAGATCTCATCTGAGGAAATCAAAACTGCCTTAAATTAATTGGCAAAAAACAAAGCCCCAGGTCCTGACGTTATACAGCCAGAAGTATATTCCACATTTTGTATCAAGCTCAAATGATCAAAGAGTCTCTCTCCTCATCTAACTTACACTTAAACATAAATTTCTCCATTATACTGCTCCTCCTCAAACAAGGCAAAGATCGCACACTGTACTCCAGCTACTGTTTATTGTCACTTATGAACTCAGACACTATGATATTAGCCAAAGTTTTGGCTCTCTGGCTCAAAACTAATTAACTTTGACCAGACTGGCTTTGTGGCATCTCATTATGCAGCTGACATCATACATTGGTGCTCCAAAGCTGTTCTGCGAATGCACGGTATACATTTGACTTCAGACCTTGGAAGACCTTAAAAGAAAATGTTGGCTCATGATAAGTAGTACCAGAAAAATCATATGTACATTTTGACGTTTTGACTTAAATAAATATTCTCTACGGCAGCATATTTCGACACGGCAGCAAGAATCTTTGCTTTTACACATTCTAAGTGTGGCTCCTTCGGTCTCAGCCCTGGCATCACTCTTCTCACTTGATGCAGAAAAGGCCTTTGACAGGATAGACTGGAAGATTTTGTGGAGAGTCATGAGTAAAATGACCTTTTATACTTTATTTACATGATTAAATTGTTGTACGCTTGTCCTACGGCTTTTGTTTTAACAAATTCAGATCTGACATACTCCTTTCCTGTGTTCATTGACACTAGACAAGGCTGTTTGTTATCTCTGCTGCTTTTTATTATCTCACTCGAGCCTCTAGCCATTGCCCTGCATGCATTGAATGCCTTAATGCCTATTCTGGCTCATAACATGGTCCACAAGGTATCTTTAAATGTTGATGGCATTCTTCTGTTTCTAGGAAACATTCTTCTGTTTCAAAGAAACGCCCCTTCTGACATTTCTTACATACTAACATTATTTTGTACATACAAATCCTTATCGGACTATAAAATCAACTGGAGCAAATTATGCTGCTCCCTATAAATCATGCCTGTCAAGCTCTCTCTTTGCCTTCCTTCATTCCAGTTGTTAATTTTAATTTATATAGCATGTTTTCACACAATGTAGCTTAAAGTGCTTTACAAAATGAAATAAAAGGAAATTAATATATAAAACATAAACAAATAAGATTAGGAAATAATATTGTACAGTATGAAACAAAGAAAAAGGTAAGAGAGAGTGGCCAGGAGGACAGAAAAAACAAAAAAAAAAACACTTGAGAAAAAAAAAAAAAAAAAATCTCCGGGGGTTCCAAGGCCAAAAGACCACCCAGCCCCCACTGGATATTCTACCTAACATAGATGTTCTAAGTCTGTCCTTATGGTTTTCAGGCTTCACATAGAAGAAATTAATGATGATAATTATGTGGACATCTGGGACACCCACCATTCAATCCTTAAATGCAGGGGGCAGCATGGTGCCATGATCAGGTGGTGGTGGTGGCACAGATTGGCACCACAGAAGAACCGGAAAACACAGCAGAGAATAGTACAGATAAGTAGGGAATTGCAGAATCCAGCGGAAAATAATAATTCATTGCCCATATAGTGTAATAGGGATACAACTTAAATGTAGATACAAAAAAAAACATTTTAAAATAATGTGTTTTTAGCAGTTTTTTAAAATTGTTCTACAGTATTAGCGTGGTGAATTTCTATTGGTAAAGTGTTCCAAATTTTAGGTGCATAACAGCAAAAAACTGCCTTATCACTTCTTTTGAGGATGACTTTTGGAATTATAAGCAGACGTTTATTTGAAGATCTGAGGTTACAACCTGGAGAGTAGGGGGCAGACATTACAAAATATAGGACAGGGTGAGATTATTTAAGGCTTTGTAAACCATTAGTAGTACAATATTTTAAAGTCAATTCTAAATGACACAGGTAACCATTGTAACGACGGTAAAACTAGTGAAATGTGCTCAGATTTTCTTTTTCTGGTTAAGATTCTTGCTGCTGTATGCTGCACTAACTGTAACTGACTGATGTCTTTCTTAGGTAGTAGTCCTGTAAGGAGTGCGTTACAGTAATCTAGTCTACTGAAAACAAAAGCATGAACTAATTTTTCAGGGTCTTGCAAAGTGATGAGAAGTCTAACTTTAGCTATATTCCTTAAGTGAAAAAATGCAGTCCCAGTAATCTGATTAATATGTGATTTAAAATTTAGGTCAGAGTCGATAGTTACCCCTAAATTCTTTACCTCCGACTTGACTTTTAAACCTAAGGGATCAAGTTTTTTTTTCTAATACCCTCACCATATCCATTTTTGCAAATCACTAAGATTTCTGTTTTTTCCTTATTATTTGGAGAATGTAACTGCTCATCCATTCGGGAATAAAAGTAAGGAACAGGATCAGAGAGTGAAGAGCATCAAGCTCATCAGGCACTTTTATTAAATACAGCTGTATGTCATCTGCATAGCTGTAGTAGCTGTAGTGTGCTTTGAGATAATCTGACTTAATAGAAGTAGATAGATCGAAAAGAGCAGTGGACTCAGAATAAATCCTTGTGGTTACACTATATAAAATATCATGGGTCTCCGAGGTATAAACATCACAGCTAATAAAGAATATTCTAGCTGTTAAGTAGCCAATTTAAGACGTTAGCAGAGAGGCCCACCCATTGACTGAGGTGATTTATAAGAATGGTCAATGGTGTCAAATACTGCCCTCAAGTCTAAGAGAACAAGAACAGATATATGGCCTCTATCTCCATTAACCAGCAAGTCATTTATTACTTTAATCAGTGAGTTTCTATACTGTGATATGTTCTAAAATCTGATTGAAACTTATCAAAAATACAATGTTTATTCAAGTAATCATTTAAGTATGTATTGACTGGCTTTTTTTTAGAATTTTACTTAAAAAGGTAGGTTAGATATTGGTCTAAAATTGTCAAAAACTGAGGAGTTGAGACTATTTTTCTTGAGCAGAGGTTTGACAACTGCAGTTTTAACACATTCAGGAAAGAGCCCCATATCTAATTATAAGCTCACTATGTCAAAACCACTATCAGAAACTTTGAAAAATCCAATTGGTATTGGGGTCAAGGTGGAGGTGGAGGGTTTCAGTTGAGAAATTATTCTATGTAGTTCGGGTAGATCTATTCTGGTGAAATGATCTAACTTATTTAAAATGGAATACTGGGGCTCAATTGGATTAACTTTGGGGGGCTGTATTATATTATTTCTTTTGTATTGCCATTTTGTATTAAAAAATATAGTGAAAGCCTCACAAGTTTTGTAAGTAGCTTTTAGGAGCCATTCCATTGGGTGAGCTGGGTTTAGAAGACAAGCAATAGTTGAGAATAAAACTCTTGGATTACCAGCATTCTCATTTATAATTTTAGAGAAACTAGCGGGCTTCGCCCCCTGCTCGCTTCACTCGCCAACCCCTGGTCCTGCGCTACGCACCAGCCACTTTGTGTCTGTGCCGCTCACGTATTTGGATTTCACTTTCAGCAAACAATTCTCGCAGATACGCCTCTTCATTGGGAAGAAACACTACTTTTCCCTGATTGCAACAGATGATCTACAAGTCTTTGACTAAAAGTTTAATTCCAAAAATATATTCAATCTGTTTTTGCTGTTCCATTATTTTAGTACTTTCATTATCTCTAACCCCCTCTGCATGTGTATCGTGCCAACGTTTTTGAACCTCTTTATGATGTTCTACTTTGTCATCTGCTCTTTGTTATTTATTTTCGGCCCCGGGCAGGGCTAAATCTCTTGGCACCAAGTCTCGTCTCGCGGGACTTGAAAGTATATATGTGAAAAAGTCACGTCTTGTCCCAGGCTAAAAAGTCTCATCTCATCCCAGGATTTTTTTGTATAATAGGGAGATAGGACTGCCTCTCAAGGCAGACTACATTGTTATATTCAGTTATTTTAGCCTTCAATATTTCATAGTGGACTATCAGTTTAGTTTTACTCCATTTATGCTCAGCTCTCCGACATGTTCTCTTTTAATCAGACACTCTTTGGGTTTTCCATGGGCTAATACTACTGGAGGATTTCTTAACTGTTGTTTCAGATGTGACTGTGTCAGCTGTAGCTCGCATCTTAGTATAAACATTTTCCACATTGCTATTAACAGTGTTGTTGAGGTAATCACTACAAATGGACTTATTGTTTAGAATATTAGCAAACTTTGAAGCTGCAGATATATCAAAGTAACATTTTTTAATAATACACCCCTCATTTGTTGTAGTTATCAGTATTTCAATCAATATTTCTACATTAAATAATATGAAAAAGTGGTCTGATACGCTGACATCCACAACCTGTTTCACTTCACTTTTTAATCCTTTTGCAAAGATTAAATTCTGTGTGTGTCCTCCCTTAAGTGTGAGCTATTTGACGTGCTGGCTGAGAGTAAACGAGTGGAGGAGGTTCATGAAATCTCTTGCCTTTTGGTCAAACAGGTTATTGACATTAAAGTTAAATATAATTTAATCAATAATATAAGGAACATCTTAGAATCTTAGAAACTGGGTACGTGAACATGAGTGCTGACTCAGGAATGCTACATCTGGTGTCACAACCAGGTTCTTAGATTTATTGAGTTAGCTGGCACTTTTGAAGATGCAAGAGAGTAAGCATATGAGAGAGAGAAGCTAAAATATACAGATTTGGCTGTTGAGGCACAGGGACGCAGTTGGCAGACTCATAAGAGACCAATTGACGTAGGGATCAGATGTTTTTTTGCCAAGTCAACAAACGTGTTTCTTTTGTAATTTTGCATGCATGGCTGCTTATTGAGGAAAATGCTGAAAGAGGTTTCTGAAGCAGCTGAAAGGGCAAGTCAGTGGTTATGGATGAAGAGAGGACAGGTTATCTGGGGTTGGATCTTAAGTATATTATATGACCTATAGTATTGTGTTATCTGCTGACGTGTTTAAAAGCTACATTACAGAACCATTGGCACTGAATGTGCTTTGACGGTGCAATTACAGTTTTTGTCGTCAGAAAAAAAGTTCAGGTGTTTAGTTTTTTTTTTTTTTTTTTTTTTTGTTAGAAAACCATGCAGAACCAGTGAAGCATGCATTAATGGTACCAGTGGGGTTAGTTACCACTTTAGTCTTTGGGTATAGTTGGTATAATGCAGAGGGTGTCATTTGCAGGTAAGGAGGGAATGTGTCTGGGGCGCCAAAGTGTACTGTTGAGCCTGAGAGAGGTGTTGTGGGCACAATTCAATGAAACACAGAGGAAGGAAAGAAGGAAGGAAGGAAGGAACACACCTGATAACCCCCAAAAATACTCACATTGGCAGCATGTGAATTACTGGAGAGAACCATAATAATTCATTAAAAAACTTTGCTTAGGGAGACCTGTAATAACATTGCCTAGGATTTTCCCCTTGGGCAAGGATTTGAGTGAAATTAAGCAAGTTGGGATTTATGCATAAGGAATTAATGTCAAACCTTGAGTGATATAAAAATGTATGAATTTTTGTCTTTCAATTATTTTTGGGTAAATTCAATGTGATAATTATCTTTGATACAACTGATTTCATTATCATTATTATTGTAATAATGATAGGCTGGCATAATGGTCACACCCATTTATTGCCTGTGTGAGGGTTACATACAGTGCATTCGGCAAGCATTCACAGCGCATCATTTTTTTTTTTTGTTATATTACAGCCTTATTCCAAAATGGATTAAATTCATTTTGTTCCTCAGAATTCTACACACAACACCCCATAATGACAACGTGAAAAAAGTTTACTTGAGGTTTTTGCAAATTTATTAAAAATAAAAAAAACTGAGAAATCACATGTACATAAGTATTCACAGCCTTTGCTCAATACTTTGTCGATGCACCTTTGGCAGCAATTACAGCCTCAAGTCTTTTTGAATATGATGCCACAAGCTTGGCACACCTATCCTTGGCCACTTTCACCCATTCCTCTTTGCAGCACCTCTCAAGCTCCATCAGGTTGGATGGGAAGCGTCGGTGCACAGCCATTTTAAGATCTCTCCAGAGATGTTCAATCGGTTTCAAGTCTGGGCTCTGGCTGGGACACTCAAGGACATTCACAGAGTTGTACTGAAGCCACTCCTTTGATATCTTGGCTGTGTGCTTAGGGTCGTTGTCCTGCTGAAAGATGAACCGTTGCCCCAGTCTGACGTCAAGAGCGCTCTGGAGCAGGTTTTCATCCAGGATGTCTCTGTACATTGCTGCAGTCATCTTTCCCTTTATCCTGACTAGTCTCTCAGTTCCTGCTGCTGAAAAAAATCCCCACAGCATGATGCTGCCACCACCATCCTTCACTGTAGGGATGGTATTGGCCTGGTGACGAGTGGTGCCTGGTTTCCTCCAAATGTGACACCTGGCATTCACACCAAAGAGTTCAATCTTTGTCTCATCAGACCAGAGAATTTTGTTTCCCATGGTCTGAGAGTCCTTCAGGTGCCTTTTGGCAAACTCCAGGTGGGCTGCCATGTGCCTTTTACTAAGGAGTGGCTTCCGTCTGACCACTCTACCATACAGGCCTGATTGGTGGATTGCTGCAGAGATGGTTGTCCTTCTGGAAGGTTCTCATCTCTCCACAGAGGACCTCTGGAGCTCAGACAGAGTGACCATCAGGTTCTTGGTCACCTCCCTGACTAAGGCCCTTCTCCCCCGATTGCTCAGTTTAGATGGCCGGCCAGCTCTAGGAAGAGTCCTGGTGGTTTCGAACTTCTTCCACTTACGGATGATGGAGGCCATTGTGCTCATTGGGACCTTCAAAGCAGCAGAAATTTTTCTGTAACCTTCCCCAGATTTGTGCCTCGAGACAATCTTGTCTCGGAGGTCTACAAACAATTCCTTTGACTTCATGCTTGGTTTGTGCTCTGACATGAACTGTCAACTGTGGGTCCTTATATAGACTGGTGTGTGCCTTTCCAACTCCAATCAACTGAATTTAGCACAGGTGGACTCCAATTAAGCTGCAGAAACATCTCAAGGATGATTAGGGGAAACAGGATGCACCTGAGCTCAATTTTGAGCTTCATGGCAAAGGCTGTCAATATTTATGTACATGTGATTTCTCTGTATTTTTATTTTTAATAAATTTGAAAAAATCTCAAGTAAACTTTTTTCACGTTGTCTTTATGGGGTGTTGTGTGTAGAATTCTGTGGAAAAAAATTTATTTAATCCATTTTGGAATAAGGCTGTAACATAACAAAATGTGGAAAAAGTGATGCTCTGTGAATACTTTCCGGATACACTGTATGTTCCTTGTATGTTTTTTTTTTTTTTTTTAATGGATACCCCAATTTAGTTTTCACATCCCAAAGACATGCCAGATTGACCGGTGATTCTTAATTGGCCCTGTGACTGTTTGCATATGTGGATGCTGCTATGGATTGTTGCCTTGTCCATAGATCGTTCCAGTTTTGCTCCAGCCTCATGCAACCGTGAACTGGATTAGGCCCAAGAGAATAATAATAATATGATAACAACATCCTAAGGAAGAAGGAAGAGAAGATCATCAAATTTAAAGACCTAGGGCCTCATGTATAAACGGTGCATACGGACAGAAATGTTGCGTGAAAATGTTTCCACGTTCAAATCGCGATGTACAAAATCTACACTTGGTGTAAAGCCACGCACTTTTCCACAGTACCTCATACCTTGTTGTACGCAAGTTCTCTGCTCAGTTTTGCAGACTGGCGGCATCCAGAGTCAAAGCAGTGCTACTGTTCCTGTGTGGTTACCCTTTATTTCTTAGAACCAAATTTCTGACGCGGCTTTATAAATACACTGAAACTAACCGCATAATGTTTATTAGTGTAATGCATCTGATTGTAGATTACCTGTAACAATATAATGGCCCAGGGAATAGCCATAGTATTCCAAATACCATAACTGCTTTAGCGTTGTTACTCTCACTGCACCATCTTCTTCTTCTTCTTTTTCTTCTTTCAGCTGCACCCTTTAAGGGTTGCCACAGCGGATCATCTTTTTCCATATTACTCTCACTGCACCACTCGGAGTATTTATATCACTGTATCTGAGTGGGGAATCACAGCAGCAGCTGATCGGAAAGAGAATTTATCGGCATACAGCATCATGCACATGCTGCCAAAGCCACGGCAAAACGTTTCAAAGCCTTTCCTGTATGGACTTCGCGGTTCAGAAACAGTTTCATCCCAAGAACTATAAATACACTTAATCAATTGCTCCTTGTAGAACTGTTTGTACTTATAAGTACAATTACCTCACTGTAAACTTGCACTACAGTTATAATATTGCACAACCTGCGCCACTTTATAAAGAGCTTATTTACATATGATGACGATATCATTTTTAAGATGAAATGCAGTAAAATATGTTGATTATATTATACTGATAAAACTTTAACTTCATTTAAATAATCTGTATTGTTAATAATTAAACATGTGAGGACACGGTGCCGCAGCGCTAGCAAGTTCACATATTGTTCCTGCCTTGCGCGCTGTATGTTTGCTGAGGCTGGCGCGACACTGGAAGGATAGATGGATAGAATAATTAAACACTTACTATGAAGATATTTCAATGTTCCTTAAAAGTTTTGATGAATCATTGTTGTAAGCTTACAGATGGCTTAACGTCTATTACAGAGCTGATTGTGTGGCAATTGGGTATTTGGGGAAAGAAAAGTAAGGACAGGAATTGCAGGTTAGTACGTTTGAAAGAGACAGTACTGCTACAATAAATTATTTCATCGAAGGTCGCGCATGGCACAGCAGCATTTTGTGTGAGATATGACCAATTACTGTGCTGTGTTCCCATGTTTAATGACATGCTTTCATTCCAATCATCATGAAAATGACATCACGTATACATCTCAGTATTTTAATTATTCAGAGAGCTGTAATATCACGAATGTAATGGATTCTGTGTCCTGTCGGAGAAAAAGAAAGAACGGAAGCACGTAGTGATTCACACACATAGAGCACATTGAAGATCAAATACAAAACAAAGCATTTAACATGCTACTTTAGTTACGATGGAATTTGAGAAGCTAGTAAATTAAATGAATTTAAGATGAAGTTTATGATGTTCTACTTTAATGACAAAATAAACTACAGTACGTGATTAAAGTGGAAATTTCGAGATTAAAGTTGACATTTCATGCTTTTTTCCCACTGTGTGCCTATTTTTTTTTGTCTGTACCCTAATAAGCTTAGACAGTGGGCTACAACTCGCCTTTTCATGGCGACTTGGATATGTGACTTCTTTTTTATTTTGGCACTGTGTGACTTTGTGAACTTGAGCTTTCGAGTTTCTCCGACACGCTATGTCACTCGATCAGCTTCCTTTTGTTGATTATACCACGGTTTAAATAAACAAATAGTATGTTTTTCTTTTGCCTCCACTTGGTATTCGCTGAAATTCTTATATTTTCCCCCGTGCTTTTCTCATTGTCTTTTCACAGAACGCTGAGCTTAAGTGCTATTTATATTGATTTGCATATTCATAGAGGCGTAATTCTGGGAGGAATTGGGGCGGGACAGCACGCGCATGCATGTGCATTACTTTTCACGCTGACCGGGATTTATGGAGCGGAAGAGCGCGGAAGTTGGAGTACGCACAAAGTCCTGCATATGAATTTTTCTATGTGTAAATACATTTCGGCATTTGTGCTTACGTCATGTTATAGTGCAAATTCTTTGCATTTGCATTATGCATGAGGCCCCTAGAGATTGAAGTCAGATGCATGTGGAACATGAAGTCAAGCATGGCTGCAGTAGTCGTAGGTACATCAAGACCGGATTTCAAGAGCAGCTGGACAAGATCGTGTGTAGAGTCAGAACCAGAAGATCGCACTCCTCAGTATGGCCCACATTCTTCGACGTGTCCTCGGCTGAACAACAAGCTGAATTTAAAGCCTGAGAGGTTTGGCTGACCTCTGACAAATGCTCCAGCATACCATACAGTGCTGAGAGAAGGGTATAATAATAATAATAATAATAATAATAATAATAATAATAATAATAAT
>JANRMT010062791.1:145850049-145901737 GCA_026402145.1 Polypterus bichir lapradei
ATAATAATAATAATAATAATAATAATAATAATAATAATAATAATAATAATAGTGGTGCTACACAGGGCAGTAATGCATATTTTTGTAATGTATCCATCCTTCCATTCATCAAACCAGCTTTCAGGGTCACAAGGAACCAGAGGAAATTGGACATAGCACAGAAACCAGTTTGGCTCAGGAAACACTCCATCATATTAAGCCAAATACCAGTTACACAAACCTGGACATCTTTGGGATACAGGCATAAATCTGGAGTACAAAATGGGCTTGTGAGGCAGCATCATTGTTTCACCCTTCTACTTTTCTAATTTCCTTAAAATTCTAACTAAACCTAGCCTTGCTTATGGGCACAAATGTTCTGTTTCTCTTGACTGACTTTTTATTCTACAATAACATTTATGAGTTTTAGCAGATTTGTGTCAACTGCCCTACCACCCAGCACCATTCCTCTCCAGTTGCAACATACTGCCCAAAAATACACATTGATTCCAAAACACTGTTGACAACACAAGAATGTTTGCATATTGTGAAAAACAATGAAGACAAGGTTTGCTTACATTTTGTTTTTTTTTTTCTTTTTGTAAACCATGGCTTCATTTCTGAGGAACCTGTCTAATCAAATGGCTGTCGACAATATCACTGCCTTATTTCATCATCCTGACCTGGAGCAACATGGCCTGAGATTCTGTATCTGGATATGGAAAGATAAGCTTTGCCCTTTGTCACCAAAGGAATTGACAGAAGACTTGCAAAGTGGTGCACTGTGCTTAATACTGTGTAAAGATTTAGAGAGAATGAAGTATGTGAATCCTAATAATAAATTAGCTAACTGAAGCCATTGGCAAACATTCATTTTGTTATGTTTACCATATATTTTACTAACTGATCCTTATACCCAAGGAGACTTAATTGTTCAGGTTACAATATAACTGCTTATATACATTTTTGGTTTAAATGATTTACCAGGGTTATGGGTGGGAACTGAATCCACAGTCTTATCATTTAATGTCTAAAACCCTAACCATTACACCACAAGGCCTGAATTAAAACACCCTAACCATGGTAATGCTCAAGCATGGAGTTGGGGGAACCATACTCTATCGTCTTAAAATGTGTACATAAAAATGTAAAAACATCTCACACGATGAAAAGCTGATGATGCGGGATCAGAGCTCCAGGGGTCCATTTCTATCACTTTTTATGAAGAGCTAGAATGATCTCTCCTTGTCCCCTTGGCTTTTCTGTATATTCAGGTTGCCTGATGCACCCTAAACACAAGTTAAGATGATTAGCAAGTATATTTTTATACACAAGACTACATGTGAGTGTGCACTGGTATGTAATGGCATATCTTATACAGATGTTTTTTGCTTGCACACAATACCTCAACTGTTATGATTTGAAGACATCATTTATTTTTCTTTCTAGTAATACTTTATTTGTTTCTGAATTTTTAATGTTTTTTTTTCAAAAGGATTTCAAATTTAGTATTACTTATTTCAAATTTTAAACTTGGTTTACTTTTTTTATCATTACGTTTTACATTTTCTCATTCCACCATTTTGTTCTCTTTGGATGACACCATTTTGTGACTCTGTTACAAAGATCTGAAGTTCCATAACATGACGTCACTTATGTGATGGTTTATAAGTTGGCACCATGCATTGAGGATACTCTCTCTAAAATTATAGCAAGTGCTTTATTGAAAAGATTTTATGCCAACAACTTTTGGAAAGGTTTATTTTTGACTACACATTTTTCTCATGTTTTGGTTTATACAATAATTCTTCTGATCTTTGGTTTTAACCCAGGCTTGATTTCTGACTGATGTTCATCTTCTGATACTTCTCAGCCTGCCCTAGTAGCTTGCCTTTTCTTCCAGCTTGAGGCAGAACAACAACAACAATTTGTATTCCAGAAACAGAAAATCTTTATTAAGAAAATCAATTTATGGATGCACCTCCCTGTGTTTTCTACTTTGTCTGAGTCTTCTTCAGCATTCAAAAATTGTCAAAAGGAACCTCAAAGTGAGTACTCAATGTTTTTAGAGATCATGATACTAGTTTGCTTTATGAAAACACTTTATTTCTGGTTTGAACAGCAGAGTGGTTAAGTGCAATGGCACCAGGGACCCGAGTCAGCTTCTGCCTTGTGTCCAACACTTATGGAAAAATTAGGATTCCTTTGACCCTGATCTGTAGAAAAGTAGTTTAGGAAATGAATGGAGGAATAAACATCTTGATGAAGTCTTTTACTAAAAAACTAAATTTTTCCTGTGAGTAGTTTTTAAACTTTACACCAGATTGTTGACTGTATACCATTTTGTATATACAGTACCATAATGTTGAATAATTGGAAATAAAAATGCCTTAAACTTGGCTGATACTTGGCGGAACACATTTTATACTTCTGAAATATTTGGCTGAAATTTCTACAATATAATCCTATAATTCAGTCTAACTTGTCGTTCATGCTCAAGGAGTAGAACAAATCCTCCAAATTGTAACTCATAGTCCAAACCTGACTACACTGAGCATGAGGCTTGGTTAAATAAAGTTATGAGGAAATTACAAAGTTATAAGTGCTAGATTTTTTATTCTCTATATTTGCTCATTCATGGTATTGATATACTGTATAAGTAGTAAGTAGTCTTTAGTGCCATGGTGGTTACTACTGCTACTGGTGCACTATTTAAAACATCTGGGCTCAGTTTCATGCCTGTAATTCTCTGTGTGAAGCTGGCAGGGGTCTCTTTAGGTTTTCTCTTGGAGCTCTGATTTTGAGTTAAAATTGTGACTACTCTGAGTTTGATGCTGTTTAGATTCTCGTTGATCCTGCAATGGAAAACGTGAAGTAAAAAATGGAGGAATGGATATTCATTGCATCTATTTTATGTATGACAGTGTTCCAAAAAAAAGATCAATTAATTCCTCTGCTTACAGGTCCTGAGTTGACCTCAGGAAACCAACATATTGTTCTTTATCTTCCATGATTGACACCCCCCAAAGATTCAAAGGTCTTATCTTGTCCTCACAACCAATCGTGCACCAGAGTTATTGTCGAAAACTACATGCCGAGGGGTACTACAGTATTATATTCACTAGTGCAAGTTACTGTGACTTGATGGAGACTTGAAGCCTGCTATTTGATCCAAGCAGTGGAGACTGCTGTCTCAAGGAGTCCTTTGGCTGCAAGACAATACCCGCTCACCCACACACCGCTAAGAACACCAGGGCTTGTCTCGAGAAGCTGAAGTTTGAGGTATTGCCACATCTTACTTATTCACCAGATTTGGCACTGTGTGTTTTCCACCTTTTTGGACCATTGAAAAAAACATCTGGATGGTTGTCAATTCAAGACAGATGACTATGTGAAAAAGCGGTGCACGATTGGTTCAGAGGACAAGTTAAAACCTTTTATTCTGCTGGAATCCAAGCACTTCTAGGCAGATGGTGCAAGTGCATTGCAGTGGAGACTACACTGAGAAATGATAGTATCAGTTTTGTTAAAGTTTGTTCCATTTTCTAATAAATCCCATTTTGTAACTTTAGCTTGACTCACCTTCGTGTATATATATATATATATTGTAACAATAGAGCTATATAGCACCTGACCCAGCACAGGCTACACACGGAGGCACATATAAAATAACACCGAAGTTTATTTTTCTTCCCCTGTGGGCGCACGTGGTATTTGGCTGGCATGAAATAATGGACAAATCAGCAGAAGCTGAGATTCAGGAGCTGTTTCATTATCCATATGCGAGGTGGCAGTGGTCCTCATATGGTAACCCAGTTGGGACACTAACAGCTGTGCTTTAAAATTGGACTCCGGGAGAACAGCCCTGTCAGTGTCCCTGGGTCTTGTTAAAGGGGCCTATCGGCAGAGGACTTCCCTACTTTTCTTATGGCTCAGAAATGCTTTTCAGAAGACATTAAGTAACAACGGAAGCATTCCTGGGTCAGACATAAAAAAGCCTGCTGCCTCACATTAGGGACTCAGTGTTGGGAGGCAGCAGGCAACACTCAGCAGAGGAGAAAAGGAGAAAGAATTGCTTTTTTTTTGCTTTGTTTTGCTTGGAATTGTAGTGGTGACTGATTACTGGTAAAGAGGGGTGACTTTTAGAGTAAAAATCCTTTATTTTATTCATACGTGTCCTGTATTTCTGTGTCTGTTATTTGGGGCTCTCTGGTTCCCCCTTAAGATCACTATATATTTACATTCTTTATATATACACTGCATATATACAGTACCAGCTCTGTTACCCGACTTTGCCTGGGCCTTAGATATGGTGTTTTTTGTTTTATTTTGCTTTGTTTTTTTTATCAGGGCTAACATTATTTTTAAGTTGACTGGAGCTCCTTGCTCTTAAATATGCTATATACTGTTGCCCATGAGCAAAACATTCCTGCCGTAGATCCATTTCTATTTTTCTTGACCTTAGCTTTTTATGATGGTCAGTAGAAAACACAGTTTTACAAGAAACTGTATTCTTTTGAATTGAATTAGATACTATAAGGAACAGTGGAAATTTTGGACATAAATATCACTGCACAACAAAGTTTTTGCTTCTTGAACACTTTTGGATGATTTTTATAGATTTTTGGCTACTGATCACGAATATCACATCAAAATTTACCCATCAAGTATTGTTTCAGTTTTGTCATGATTTTTTCTTATATTTATATCCAAACATTTTCGCTCCTGTAAGTGACTTCTCAACAATGGTTTGTGCAGCCTAGGCATGTCCAGGCATGGAATCAAGCCAGGTTGGAAGCTGTTCTGTGAAAGCTGACATCCTGGGCATCTGAACGAGCTTGATGCTGTCTCAGCATGCTATAAAGGTGGCTTGCATACACCGATCCTGCTCATTTGGTTTATATACATAGTCAGTGTGTATGTATAGTATCAGTACAGTAAAGTATAGTATCGGTAGCAATATAACAGTAAGTAAGCCTGATGATATAGACGTTTTGGTGTCGGGCAATATGTCTTGTCAATGTTGTAACAGCTGCGATACATTCTGCTATATCTGTGGCGAATATACACTTGCACCTCAGAGACGTTGGATGGCTGCTCTTGTGAAGACAGCTTATCATCTGTATTTTGGCTGCAAAATTGGTGATCAAGACAAGGAATTGGCACCTCACATTTGCTGTGCAACGTGTGCTGTCAGTCTGAGAGCCTGGCTCAGAGGCACTCTAAAGACGATGTCGTTTGCTGTTTCAATGATATGGCGAGAATAGAAAGACCATGTGGCGGACTGTTACTTCTGTTTGACTAATGTGTCTGGTTTCTCTACCAAAAACAAGAAGTCAACTGAATATCCTAATCTGTCTTCAGCAATGAGACCCATGCCACATGACAACAGTCTTCTAATTCCAAAACCACCAGAGGACTGGACCTTAGACGAACCAGATGAAGAAACTGCAATGCAGGGTACTGACAGTGACATTGACCCAGATTTTGAACCATGCTCATCAGGCGATCCACATCTGATAACACAGTTCCGAACTGAACAATTTGGTCAGATATTTGGGTCTGTCAAAAGCAAAAGCCGAGTTGTTGGGTTTGAGATGGCAAGAATGGTGTTTGCTGTCACCAGGTACGAACATTTCTGTGTTTCGAGGCCGACATCATGATATAACCAAATTTTTTGCACAAGCCGACAGTCTCTGTTTCTTTTGTGACATTGAAGGATTTTTCTCGGCCTTGAGTTGTGATCACAACTGATTCGTCAATGTTAAGCCTGAAAGCTGTTCTGCTACACAATGGCAATGTTTATCCTTCAGCACCTGTTGGCTATGCAGCACACATGAAAGAAACGTATGAGAATATGGAACTGTTGCTGAAGCACGTCCAGCATAGCAGGTACAACTGGAATATCTGTGGAGATCTTCAAGTCGTTGCTCTGTTACTAGGACTGCAGCTCAGCTATACAAAGTACTGTTGATTCATCTGTGAATGGGACAGCCGTGCCAAAGAGTCACACTATTCTCGACAGAACTGGCCACTTCGTAAAAAGTTAGTTCCAGGACAGAAAAATGTGGCACATGAATCACTTGTCGACCCGGCAAAGATATTTTTGCCTCCTTTTCACATAAAACTGGGACTCATGAAGAATTTCGTGAAAGCACTGAACAAGGAAGACAAAGGTTTTCGTTATTTAAGACAGATGATCCCAGGAATAATTGACGGCAAGATCAAAGAGGGCATTTTTGTTGGCCCCCAGTTCAGACATGTTATGGAGTGACAAGCGGTTTGAAGATTGGTTAGTTGGGCCGGAAAAAAAATTGCCTGGAAAGCCTTCAAAGGTGTTGTTGACAATTTTTTGGGCAATTACAGAGCCCCAAACTACATTCAGCTGGTAGACAAACTTCTCAAAGCATACAAGACAATGAAGTGCAACATATCACTGAAGGTTCATTTCCTCCACTCAAACTTGGACTTCTTCCCCGCAAATCTTGGTGCTGTCAGTGATTAATACGGTGAAAGGTTTCACCAGGACATTACTATGATGGAGAAACGATACCAGGGCAGCTGGAATCCGTCAATGCTTGCTGACTACTGTTGGACACTGCAACATGATGCACCAGACATTGAATACAAAAGAAAATCAGGAGCAAAACACTTTTAATTCTGTTGAATATAATAGCTTATGTGAAATATAAACGTGACTAAATACATTATTGTCAGTAAACATATAAATGTCTATGTCTCAGAGTTCCTATGTGATGCAGTAAAACCAAAACTATATTTGTGCATACCCAGTAGGTACCTGTCACAATCAGCAAAAACAAGGAAGCAAGACTTTTCAAGAAAATGGTTGTGCAGTGATATGCTTCCCTTGTAGGACATGGTGTACAAATAGTAGATTCAATGATTTTTATTCTGTAATCTTGCACCATTACAAAATTTTGGAAGGTAAGCAATACAACAATAAGCAATACACACTGAATTGTGGTTTACTTTAACTTAATACATACAGCATTGATGTTTACAGGATGCACATTTATGTGACCAATGCAATGAAATACACATAAGGAATACTTTGTTTTTTGAGTCACCTACTTGAAATGTGGACTCCTCGTCAAGTCTTATTTTTGAGATAAAACGTTTAACGGGTGCAGCTAGGAGTCCAACAAAGAAACACAGTCACACAGGTTGTGATGGCAGGGTGATGGTTTCAAGAAACACGTTTGGAGTTGATTACCACCTATTATGTTTTCTTTAATTAAGCATTTCTCAGACTATTTTTGTCCAAGATGGGCCATATTGTCACTAGCGTTGGAATTTAGAGTTCTTTGCAACAGAAGGAAAATCCAAGAATATTGTCCAAAAAGATGCTTTCCAGTACAAATAATATTTACTAAACTATACTAAATGCAACAAGTTTAAGGATATTAAAGTTTAACACTATTTTATTTGCAATTACTTTGCATCCTTCCACTTTCTCACTCAGGCAGTGAGAGAGTGATGCAGATATATATATAGAAACAGATATTCTTCTGGTATATCTCTTTACTAACCAAGGGTTAATAAATCTGCCTGCTTATAAATTTCTGTCAGAAATTCACAAAAGAATATACTGGAAGCTGACAGGACTGAAGGTTTCCAAATTAAAGTGAAACCATTTGGAAACTGCTAAGAATATAAGCACATCTCAAAGGTTCAAGAAATTATTTGCCATCCCAATGACAACTATCCATCCATCCATTATCCAACCCACTATATCCTAACTACAGGGTCACGGGGGTCTGCTGGAGCCAATCCCAGCCAACACAGGATGCAAGGCAGGAAACAAACCTCAGGCAGGGCGCCAGCCCACCGCTGGGCACACACACACACACACACACACCAAGGACAATTTAGGATCGCCAATGCACCTAACCTTCATGTCTTTGAACTGTGGGAGGAAACTGGAGTACCCGGAGGAAACCCACGCAGACACAGGGAGAACATGCAAACTCCACGAAGGGAGAACCAAGGTTGCGAACCCAGGTCTCCTAACTGCAAGGCTATCCACTGCACCACCGTGCCGCCCTCATTGACAATCAATTTAGCAGAAATCTTTTACCTAAAATAAGACCCACTATGATCTGTTGACTAGCATCCAAATACTTAATAAAAAAATAAACTTGTATAAATAACAAAGTGCTTTCTTTTAAAGGAAGTAAATTACTCCACACTACTGTATCCATTTTCTCAATCCACCTAATCCTATCTCTGTGGTTGTAGTGAGTGGAGTCAACCCTGGCAACATCAGATGCATGGCAGGAAGGAATCCTATATAGGATGCTAGTCCATTGAAAGGCACACTAACTGAAACCTGGACAATTAAAACACTAGAATGAATTGAACATGTCTGTTTTAGGGATATGTTAGGAAAACCTGGGCACCATGGAGAAAAGCTTACACAAACACAGGAAGAACATGCAAGGTCCACTCTGGAAATGATTTGGTTGGCATTTGAACCTATGAATCTAGAGGCTGTGAGGAAACAGCATTAACAACTGTACCAGTTACATTGAACATCAGTAAAAGTGGGTTGAGAATTACATCCATGATTTGATAGAAGAACCCAAAATAAGTTATTATACTCAATCTAAAAGTCCCTCCATGAACAGGGTAAGTTTAATTATAGGCTACTACAGGCTTACAGTCATACAGCGAATTAGGAAAGGAAGTTGAACGTCCTTTAGGTTCAAATTTATGACTCCTACTATTTGAATGCAGCCATCAAATTCAAAATTCAAAACACTTCCTTCCTTCCTACATCTCTAAGCATAAATGCCTAATAAATTTATGATTAGACATTTTAACTTAGTTCTTGGTAGTGTTATCTACTGGCTAACATACTAAACTAGCCTTAAGAATGTCAGTTCAATCCCCACTTCTGAGTCACTTTGTAAACCTGAGTGGGCCACTTAACCTGCCTGTGCTCCAACTGTCCTGTATGAAAGCAAATCTTCTATGTCTCTGTTCATCTATAGTGCCTTAGGTGGTATTTCCTATAAAAAGGTGCTAGAAAAAATAATAATGAATTGTATTCTAATGACATAGTAAATAGCACTGCAGCTCTATGGACCCACTTCCCTGGCTTTATATCTTCCTAAATGGAGTTTGCAAGTTCTCTCTGTCAGTGTGAGTTCACCTCCATGTACTCTGATTTTCCTTCCACATCACAAAAGATGTGGAGGTTAGATTAAGTGTGTATTTGTGTCTTTGTGTGCCTTTTTAAGGTGTGCTGATCCGTCCAGGGTTGTGCTCTGATCTACAATTAGTTCTGTCCTGTACAATCCTGAATTGGATTGAGCAAGTTTGAGAATTTATTGTTGTGTGCATTCTAGTATATATTTCATATATCCCACTTTAACCAAAGTGAAAAAAAAAATCAGCCTTCCGGCAAATTCTGGGATACACAACTATGCATGTAGGTGTCATGTCGGTCATGAAGGAGGCCCGATTACAAAACAGGTTTAGCGAGGCCACATTCAGATCATTCACCACAGGATTGTTTTCACGCAGGGAGTACAATTATCACCATGGAAATACCTGCTATGGAGGAGACACAGGGTTACGCATGCGGCTGCTTGCCTTGATCTGAAGTTGACATCTTTCTTTTTTTTTTAAGCCTTTTCCTTCTTTTATTTGCCAGAACCCAGTCTTGAAAACTGGGAAATGTTCCAGTCCAACAGAGGATGTGTTTTTGTGAAGTTGTCTTACATTGCAGCCAAACAAGCATTTCTTTTATGATGACAACATCTGAGAGGGAAGCTGGGCTGTTGTCTTCCAAACTAAAGAAATAAATGTGTGCATTCCACATCTAGAGCTAATAATAGCTTTACATTCTCCATTCTTGAATCAAAGATTTCTTTTAAATGCAGGCTGGGTTCAACTCACACATTATCCATTAGGACATTTAGTGTGTTCTTTGTAGCCAGAGTTTAATTTGTTCACTGAAAATATAAGCCTATATAACTTAATTTGGCACCAGAAATAAGTGCAAATGTAACAGGATACTTAGAGGAGTCTTTAACAGTGCAGCCGGTGTGGTTTGCTTTATTGTGACTTTTTTTAATTTAGTTTACACGTATACTGTATAACACATGTCTCATTAACTAGGCTTACAGTGCTATATATTCTAACAGCTATAACACAGTCAAAATCACAGAAAAAATGTCATCACATACTATACATCACATAAATAGGCATACTCTGACATTTCTGTACATTTTTATTAAAGTTCCTAATGATGGAATCTTATTTAAATTATAATGAAATGTAAAGACATCATCCCTTGTAGCCCTAAACCAAATAAATAAATGAAAAAATAGATAGTTGGAAAGATGTTAAATAACACTGTCAAACCCAATTAACTGAGCTGAGCCACCAGCAACATTAACGAAAGGTACAAACCCAGCCAATCTCAAGCCCAAACACGCACATGCCCAAAGCACAGTTCATTTAACCTAAAATGTGTGTTTTTGGGGGCGGCATGGTGGCGCAGTGGGTAGTGCTGCTGCCTCACAGTTAGGAGACCCGGGTTCACTTCCCAGGTCCTCCCTGTGTGGAGTTTTCATGTTCTCTCCGTGTCTGTGTGGGTTTTCTCCCACAGTCCAAAGACATGCAGGTTAGGTGCATTGGAGATCCTACATTGTGCTTGGTGTGTGTGTGCCCTGCCCGGAGTTTGTTTCCTACCTTTCCCATCCTGTATTGGATGGGATTGGCCTCCAGCAGACCCCCCGACCCTGTAGTTAGGATATAGCGGGTTGGATAATGGATGGATGTGTGTTTTTGGATTGTGAGTGGAAAACAAAATCACCCAGAGAAATGCCAACACAGATGTGGAGAGATCATGTAAAATCTACACAGGTTTTGACTGGCCACCATATTCATGGATTCAGGGGACAGCAACACTAACCACATCAACACCCTGGATGGAGTCATAAAAAGTAACCTAGGCTGAGGTATAGTAAGCTAAAAACTGTCAGTCTTATGGCATTTGGAATTCAGTAACGTAAAATTAACAAAATAAACAAAATACAGTATACCAGGTTTTATAAAGCTTCTTGTGATAACAAATCATAGTGCATCATGTTATTAAATGCTTATTATCCTAACATCCACCTTAATAAAAGGACGAGTGTCTCTGTGTCCGTCTGGTTGCTACATTTCTGTGAATGGACAGTGGATAGATTGGACAGAAAAACAATGTGAATGGACATCACAAACATTTGTAGTAATAAAATGCATTGCATTTGTCATTCTAACAGATGCCACATCACAAACATTAATACTGCTTTTACAAATCTCATATCAAAGGGTGCATAACAGGGACATATACACTTCATTTTACACTACAACAGACTATTAGTAATAAAATGAATTGCATGTGTCATTTGAAAAGGCAGTGCCTTGTGTCCAGCAGGGGGTGTATGCTCCCTTTATAGAAAGGCAGCTCGTAGTTTGAACCTGTATATATACCCCTTTAGTAACCATGGTGGAAATATTAAGACAAAAGAAATATGGTACAAATGAATATATTGAACCTGCTTTAAAATGCAGTTTTAACTCCTAAAATACATTGCAGTGTTTTAGAAGCTATTGAAACACTGCAGTCGTCATTTACTTCTTCCAGAGAGGTCGTTAATGATTGAAGTTCCCTTCGGTAGAGTGCAGGAGGCAATGTTCTTGGCGCAAAGTCGATGCCACATCTATGCGTGGGCTTCTGCTTTGAGTTTCCTTGAGTGGTCTTTAATATCCACGTATGAGTGCACCATTTGTCATCAATACCATATATGATTAGGCTCTCTAAGGCCCAATATGCCGCATTCTTTCTCTATTTGTGAACAGCCTGTCTGAAAAAACTGCTCTAACTTCTGCTAAAAATATAAGCATGTTAACCTAATTTGGCTCACATATCACAATTATCAAATACTTATTTTTCAATTCTGGTTACACACATCACACACATTAAAACTCCTTTTATGAATCCCATACCAGATGCCATACTTATGAATTACAGTTATCATTCCAACAAATCTTACATCTGTTGCAATGACAGATACACCATCTGTTGGAATGACAACTGTACTGTTTTGTATTACTACGTGCATTAAGAATACTGTGGTACACTGTCCAGAGTTTGTTCCTGCTGTTGCAGATGGCTGGGGTGGCGACCCGGCCGGGATGCCCAGGAGGACTGGAGGAGGGCTTTTGCCTTTCCCAGATCATGTGGGGACAACCACCCTGGTACCTTTGGGGGCCATGGGTACAGAGCTTTGAAGCTCTGCCCTGTAGGGGTCCGTGGTCACCGCCAGGGGGCGCCCCTATGCCTTTGGAGCCGGGTGTGGTGGAAGTGCTGAGGGGAAGAAGACTTGGGACACCCGGAGTGCTTCCGGGTATGCAGCCGGCACTTCCGCCACACTGGGGAGTGCCGGTGGAAGATTGCCGGGAAGGACCTGGGGCACATCCGGGTGGCCATAAAAGAAGCCACCTCCCTCCATTCAATGGCTGGAATCGGGAGAGTAGTGGACAGAAATTGGTGGAGGAGACAGGAGGCGGCCTGAGGAAGTGAAGGCATTGTGCTTAGTGGCCTGGACTTTGGGGACTTGTGGGGTTTGTGGTGCACTTAATTGTAAATATGGTTCTTAATAAAAGTGTGTTGGGTAAGTTGAACGTGTCTGCCTGTCTGTGTCCGGGCCAGCCTCCACACTGCCTTGCTCCCTATGCTAACTGGGATAGTCTCCAGCACCCGCATGACTCTGTTCAGGACTAAGCGAGTTAGAAAATGACTGTTTAAAAAATGCATTTCAATGGATGGTGCACTGCAAATGTTAATATTGAGGTTTCTGTTGATTTACTTAAAAAAAAAAAAAAACTAGAACAGCTAGTTTATTCTATGTTTTTCTACATTTGAAGTATTGGCAAGTTAAATGACAGAACTGTGTCACAGTGATAACTGAACTGGCAAACTGGATGTTTACTGTCCAAAGCCAAAACTTCACTTAGCTAATTAAGGTTCATTTCCAGACTGTGAACCCTTCTGTATGAGCACTGTGATGTTTTACCCAAGTCTATGTGGGTTTTCAACCACAACCCAAAGATATTTTGTCAGGTAGCCCATTCCAGTGCATCTGAATATGTGTGACTATGTGTGTGTACACAGTATGCAGCATGATGATCATGCCTACCACTTCTAGGATGAACTGCACTTTCCAATACCCTGAACTGCTCTAAACATCTAAGAAATTAAATAAAACAAAATCACAAAATAAACACTTCTTACTCTCCCTGGTTTATTGGATTTAAAAAAGAAATAAAGAAAGAAGATCTGAAATATACTCTAGCTTCTGCATTGTTATAACACTTACTGTAAGCTGACGATGTTGGGTCAAGGTTACAAATTGGAGGTAACACTTTATATTAAATGACTCTTATTACAATTGTCTAACACTTAGACAGCAGTTAAATACATATTGACAGCATAATTAGGCATTATTACTATATATGTACTGTGTAACTCAAGTGATGGTTTAGGTAAGTACACTCTTCTAATTTATATTCCATATTTAAAAATATACTTACCTTTGAGTACAGTATGCTTATTTTGCTTATTATTCCATATTTTGGGATTTTGATTGTTGTAGACGAGTAGCAGCCCACCTAGGTAGGGTCAGAACTTCACATTTTATGGTAAGCCTTTTGAAACTACTGTTCTGCTTCACTTGGTCAGTTAATGCAGAATAATATTTGCCAGATAGCAAATTATGTTCTTTAGTCACAGCCTTTGGTTAATCAACCAGAACCTATAAATACTGTACGTACTGTATATATGTATTTGCACGGATGTGACTAAACATGAATACTGTTTAAATAATACAGATAACAATGTAAAAGTTATTACGTGAATTTCTGCAATCTAAAACAGATGTATGAAAATCTGGTGTAGTAAATAAAGGCTGAAATAAATCTATCACTAAGCCATCATTTTGCCATTATCACCTATGGAAGTTAAGTAGATATCCTAAGGGCATGTGTGGAAATTTTAAAATGCTGACTTTGAAAGTTTTCAGCCATTTCAATATGAACTGGATTGGAACTAAATTGAATTGTTGATAAAGACTGAAGGTAAAGCTACTATAAATTATATATTTAAAAAAACGAACTGTAGCTATGCTTTCAAAACAACAAAAAAAAAAACATTTTGCGGAACATCCATTTTCAATGCACATACTGTACCTACCCAAATAAAATTGGCCTAGGATAGACAGACATGAACAACTTGGTGTGATTTCTATTTAACTGGAGTGTTTTTTACCAGTTATTATGACTTAGATCTTACCTTACACGTGATACTTGTAGGAATTCTAAAAATCCCTAAAGGGTCTCAAACATATTGTCAGACTTTGGAAAAAGTAATTAAAAAAAATGAAGTATAGAAAGAATGCATCATTAACACATCACTATTTACTGGGGGAATATCTTTTAATTTTGTGCTTACTCTCTGGGCACCTTGCACTTTGCTCTAACTAGAAAAGACTACCATAAGAAAACTGACATAGCAAACAACACTGCCATATCTCTCTGTTGTTTTTGTACTTCTCCTGAAGGGTACTGACAAACCCAACACAACATAAAGACATTAATCACAGGCACTTGAAGGACTGAGTCCAGTGAAGGACTTAGCATTAGAGCATTTGTGATGAGAACAGGCCATTCAGCACAGCAAGCTTGCCCATCATCTAAAATAACATCAAGTCGAGATGTGAAGGTCCCTAAAGTCCCAAAGGCTATCAAGCTACTTAGTAAATTATTGCTTGTGTCTGTGGTCCTTGGCCTGAAAAAAACAATTTCTAACATTAGTGCAAAGTTTTCCCTTAACAAATTTCCTACTGTGTCCTCATGTTTGTGTTGGACTGTACTAATTCTCTTTATAATTTTAAATACTTAAATCATGTCACTTCTTATTCTCCATCTTCTTAAACTGAAAAGGTTCAACTCCTTCAATCTATTCTCATAGTTCATACCCTGCAGCCCTGGGATCAGCCTAGTCGCTCTTCTCTGGACCTTTTCTAGTGCTGCTGTGTCCTTTTTTAAACTGAAGGCCAAAACTGCACACCGTACTCCAGATGAGGTCACACATGAGGTGTGTTATAAAGCTTGAGCAGAACCTCCTTGGACTTGTACTCCACACATCAGTACGCTATGTAACATAACATTCTGTTTGCCTTCTTAATGGCCTCTGAACACTGCATGGAAGTTGAATGTGACAAGTCTACTATGACTCCTAAGACCTTTAATAAGATGTACCTTGAATTTTCACACCTCCTATTGTTTATTCCAACCTAAAACTTTTACTTCCCATGTGTAATACCTTACATTTACTTACATTTCATCTACTATAAATTTGCCCAAGCCTGTATGACATCTGGGATATCTGTATGTTGCCTGCTCTTCCACCTAGTTTGGTGTCGTTTGAAAACCAGCTTATAGTTTATATTCTTGACTAAATCATTCATATACTGCATATTAAAAAGGGCAGCGGTCCCAACTTGCCTGAAGGAACACCATTTTTAACATCAAATAATTCTGAAAAGGTTCCCCTCACTATAACACTTTATTTCTGCGTTTGAACCAATTTTGTACCCTACAAAACAGCTCCCTGAATGCCCACTTGTTTTAGTTTGGTCACTAAACATTCATTTGGTTTCTTATGAAAGGCCTTCTGAAACTCATGATGAATATTATCATATGCACCTCTCTTATTGAATATTTATGTTACTTCGCTATAGTATTCCAGCATGTTAGTGAGACGCTTCCCCTTCTGAACACATGCCAACTATTTTCTAATACTGATGGTCACCTGATTAATTAGACTCATCTGTTGCTGAATTCCTGTTAATTAGCATTTTATCAAGTGTTATTCCTAAGACCTTCATTTTTGCACCATAGTCTTAAATCATTTTGTTAAAAATAAAATTCCAGTGCCTCGCAGTTAGGAGACCCGGGTTCGCTTCCCAGGTCCTCCCTGCGTGGAGTTAGCATGTTCTCCCCGTGTCTGCGTGGGTTTCCTCCAGGTGCTCCGGTTTCCTCCCACAGTCCAAAGACATGCAGGTTAGGTGCATTGCCGATTCTAAATTGTCCCTAGTGCATATGGATGTGTGTGTGTGTGTGTGTGCCCTGGTACCCTGCCTGGGGTTTGTTTCCTGCCTTGTGCCCTGTGTTGGCTGGGATTGGCTCCAGCGGACCCCCGTGACCCTGTAGTTAGGATATAGCGAGTTGGATAATGGATGGATGGATAAAATTCCAGTTTTGTTTCTTGCAATGACAAATCTCATTTGCAACTAATAAGCCAAATTTTCTGGACTGTTTTATGATATAGGATCCCATAGAAAGTATTAATTCTAAAGAGAGACTGATGTTTTTCTGAAAAAAAAATCTTTTGGGGTGTACTCATTTATGCTGATTACTGTAGATGACTTTGCCTGTGTAAAATGTAGACTTTGTTGTTGTCATATGCAACAAAAAGTGTAAAACCCCTAAACATTCACTTTCAAGTTTTAAGAACGTTAAAAGTTAAGTATATGAAGTGTCCTTCATTGTTTATGTGTTAGTTATACTTTTATTGTTCAAGTGAAATACTAATGTGGTGGATACATCTGTGGGTGTGGGTCGGGGGGGGAGGGGGGGGGACCCAAGAAAATTCTGTTTAGGGTTTGACTTTGGGCCACTGTGCTGAACTGCAGTTTATAAATAGCATTTACACATGATTCCCTGTCCTGTTAAGTCTCTGTGAGGAGACAGTGCTACCTGTTGTGCCATCCTGTAATCTACATCGAATCATTGTAGTGATGAGTATGTTCAGTTACTATCAAGTGGCAATGTTACATTTTGTGACACCATACGCTCATATGAGTTGATCTTTTTAAGAGGAACATTACACACTGTGCCATTCTGTCGTGCAAAACAAGTGACATGAAAAGCAATCCTTTTTTCGTGCAACTTTACAGCTTCTTTAAACACGAACTGGGGTGTTTGTATCCAAACTGCCCAAACTGTCCGGCTGCCCAGCGCGTCCCCAAGCGCCTCACCGCACAGCACCGAACAACAACACAAGATCTCTCCTTTTGTGATTAGTCAGGCACCTCCCCTCGTTCGCCACTGTCTCTTTAAAAGAAGGGCTTGCCGCGGACTCGCCTACTTTGAAATGTGACGCTCGGTCCGTAGACACAATATACTTGGGGCTGGCTCGCTCGTTCTCTTCTTTCAGTTTGCTGCTGGTTGGCTTTCTCAGAATCTCGAAGTGTAACGTCCCGGGCTGATGGGGCGCTTCTATGGACCGGACAGCCCGAGGAGGAGGAGGTATAAAGTTTCGCTTTCGCTCGCCGTCTGATGAAATTAAATCGCGCTGTTATGCAATGCCTGAATCAGCTGACTGAAAGCAGTAAAACCGGCAGCTAAGTATTAAGTGTGGAGAAGCGTTTTGTTACGTTATTTATTTGCATGATGTACCTATTTATTTATTTGTGCACTTGTTTCACTTTCAAGGCATCGTGTTAAACAAGAAGAGGAAAACAGACCTATATCATGTTAAACTTGAATAACCCAGAGAAAAGCGCCTTCAGCGACCCTATTTCATTAAACGTCGGGGGGCAAGTTTACACGACCACCCTGAGCACGCTGACCAAGTTCCAGGACTCAATGCTGGGCGCTATGTTCAAAGGGGAGCTACCGCTACTCAAAGATGACAAGGGCAACTACTTTATCGACAGGGACGGTAAAATCTTCCGGCATATCCTCAACTACCTGCGCTCGAGCTGCCTGGACCTCCCGATTGGCTTCGCAGAGATGCCGCTGCTCAAAAGGGAGGCTGACTTCTACCAGATCCGACCGCTGCTAGACGAGATCGGACAGCAGGAGGCGCAAGACGTCGCCGGGGCTTGCAGTCGCAGTGCAGTCCTCAGTGTGGACGTGAACTGTCAAGATCGCGTGCTGCACTTCAACTGGAAACGGGCGCCCGAGAACTACGAGCTCTTCACTTGCTCCGTCAGACTCCTCACCGCCAACGTCTTCTGCACCTCCTGCGTAGTAGTCGAGCTCTTGTGCCGCGCCTTCACCTACTGGTCGTCTGGGGGTGCTGTATCGCCCCTTCCCCTGGAGGGCGAGCCTTGTTACTTGAGACTTGAATGGACGCCGCGTCCACCAGAGTTGACCCAGGAGCAGTATAACAAACACCGTTACCGTCAGTTAAGAGCACCTTGTGGACGGGAAATTCTTGACAGTCGCGGCTTAGTGGAAGAGATGCTGAAAGTGGCTTTAGCGCAGGGTTTTAGGGTGGACTCCATATTCCCAGACCATTCGGATATTTTAAACTGCAGCTCCCTACGCTTCGTCCGCTACTGTACCAACTAATAGTGGAGGTGGACCAGGGACGCCATGGTTTCCTTATAATCTGCCGGCTCTTCCACTGAGGGGGAACTTAACACTCATGCAGGATCAATGTTTTGCAGTCCTACTCAGCAGTGCCTATGGAAACTATTGTGCACAGCTGAAAAAGAAAAAACAAAAACTGACATTCTTAACTTGAAAACAATTCTATAAAACTCCTCAAAAGGCTGTTACAGCTTAGGCAATTTTTAACTGAATGCTAGGAATATAAACCCTTTGGAAAATCGTGAGGGATAGCCTTCAGACTTTTATGATGATTGGCAAATGACCAGTATCCTTTGGAATGGAAGCAGACACGTACCCGTTTTGCACAGAATACAAAAGGACGCTTGAATTCATGTTTTGCAATATTTTGGTTATACTTGAAATCATTCTTAACTGACGTTTTAAATGGAATTTTTCATAATGTTTTAGCAGATTTGAGAGGCAGTTACAGTCTAGTAAAAAAGCTAATAGTAAGAGGTCAAACTGTGCTTTACCATAGCAGTAATTATGACAGTGAAATATTTTGTGAATGAATTTTGAAAAGTGAAATATGAAAATGAAAAAAGGAGAGAATTTGAACTCTGTGAAATCTTTCAAAATGCAAAATAAAATTTATACTGAAGATTTAAGAACTGAATCCTCATGCCATATCATACATGACGTGAATCAGTAATACACCAAAGCAACCTTAGAAATGCACATTGGATATTGCCAAAGAAGCCTATATAATGCATTTTATAACATTTAGATGTAAATTTCTGTCATTCACTTAAGGTTTGAAAATCAGAATCTAATGCCTCAAACATTTCTCACTAAAATTAATTGAAAAAAAAAATTGCAAATGTTATATTGGGTGTTTGATATAAATGGAAATGTTTCTTGCTTCCAGGGTGCTCCCTTCATGGAGTTTGCATGTTCTCCTCATGTCTTCATGGGTTTCCTCCAACTACTGTGGTTTTCTCACACACTCCAAAGAAATGGAGGTTAGTTAGGTTGACTGGTGTTGCTAAATTGGCCGTGATGTGTGCACTTATGTGAGTGTGTTCACCCTGTAATGGAGTGACACCCTGTCCGGGGGATTGTTCCTTCCTCATTCCCAAAGCTTACTGGGATACTCTCCAGCTTCCCTCCATCCTTGCTCTGAATAGGCAAGTTTTGGAAATGGATGGATAGAGAGATGAAGATGATTCATTAAAGTGGTTACAATTTGAAGGTGGAAGCAATTATACAGAGTAACACACATTTAATCAGGTGTGGTTTATACTTTTCTTTACTCATGGAGAAAGCAGGATAGCACAGTAGGGTCTCTACACTTGGTTACTGTATTCTTAGTGTTCATTTGGCCTTCTTGTAGCATCTCATGTTTTGTTTTACCCCACAGACATGATGAAGTAAGTTCCATTGCTAATTCCAAACTGACCCTCTATGTGGTTGTGCCCACTCCACTACACTGACACCCCCTGTAATTATTGGTTCTTCCATTTTGCCTTTCTGTTTGAATAGATTAGGGTTTGCCCAAAGCCATTTTTGGAAAGATGAGTTCAGAAAGTGAATGGATTATTAATTGTTAATTGGATTCACCTTTGTGAGGGAATTCTTTAGGTATCCTTTAAAATTGTATTATTTTAGCAAGTAATACTTAAATGATAAGACATTAAGATAAGAGAGGTGGCACAGTGGTTAGACTTGTTGCCTTGCTGCTCCAGGAGAGTGGATCTGGATCTCAAGTCTATGTGCAGTTTGCATGTTCTCTCAATGTCCAAATGAGTTTTTCTACAGGTACTCCAGCATTCCTCCTACATTCCAGAAACTGGCACATTAGTTTTAACTGAAGACTGTAGCCTGTGTGGATGTCTGTGCTATGCTCCACACAGGGCTGATTTCTGCCTATGGCTCACACTTACAAGGACAGTCTCTGACTCCCCTAACCCTGACATATTGCCAGTCCACCACAGGGCACATTCATTCACCCACCCACACTCTGACCAAACTGGGCTCAATTTAGAGTTGCCAATACATTTTTTGTTTTATTTATTAGTTATGTAATAATGAATACAACTACTGTCAAAGCTGCTTAAATTTAGTGCTGTGAGTGAAGCTGATGTTTAAAACCAAAATTTATGTAATGTTAATACATTTTACCAGGTAAATTATTTGAAGGTGATGACACCCCAATTATATTAGTCTACTGGAAAGTATATTAGTATTTCAGAGGACTGTCCAACTTGAATATTTAACAAACATTAATTAATATTAATTATTTACAATTGTTTAGTGCTTTTCTGACCTACTTAAAGAACTTAACAGAGATGGTGGAGAACCACGTCAACCACCATCAATGTGTGGCATCCATCTGAATGATCTGGTGGCAGCCATTCTTGTGCCAATACACTCACCACATAATTGGAATAAATTGAGTAGTGTTTGATGTATCAGAGTTGATTTCTTAATACGTTAAGTCAATCTGAAATACTGTAAGTTTGAGTGGTTTTGATTTTTTTCTGAATATAGGGGGTTCTCGGGTTACGGCACAGTTCCGTTCCTACAACAGTGATGTAACCCGAATTTTGGTGTAAGTCGAAACACACCCTAGCCTAAGTCACTTACCTATCCTAACACATTTGCAAAATCATAGTCTAGAACATAAAAACACAACTAAACCACAGAAAAAGGAAAATGACGTAAATATGCTGTACTGTACACTGTACTGCAGTAACAGAAAAAATGACAAAATAGGAGTGTAAAAAAAATTCCTTACCTTTATTCTTTCTGATCTGTTTACAATGTCTAATTTCACTTCCATCATGATGGCTTTCCTCTTCTTTAAAGCACTACAATCTGAAGACTCTGACTTTCGCTTAGGAGCCATGGTAAGGGCCACAAAGTCGCCACACAAACAGAACACTTCCTCCGCACACAACAAAACTAGTTCGCCAACTGCCTCACTCATACGCTGCGTTACTGCGTATTCTTCTGCTGCACGCAACCAAACTAGTTCGCCCATGTAGTAAGTACGACGCTAATGGCGTAAGCCAAAACACTCATGTCTCAATATTTTTAAGTTTTTATGGGAGTGAGCCTGAGGACTCCCTGTATATAAAGTCAGACCTGAAATATAGGGAGTAAATTCTGAGAATATGTGTACAGTCAGACTTAATATGGATTCAATTTTTAAAAGTCAGTCAAAGTTAATATGCAGTACTGTGTACAATAATGTGTACAAAAAATAAAAACTTCTAGCTTTTGAATAATTACAGTGCTCAGTGCCGGCCAGTACTCACTGGTACTTCTACATTTTGCACTTTGTTGTACCACAAGGTTTTCCATGTGTGCTGCAGTGTTTTAACCATTGCAGTAATTTTGCTAGTGAAGTATTTTGTGAAGGAATTTTGAAAAGTGAAATATGAAAATGAAAAAGGAGAGAATTTGAACTCTGTTAAATCTTTCAAAATGTAAAATAAAATTACACTGAAGATTTGAGAACTGAATCCTTATGCCATGTCATAAATGACATGAATCTGTAATACACCAAAGCAGTCTTAAGTGCACATTTGATGTCTCCAAAGAAGCCTATATAAAGCATTTTATACAATTTGGATTTACATTTTTGTCATTCAGTTATGGTATGAAAATCAGAATCTAATGACTCAAACATTTCTTACTAATGTTAATAGAAAAAAATTGCAAATGTGATATTGGGCATTTGATATACAGCAAATGGAAATGCTTCTTGCTTCCAGCGTTCATGGAGTCTGCATGTTCTCCTCATGTCCGCATTGGTTTCCTCCAACAGCTCTAGTTTTCTCACACACTCCAAAGACTTGAAGGTTAGGTGGACTGGTGTTGCTAAATTGGCCATGATGTGTGTGTTTATGTGAGTGTGTTCATCCTACAATGGACTGACACCCTGTCTGGGGATTGTTGCTGCCTTATACCCAAAGCATTCCTTCATCCCTGCTCAGAATATGTGGGTTTCCAGAAGGTTTTTCATGTGTGCTGCAATGTTTTAAGTCAGCCAGTCCTCACTGGCAGCTGTCTCTTGGGAATTGTAACAAATAATAATAATTTATTACATTTATATAGCACTTTTCAAGGTACTCATAGCACTTTACACAGTGAGTGGGAAACCACATCAACCTCCTCTAATGTGCAGCATGTACCTGAATGATGCAACGGTAGCCATTTTTGTGCCAGTATGCTCACCACACATTAGCTGTTGAGTGGTGAAGGGATGAGAGACAGATCGCCAATAAGAGACAGGTGATGATTAGGGGGCCAGAATGACCAGGCCATAGTTAACAATTTAGCCTGGACATCAGGTTACACCCTACTCTTTATGAAGGATACCCAAGGATCTTTAATGATCACAAAGAGTCTGGACCTTGGTTTTACATCTCATCCGAAGGATGGTGTCTTTTTTACATCATAGTGTCACCATCACTGCACTGGGGCATTGGGATCCACACACATACCACAGGTTAAGTGCCCCCTGATGACTTCACCAACACCTCTTCCAGCAGCAGCCCAAGCTTTTTCCTGGTTGGTCTCCCATTCAAGTACTGACTGTACCCGAACATACATAGCTTAAGTTGGATGACCTGTCCTGAAATGCATGTGGTATGGCTACTGTTAAAAAAAAAAAAAGGGTCCACAGAGAAAATATTGTATTAGCCAGCATTGCCACTCTAGAGGTGGGTGGATTCTCGACTGGTGATTGGCAGCAGGGTATTCACAGGTGTGCTGAGCTCTGAATTCCACAATTGTCATTATACCTTTCAAGTCCGAGAAGGCAGGTGGAGTCTCCCATGGCATTATACATACCACCCTGCAGATGATAACGGGGGAACTGAGAAAATAGACATGACACAAGATGCTGGATGACGATTGGGAATACTGCAAGACTATAATAGCCTGCCTAGTGAAGTGACTGTTATTTCTACAGGGCATTTGTGAGTTTCATTCTGCTAGAAGATTGCTGTAAATTATTAGTTGTGGAATAAATGTGCCCGTTATTGTGTTTAACTTCCACTCGAGGTGTGTCTCTGTCTTCTCATCTCAGTGTTCGTGATAATGTAAAAAATTCACACAAACACTGCAGTAATTAATTAAGCTGAAACAACAACAACAACAACAACCATCTTAAAATCACACAATAATTACAAAAAAGAAGAACAATTTTGACTTGGTTTAAGACAGAAGAGCTTTCACAATCTCAGTGAGGCACCATATGGACATATTGCTGTTGGTATAAAGGAGCTCCAGTATCGTTTCTAGACACACTTCTACTGAAGAATTTGTTGAATGAAAGTCCTCAGCATTGGTGTGTCAGAGAGGGAGTGTGCAGCATATTACATAGTTTATAGTGTCTGAAACTGCTACATGAATTCTGGTTAAAGTCACAACAATAATGTTAAAGTTAAATTGTTTAAAACAATTAAACAATTACAAAAACAATTACTTTAAGTTTTTATGAAGATAGGTCATTGGAACAGAATAAGGACATGTAAATGAAAATGTCAGTAATGCACCTCTTATTAAAGAAAATATGGCACAAAAAACAGCAAGCTCTTCAATGCATTAGTAGAGTTTTGGAAATCGTACATTATTTAAAAGATGAAAAAGAAACTGGCATAGTATTGAATATAAAAACCTCATATCTCCAAGGACCTGAATTCAGTTCCTTGCCTGGTTATGTATGTGTTCTCCATGTTCACTTGGATTTTCTCGGGGTGCTCCAGTTTCCTTGCACATCCTGGATATTTGTGTGTAGGCTAGCTGATGACGTGAGTGGATGAGTATTTGTTTGCAAGAGCCTGCCTTGTGATAGAATGGAATCCCATATGGGTTAGAATCATCCTTCCTGTTCACAGGTTATGCCTCCTTGAAACCCAGTAATGCAAAACCAGCCTCGGAAATTGGATAGCTGTATTCTAATAGATGGGAATTTACGGGTGTTGGAATTATCCAAATATTGACAATTAGCCCTTTGAAAAGTGAGAAGCAAACTTATTAACATAATCCTTCTAGAAAATCACTTAGAAGCTGAAATTCTTGTTATTAGTAATTTATTCAGAATAGTAATTATACAAAACTCTGCCAGCATAAGCTTCAGCTCCCAGCAAACATGAAATGGAATAAAAAAGAGTGGATTAAAATGTATTCAATTCAGTTTACTTTTAAACAACACACTCCCACATAGCCTAGTGCATCTTTGGGTAGAATTAGGTTGATTTAGATAATGCTGATAATGTTATGTTATGTTTCTTCCATTTATAAGGGAACTTTATACATTTAAAAATATACCCCTATAGTCCATCCAGCACTTTCTAACCTGCTCATGATTGTGGGAACCAGAGCCCTGGACTGGGTGCCAATCCATCACAGGATGCAATCATACACACAGTCATACTTAGGCAATTTGCAATGGCCAATTAACCTAATATGCACACATTGGAGTTGTGGATGGAAATCCAAAGTTCCAGGAAGAAAACTAACATAGACACAGGGAGAATGCACAAACTCCATAAAGGCAATGACTGGGGCTGGAATTTGAATCACATAATCGTGTTACTCATAGAGAACTCAACCTCTCTTAATAAGGTCCCTCGAGAGGCCAATAACCTAATTGGAATAAGGTTTATGTGACTTTTTAGAAACCAAGTTTCTGTGATTAATTTGGATATTGAATAGCATGTACATTTGCTAATTGATTCACGAGCAATGAAAAAGCAAAGCTGCCGTGGAAATCTGCAATAATCAAAGTAAAACACAAATATTTGAGACCAGAGACTCTTTTAGCAATGATTCAAGAACCAACTCTAAAGCGGGTGCAAGTCTATTTAAGGACTTCCTACATGCACACACCCACCTTCAAACCACCACTTGGACAATTTGGAATTGACAATTAACACACACACTCTTTAGTAATGTATTGCGTACACCTGTTTCCACTCTCACTTTGAGATGTATAAAAACTAAACTTGGTGTAAAGCCACACATATTTTCATGGCAGGTTCCCCTCTTGTGTTTGCACATTTCTGTTTGGTTTTGCAAATTGGCCGTACCCAGCATCAAAGCAGTGTTACTGATTCTGTGGTCTGCTTTTCTTTTTTAGATTCACATCTGTGATGCGGGTTTTATCAAATACAGCTAAATTAATTGCATATCATTTAAAAATTTAATTTACTTGATTGTAATCATTCTAAATTAAATTTTTAAACGATATGCAGTTAATTTAGCTGTATTTGATAAAAAAAAAATTAATTTACTTGATTGTAATCATTCTCCCCTCCTCGAACCGCCACCTTATCGTGGTGGAGGGGTTTGCGTGTCCCAATGATCCTAGGAGCTCTGTTGTCCGGGGCTTTATGCCCGTGGTAGGGTCGCCCAAGGCAAACTGGTCCTAGGTGAGGGATGAGACAAAAAGCGGTTCATCAAACCTCCTATGAAGAATAAAAATTTTGGACTGTGTTTTCCCTCGCCCAGACGCGGGGTCACCTCTGGAGCCAGGCCTGGAGGTGGGGCTCGATGGCGAGCACCTGGTGGCCGGGCCTGCACCCATGAGGCTCGGCCGGACACAGCCTGAAGAGGCAACGTGGGTCCCCCTTCCCATGGGCTCACCATCTATAGGAGGGGCCAAGGAGGTCCGGTGCAGTGTGAGTTGGGTGGGGGCCGAAGGCGGGGACCTTGGCGGTCTGATCCTCGGCTACAGAAGCTGGCTCTTAGGATGTGGAATGTCGCCTCTCTGAAGGGGAAGGAGTCTGAGCTGGTGCGCGTGGTCGAGAGGTTCCGGCTAGATATAGTCGGGCTCACCTCGACGCACAGCTTGGACTCTGGAACCAATCTCCTTGAGAGGGGCTGGACTCTCTACCAATCTGGAGTTGCCCCTGGTGAGAGGCATCAAGTGGGTGTGGGCATACTTATTGCCCCCCGACTTTAGAACATTAGAACACTCTAGACAAGAACAGGCCATTCAGCCCAACAAAGCTCACCTGTCCTATCCACTTGTTTCCTCCAAGAAAACATCAAGTCGAGTTTTGAAAGTCCCTAACGTCTTACTGTCTACCACACTACTTGGTAGCTTATTCCAAGTGTCTATCGTTTTTTGTGTAAAGAAAAACTTACTAATGTTTGTGCGAAATTTAACCTTAACAAGTTTCCAACTGTGTCCCCGTGTTCTTGATGAACTCATTTTAAAATACAAGTCTTGATCCACTGTACTAATTCCCTTCATAATTTTAAACACTTCAATCATGTCACCTCTTAATCTTCTTTTGCTTAAACTTTATAGGCTCAGCTCTTTCAATCTTTCCTCATAATTCAACCCCTGTAGCCCTGCAATCAGCCTAGTCGCTCTTCTCTGGACCTTTTCTAGCACTGCTATATCCTTTTTGTAGCCTGGAGACCAAAACTGCACACAGTACTCAAGATGAGGCCTCACCAGTGCATTATAAAGGTTGAGCATAACCTCCTTGGACTTGTACTCCACAGATCGTGCTATATATCCTAACACTCTGTTAGCCTTCTTAATGGCTTCTGAACATTGTCGGGAAGTTGATAGCTTAGAGTCCACTATGACTCCTAAATCCTTCTCATAAGGTGTATCTCAATTTTCCGACCTCCCATTGTGTATTCAAACCTAATATTTTTACTTCCTGTGTGTAATACTTTACATTTACTGACATTAAATTTCATCTGCCACAAATCTGCCCAAGCCTGTATGCTATCCAAGTCCTTCTGTAATGATATAACGGATTCCAAATTATCTGCTAATCCACCTATCTTGGTATCATCTGCAAACTTAACCAGCTTGTTACTTGTATTCCTATCTAAATCATTTATATATATTAAAAAACATCACACTGAACTCCCACTTCTTTTAACTTGATGCCCAACCTCTCATGTGGCACCTTATCAAATGCTTTCTGAAAGTCCAGATAAATAATATCATAAGCTCCACTTTGATCATATGCTTTTGTTGCAACCTCATAGAATTCCAACATGTTAGTAAAACACGACCTCCCTCTTATGAACCCATGCCGACTATTCAGAATAACTCCTGTCCCTGCCATGTGTTGCTCAATCTTATCCTTAATAATTCCTTCCATTAATTTTCCTGTGATGCATGTTAAGCTTACTGGCCTATAGTTGCTTGGATCTGCCCTGTCACCCTTTTTATACAATGAGATGATATTTGCCATTTTTCAGTCCTTCGGAATCTCTCCAGTGCTCAGTGACTTCCTAAAAATATGTGTTAAGGGTTTATATATGTACTCACTAGCCTCCTTAAGAACACGAGGATAAATATTATCTGGGCCTGGTGATTTGTTTGATTTCATCTTATTTAATCTGAGCAGCACTTCTCCCTCTACAATTTCCAAATCCCTCAGTACCTCCTTAGTAGTTGCGTTTACCTCTGGGAGGTTATCCACTTGCTCACTTGTAAACACCTCAGAAAAATGTAAGTTAAGGGCATCCGCTATTTGACTGTCTATCTTTTAATTCCCCTTTACTATTCCTGATGAACCTGACCTCCTCCTTGACTGCTCTTTTACTACTAAAATACTGAAAGAATCTCTTGGGGTCTTCTTTCGCCTTATCTGCTATATTCCTCTCCAACTGTCTTTTAGCCACCCTGTTATCCTTCTTAATGGTTGCCCTCATGTTCTCATATGCTCTATGATTCACTTTGCAGTCATTAGTCTTATATGCCTTATAAAGCAGTTTTTTCCTTTGCAACTTCTTTTTTAAATCTTTATTAATCCACCATGGAGTTTTTTTTAGTTTCTTATTAATTCCAAATTTAGGTATGTATCTGTCCTGCATTACATGTAAAACATTTTTAAACCTGTTCCACTGCTCCTCAACTGTCTCCACATTTAAAAACTTATCCCAGTCTATCCTACTTAGACTTTGTCGCATCTGCTCACAATTAGCCTTACCAAAGTTCAACTTAACAATTTTAGTCTTTGACTTGGAGCCTGTTCATTGGGGTTTACCCCGGTGGATGAGAGGCTAGCCTACCTCCACCTTCAGGTGGGGGGACAGGTCCTAACTGTTGTTTGTGCATATGCGCCGAACAACAGTCTGGAGTACCCACCCTTTTTGGAGTCCCTGGAGGGGGTGCTAGAGGGCATACCTTCTGGGGACTCCCTCGTTCTGCTGGCAGACTTCAATGCTCATGTGGGCAATGACAGTGAGACCTGGAAGGGCGTGATTGGGAGGATTGGCCCCACCAATCTGAACCCGAGCGGTGCTTTGTTATTGGATTTCTGTGCTCATCACGGATTGTCCATAAAGAACACCATGTTCAAGCATAGGGGTGTTCATATGTGCACTTGGCACCAGGACACCCTCGGCCTCAGTTCTGAAGCTGTCAACTGATCACCACCTGGTGGTGAGTTGGCTTCAATGGTGGGAGAGGATGCCGGTCAGGCCTGGTAGGCCTAAACGTATTGTGAGGGTCTGCTGGGAACGTCTGGCAGAGTCCCCTGTCAGAAGTAGCTTCAACTCCCATCTCTGGCAGAACTTCGACCACGTCCCGAGGGAGGTGGGGGACATTTTGTCCGAATGGGCCATATTCCGTGCCACTATTGTTGAGGCGGCTGACTGGAGCTGTGGCCGTATGGTAGTTGGTGCCTATTGTGGCGGCAATCCCCGAACCCGCTGGTGGACACCAGAGGTGAGGGATGCCATCAAGCTGAAGAAGGAGTCCAGGAGTACAAGACCCTTTTGTCCTGTGGGATTCTGGAGGCAGCTAATAGGTACTGACAGGCCAAGCGGAATGAGGGCTTCGCTGGTTGCTGAGGCAAAAACTCAGGCGTGGGAGGAGTTTGGGGAGGCCATGGAGAACAACTTTCGGACAGCTTCGAGGAGATTCTGGTCCACCATCCGGCGTCTCAGGAGGGGGAAACAGTGCAGTGCCAACACTGTATATGGTGGGGATGGTGTGCTGCTGACTGACTTCAACTCGGGATGTTGTGGGTCGGTGGGGGGAGTACTTTTTTATTTTTAATAAATTTGCAAAAATCTCAAATAAACGTTTTTCACGTTGTCATTATGGGGTGTTGTGTGTAGAATTCTGAGGAAAAAAATTAATTTAATCCATTTTGGAATAAGGCTATAACATAGCAAAATGTGGAAAAAGTGATGCGCTGTGAATACTTTCTGGATGCACTGTATTTAGCAGAATGTAAAAGCAGGTAATCAGATACAGCATTTATTTTTAACCAATTCATTTCATTTGTGGTCAATATCACATAGTACAGCCCTTATATTCCTTAGTTCATTGGCCACATCTCTTAAAGCATCCACTATTGCATTTTGTGACTCCAAAACAGCATCCGTCAGCACACAGCCAGATGGCCTGCCAGCGGTTTCTAAGGCAGAGGTGTACGTGCAGCCAGCACCAAAAGACGTACTCAGCACAGCAGCACTATCACCGCCTAACAATCACACGGGGGTCAGCTATTGTAATATTTTCTTAAACAGAATAAACAGACGGTGGGCTGTGACTCACCTTTTCACATCAACTGTGATATCTGACAACTCCTTTTTTTCTTTTGGGCACTGTGCAAGTTTCTGTACTTGAATTTTTGAGTGTCTCCGCCACACTTTTGCTGCTTATACCACTGCATAAGCCAACAAATAGTACATTTTTCCTTGCCTCATCTTCGCATTCACTGAAACTTTTTTTCATATTCATTTTACATTGTTTTTTAACCAAACACTGAACAGAAGACGATACTTATATTGATTTGCATATTAAAAAGGCGAAATTCTGGGGAGAGTCAGGGTGGGGCTGTAGACGTGTACATGTACATTTTACATTCGTTGGGATTTGTAAAGGGAAAGTGCATGGAACTTGGTGTACGCACAGATTTATGCATCTGGATTTTTTGTGTGTATGCACATTTTCACTTTTGTCCATACGCTATGTTTTAGTGTGAATTCTACACATGGTGATATACATGAGCCCCCAGGAGAGGAAACAACCAAAGCCAGATCTGCCCAGTTGTTCAACACAACTAAATCACTAATCAAAGAATTATACTAAGGAATACAGAAACAAAAGTAAGGACCTGGGAAATCTGTGCTTAATCACCGAGAGTATCTATAAACTCAAATAAGAAAAGGTCATCGTTGGTCATCATCAATGATATCAGGTGTTGCAACCTCAGAGGACATGTCCTCATCAACTAAGAAGGTGTAGTAGCAATGGACTCACAAAGTGGAGATATACATGAATATCTAGATGGTGTCAAAATTCATGTTTGAAAACACCATTATTCAAAACGAAATACATTTTGTGACCCAAAGCCTTTAATTATTTGAAAAGAACACCAAACTAGGCTCAGACAAAACTGTAAAAAATTAATAAATAATAACAATTATAAAAGTAAAGAGGAAAAGCAGAGCAGTTATGGTGACACACAGACACAGAGAAAACGCGCCAAATCTATACAGGTAGTGGCTGTGTGTGGGAATTGACTCTGGATCTGTGAAGCATGTGTGCTAACCACTGCAGATAGTTATAAATATTTAAATTTTACTTTTATTCTTAAAAATAAAAGGTAATGGTAAAGTATGAATATTTAAAGTTAGGACCAGCCAGCAATGGAGGAGAGGAAAAGGTTGGTTGGATGGATGGATTAAGTCAGCATTTCTCAACCTTTAAGTATTTGTGACCCGAGTTTTCATAACAGTTCTAATTGCGCCCCCCCCCTAACGTGTTTTTGAAAGGAGCCCACCTATACCAATTTGTTCTTTTTTAATTAATGATATATCATAGATGTATATTTTATTATACCTACTTAACTTTTATCGACATTTATCTAATTCTATATTTATTTTTCTAGTATCAGAATGTAGTTTAAGTTAATTTGTTTTGGTTTCAATAGATGTATTTTTCATATTTTTGATTCTTGTTTTCTTTTTTTCACATCTTCGCGCCCACCTTTTTGTTACTTCGCACCCCCCTAGGGGGGCCCACCCCACAGTTTGAGAACCACTGGATTAAGTTTCAAAATGTTATGCTCTGAAAAAAGGAAGGCCCAGTCATTTACTGAATCATCTTATTTCAGTTACAGATCATGGGCAGCTGCACCTTTCTTAGACACACTTGTTGTGTGATGGGTGATGTTACAATAAAATGTTCACAATCTGTAAACCCATGCAATAATTTTAAACCAGTATCTTCCAGTAAATGCAAAGTCTGCCTTTGAATTCTCAACTTTAGTGCTTCGATGAGTCAATAGGCACAGTGTTGTCAGGTAGGAAATGGTGACAAACAACAACAAGCTTTTATTTATATAGCATATTTTCATACAAATGATGTAGCTCAAAGTGCTTTACAGGATGAAGAAAAAAAAACAAAATTAGAACTTTAATTAAAACATGTCGCAGATGGCTGGGTGGGCAACCCAGCCGGAACACCTGAGAGGACCGGAGGAAGGCTTACGCCTCCCTCAGACCACGAGGGGGCGACCGCCCTGGCTGCTTTGGTGACCACGGGTGCAGGACTTTGAAGCTCAACCCTGTAGGGGCCCGTGGTCACCACCAGGGGGCACCTCAATACCTTGGGGACCCTGGAACTCAGCACTTCCGCCACACCCAGAAGTGCTGGGGGGAAGAAGAGCAGGGACACCCGGAGTGCTTCCAGGGATGCAGCCGGCACTTCCGCCACACTGGGGCGTGTCTACCTGCCAGGTAGGACTCAAATCAATTTAAGAGATTACCAGAGAGGCTCACCCATTGACTAAGGTGATTTTAAAGAATATTGTGATCATTGGTATCAAATGCGGCACTCAGATCTAAGAGGATGAGAACAGATAAATGGCCTCTGACTGCATTTACCTGCAAGTCATTTACTACTTTAACTAGCACAATTTCTGTACTGTGATTTGTTCTAAAACTTGAATGAAACTTGTCAAGAACAGAATGCTTATTCAGGTGTTCATTTAGCTGCATAATGACTGCAGTGTCAAAGGCAGAGCTAAGCAAGAGAAGAAAAACAGCACTAGTGATATACTGTGACATGACAGAGGAAGTACCATCAGAGGACAATATGCCCCGTATGTGCACTGCATGCCCCAGAATGACAGCAGGTGTAGGTATAAATGAAAAAGACAGAGACAGAGAAAGAAGGTGAAGGGCAGCGTGGGAAACGTCAAGTAAGTTCCTCCAGCATTCTAGAGAATGAGCAATGCAGATGGAAGTGAAGGCACATGGCACTACATCTAAAGTGATAAAAGGCCTCATTAGGTTATCAAGAAGTCAAAACACTTCCTGGCTAATAGGGGATAGCATACAATCTTAGGTCATGAGAAATGGAACCGTTTTACTGTTTTAAGACTAGCCTCTGGTAGCATTTCAGTTGTTTCTCTCCTGTCTATTAGGTGGCGACTCACTTGTCACAAGCTGAAGGATTGGGACACTGTGGCTACTTTTAGTAAAGGAGCCCAAAAGTTGCCTAAAAGCCCTGTTTCTGTGAGGGTGATGGAAGGCTTTAGGATGCAAAAATTTTAGGGGAACAGGGAAAAGCACTTTGGCATTGTGGCTTCACGACATTATAACCCCATCTTTGATATCCAGATATCATATTCAAGGTATTGTCTTGATCTTGTCTTTGTTTTTGTAGTTTTTCAGCCTTTTCCATGGCCTCTAAAAATATTGTTGATGTCGTTCTAATGTTTTTAGAGGGCAAGGAAGTAAATGGTCATATTGTTTTTTTGATTAAGAGTGGTGTTGAAGATGTTATTGTTGTATTATGGGCTCCCCCATTGTTTGTTCTTTGTGTCACTGAGATCCAAAGCAGGATGACCAGGACTATGTGATTGGTGAGAGTATGACATTACAAAACAATCAAAGTTAACACTTGTATTTAATTTATCGCTAAGGAAGAACATAAAATACCTGGGGAAAAAGTCAAATGTAGTCTTATTTCACACAGAATCTACATGGCATTTATACAGGGTGTCCCCTAATCACAATGTATATAACATAAAATAATGTAAAAAAAAGGTTATTAGAGAAGATAAAGGTTCAAAGTATTTCCTTTTGAATTACACAGTAAGAGATAAAATACAAACTAAATTAATAGCCTCCTTTCTGTTTTTGCTCTGGATTTCTTAATTTAAAAGAAAGACTAACATTTTTTTATAATTATAAGCTTTATTTTTCGGATGTTGTTTTTCTTCATACTGTGTTTTCCAGCATGCATTTTTTGCTTGCAGTGTTAGGATTTCGCCACATATTCTTGTTTCTGCTTTTTACTGGAGGTGAATTGATTCATTGTCTGAAGGACAAGGATGTCACGTTGGTTTAGAAGCAAAACAATGAAGTTTTTTCCCTTACTTTACATAGAGGCCTTCTGTTTTGGGTTATACACAGTAAAAGGTAAGCGCCTAAAATATGTGGGGCTGAGACAGATTTAAAGAGATAGAGTTATGTTATGCTTTTGTATAAGTTGTATGAGTTGTATGAATTGTTACATCTCACAGCTAGTAATAGCAAGTGCAGGTACATTTTGGGTATCACAGACAATAGGCCTGCACCTCTTCTTATTATGGACACTATTTTAATGCTGGATGGGTTTCATCAAACACAGTTGAAAAAGCAGGAGACAGCACAGACAGACACCTGGCACAAGTCTGTGCACAACACATGTATATTTACCAATGGGAAACACTTTTCCCTCATTCAGCACCCAAGCACAGTAGAAAGCCCAGTCAAATATACAGCACACAGCAATTCTCCCCTCTGTTCTCCCACCTTCACTCCTCCTGGCAAGCTTCATCCTCCTACTCCCAACTCTCCGAATCGAGTGAGATGGCTCCTTTCATAGAGCACCTCCAGATGTCCCATGAACTCTTTCTGGCAGAACATCTAGGTATGGCAGAAGTGTTGCAATAAAGGGCTTTGCAGTTCTCCATGCAACCCCTGGTGGTGATCATGGATCTCAACAGGGCTGAGCTTCCAAGCTCCAAGCCCCTGGCACTTTACCAAGCCAGGGAGGCTGCCCTATGTCATTCTGGGGGAGGTAATGTCCCATACGAGCTCTGGCCTTCCAACAGTAAGGTGTCCCAGCTGGGTAAGAACCCCCATCACTATATACATACAGTATATATATTTACCAAATCAATGCATGAGTCAAGAACCACCCAGCATGGATGAAAGATCCAGACCACAATTTAATTTGTATTATGCCATCGCTTCATTATTTCTGCTGGTTCTGCTGGCAAGAAATAAAAATAAAAGTGGTAAATTAAATTATACAAGGAATGAATCAACAGAAAATCAATATAATACTTAGTAATGTAGAAAAGTATTATATTGTTTTTCTGTTGACTCATTTGAGGTGAGAGAAGACATGCAGGTGATGGGTGTAACAGAACAAGATGCAGAGGACAGAAAGATATGGAAGAAGATGATCTACTGTGGCAACCCCTAATGGGAGCAGCCGAAAGAAGAAGAAAGACTTAGCAATGCAGAAAATCAATACAGCATACAGCAATCTACAAAATGTTCAAAACTGAGATAAATGGAAGTCCTGCTGCTGCAGTACAACAGTCATGGTGTCCCACTTTTAACATGAGCTTTGATACAGTGCACGCCAGAAGTTAAAGATAAAAACTTGCTAAAACACAAGATTAAGAGGATTTTATGTCACTCTGAATATTACTAAATTTAACTTTTACTCGTACCATAATTAGCAGCTACAATAAAATGTTAAAAAATCAGTCTAGTTTCAAATGCTCTTACTTTGTTCTTTTTTATTCTTGTATTTATTTTTAAACAATGTTGCATCTGAACGAAGTCAATGAAGTACAAATCATTTTCTTTGTCAACCAGCCACATATATTTGCTTAACCTGTTTGACAATTAGCCTGCTGTTGATTCAGTATGTGGAGCCACATGAGCTGGGTGTTTACTAAAAAAAGGAATTACATAAAACAAAAGGGCAATCTTTTAATGTATTTGCACAGACAAGAGAGAAGCTCTTATTGAGGATAATGGGCACTTTGTAAGAAAAGCAGAAACAAAATCCTTATTGATACTAAGAGTTTCCTAATATATCAAAAGGCAGTTTGTGATACTCTGTTTATGGTCATTAATACTACATTGTGAATTGATTAATGCATTCTATCATTTCTCACGGTGGTGCCTTACACCTCCCTTAGTCATGGATTCACATGCTGGTCTTTATGGAGTTTTGTTGTCTTCTCTATGAGATTGGTTCTGTCATTACTTCAGGTTTGATTGCACAGACATATATGATAGATTAGTTGGAGACTCTGATTGATCCTGTAGGCGAAGGTGTGGGTGGGTGTCAGAGCCTTTAACAATACTTGGTTGTAGCACCTTTGGCAGCGATTACAGCCTGGAATCTTCTTGGGTCTGATCTAACAAGCTTTGCACATACAGATTTGGGAAATTTCTGATATTCTTCCACACAGATCCTTTCAAGCTCTGTCAGGGTGGATGGAGACTGTTAGTAGACAGTGTGAAAGAATGAGTCTCAACACACTGAAAAAGGTTTGGGGCAGCCACCCGTATATTGTTCCTGGCTGCAAAAGATTTAAATTCAACACAATTATGTTGCTTGTTTGAGTTCCCAGAATGAACTGACTTAGTTAGGCAAGATGGAGGATTTTATAGTCTGTAACCCGGAAGTGACTTCAGTCTGGGAGCCGGAACCGGAAGTGATGTCAGTCTAGGTGCTGGAACAGGAAGTGACGTCAGATCAGGCAGGTTTTCCCGTATTTGATCTGCAGAAATAGCAGAAACAGGTTTAGAGCACCCTGCCACCCCCTGGCCTGGCGGGTAATCACCTCCTCTTGATCCAGTCATCTCGCTCCTAGTCGCACGTGTGTGACAACAGCTATTTCAGTTCTCTCTGGAGATGCTTGATTGGTATTAAGACTGGGCTATGACTGGGCCACTAAACCTAATCCACTCCTGTATTGTCTTTGCTTTGTGCTTAGGATCATTGTCCTGTTGGAAGGTGAATCTTCTGCCTTGTCTGAAGTCCACAGCACTCTCGAACATATTTGCATTAAGGATATCTCTGTACTTTTCTCTATTCAGTTTTCTCTCATCCCTCAATAAGTCTACTGCCATGGACCAACAACCACACTGCATTATGTTGTCACCACCACATTTCACCAGTGGATTGCTGTTGCACAGGTGATAAGCAATGCCTGATTTCCTCTAGATGTGATGCTTAGAATTGAGGCCAATCAGTTTTATCTTGGTTTCACCAGACCAGAGAATCTTTTTTTTCATAGTTTGAGAATCTTTTAGATGCCATTCTGCCAACATCAGGTGGACTTTCATGCGTCATCTGGCAATTGAGCCATAAAGCACAAATTAGTAGAGTGTTGTACTGGTGGATGTCCTTGTGGAAGTTTATCTTTTTCTCCACATAGATTTTCTGGAGCTCAGCCACAGTGGTTGTTGGTCATTACTCTTACTTTTCTCTCATGATTGGCAAGTTTGGTTGGGTAGCCAGCTCCAGATGGAGTCAAGGCTGTCCCAAAGTTATTCCATTCAATAATGACAGAGGCCTCTGTGCTGTTGGGAACCTTCAATGCTGCAGAATTTTGTTCTATAGCCTTCCCCAAATCTGTGCCTCTACACAATCCTGTCTCAGGGAATTCCTTTGGACCTCATGTCTTTGTTTTTGCTAAGCTGTGGCACCTTTTATAGATGGGTATGTACCTTTCCTAATCATGTATAATCAGTTGAATTGACCACAGGTGGACTCCAAACAAGATACAATATAGGAACATCTCAATTTTGATCAATACAATGGGACGCACCTGAGCCAGATTTCAGGTATCAAGGAAAAAGGTCTGAATACTAATGTCTTTGGGATATTTTTAAAGCTTTGCAAAAATTATAAAATCCTGTTTTTGGCTTGACATTCTGGAGTATAGAGTCTTGCTTGATGTGGGATGAAATCCATTTAAACAATTTTAGCATAAGGCTTCAACACAGAAAAATGTCCAGTGTTATGTCATGTCCAGTCCCTTCATATCAATCAATGCAAGAGTTTTACTGGATAGGTAGATATAGTATGACAAGTACCTTGTAGCAGTTAGACACTACATACATTACATACCTCAACGTTTCTTAACCTTTAAGTTTTTGAGACCCGAGTTTTCATAACAGTTTTAATCGCGCCCCCCTTAACATTTTTTTGAAATGTAGATGCATATTTTATTATACCTACTTAACTTTTATCGACATTTACCTATGTAGTTTAAGTTAATTTGTTTTGGTTTCAACAGATGTTTTTTTCATATTTTTGATTGTTGTTTTCTTTTTTTCATATCTTCACGCCCCTCTTTTTATTACTTCGCGCCCCCCTAGGGGGGCCCGCCCCACAGGTTGAGAACCACTGACATACCTTCTATGTGTTAGCTTACCACTACTTGGTGTGCATTATTTACGTTGTATCTTGTATTATGCCTCAATGTATATATCCACGTAGAGCAAGTTCTGTATCAGCAAATATGTTATTCAAGTGCCTGCATTGAAGTGAATGTCAGCATGGACAAATTAATTTGCATGAAGTCAATTTGGCTGCTGCCAGCAATGAGCACATCTCACAGCAATCAACCTGTAGTCAGTACTAATCACACCACAACAATAAATTCTGGAAAAAGCAATAGTTTTCCAAAAGAATGTTTCAACTTTTTCTCAGCCTGAAATAAGCATTTCATTGTTTTTTTTTAAATGAATCATTTGCAGTTCCATTTAATTTTCTATTTTCATTTAATGTGATGAACACATTATGGCACATTCAGTTTCTTGCTTTGTTCGCCAGTCATTTTATTTCAATATAATCATTTTCACAATGTCATTTACTGTAGTTAGGTGGTAATACAGTACTTCGCATGATTGATTTTGTTGGTGGGTTTACATAAAAGGTTATGCAATTTCTTTTCATTCAGACACTATTGCATGGGAAATTACTAGAAAAGTCAAAGTTTTTACTGAGAATGGAGTTTATCGGGAATTATTTGGTTAATCCTTGAAGAAAAAGCCAATCGTGGCTCGGTGGCTTAGATAAATGTACCACTGTGTTGCAGCACACAGAGGGAAGTCTACATGTCCTGCCATGGGTAATTATTTTCTGACACCTCTGCAATACATGACACTGGAATCAGCACACATTATGTGTGGAGCTGGCATATCTAGTTAGGTGATAAGGCACAGCAGAGCAGGTTTAAAGGCTGTTTACATACAAAACAGGGCAAGTTTGTTCTAAATTTTAAAGTTAGTCATAAAACTAAACAGAACTGCGTGATGGATAAATTAAAAGCTGAAAAAGAAGATGCAAAGTAAAAAACAATTGATTAAAGTGTACAATGCCAATAATTCATAATTCATAGATCATATCTCTCTGCTGCTGTCTGCTGAATTTTCTCATCAGGAGACAAAAGGTGGTGAAGGTAGGCAGTATCATTTCAAACACCCTCATTCTCACTAGAGGCGCATGTTAGGAGTGTGTCCATCATCCTTTGCTGTATTTCCTCTGCGCCTGTGACAGCACAGCTACATATACAGCTCTAACTCCTTTGTGACGTCTGTGGATGAAACAGAGGAGGTGGACTGCATCTCAAGTGAGAACAGCAGCTATTATGTGGATGAAGTGGTCAGACTTGTGCAGTGGTGTCATGCCAGTCAGTTTGAGATGGTCATGGACTTTAGGAGAGTTTCACAGAGGAATCACACCACCCTTGTCATCAATGGTATACCTTGAGACAGGATAAGTAGTTTTAAGTACATCAGGGTTCATACTGCAGAGGACTTGACATGGACCATATATACAGATTCTGTTATCAGTAAAGCCAGACAGAGGCATTACCACCTTAGGCAGTTTAGGAGATTTAACCTATTAGAACAATCTTGACAAGGGCAGGCCATTCAGCCCAACAAAGCTTGCCAGTTCTATCCACTTATTTCTTCCAAAAAACATCAAGTCGAGTTCTGAAAGTCCCTAAAGTCTTACTATCTAACACATTACTTGGTAGCTTATTCCAAGTGTCTGTGGTTCTCTTTGTAAAGACAAACTTCCTAATGTTGTGTGAAATATCCCATTAACAAGTTTCCAACTGTGTCCCTATGATCTTGATGAACACATTTTAAAATAGCAGTCTCATTTCACTGTACTAATTCCCTTCATAATTTTAAACACTTCAATCATGTCACCTCTTAATCTTCTTTTACTTAAACTGTAAAGGCTCAGCTCTTTTAATCTGTCCTCATAATTCAAACCCCTGTAGCCCTGGAATCAGCCTAGTCGCTCTTCTCTGGACCTTTTCTAGCCCTGCTATGACCTTTTTGTAGCCTGGAGACCAAAACTGCACACAGTACTTCAGATGAGGCCTCACCAGTGTGTTATAAAGCTTGAGCAGAACTTCCTTGGACTTGTACTCCACGCATCAAGGTGCTATATAATACTAACATTCTGTTAACCTTCTTAATGGCTTCTGAACACTGTCTGGAAGTCGATAGCTTAGAGTTCACTTCTTCTTCTTCTTTCAGCTGCTATGACTCCTAAATCCTTCTCATAAGGTGTACTCTCGATTTTTCCGACCGCCCATTGTGTATTCAAACCTAACATTTTTACTTCCTATGTGTAATACTTTACATTTACTGACATTAAATTTCATCTGCCACAAATCTGCCCAAGCCTGTATGCTATCCAAGTCCTTCTGTAATGATATAATGGATTCCAAATTATCTGCTAATCCACCTATCTTGGTATCATCTGCAAACTTAACCAGCTTGTTACTTGTATTCCTATCTAAATCAAATATTCTAAAGACGTTTTACTTTGGAGCCATTGAGAATGTCCACACTGAGTGCATTCCTGTGTGGTAAGGGAACTGCACTATCCATGTGCGGAAATCTCTGCAGCGGTATGTGTGCCTAGTTGAGAACATCACTGGGACTCCACTATCTGTTCTACATGATATCTTCAACCACATTAGCTTGGTCAAGTCTTTCTGGATATTCATGGACTCCATTGATCCCCATAATAAGCTATTTAAGCTGCTGAAGTCAGGTAGAGGATTAAGTAGCTTAAAAACTCAGACTTAAAGATCCTGTGGGAGCTTCAACCCATATGGCATCAGATTGTTAAACAAACACCATTTCTTTTGCTTTTCCATTTGGAGCACAGACAGTGAAGAGACTTGCTCATGGTCACAAGCACCAGTAAGGGGAATAAAACTCTGTTTTTGAAAGAGCCTGCACATTTTTGTGTTATGCTTTAAACAACACAGGTAGTGTAATAGCAGTAGTTCCAAATCTGCTTTGTTAATAAATGTAAGTTGTAAATGTAAATGTAAACAAGTACCTTCAGTAACAATACAAAAGGAGAAATATCATGGCTGTGCAGAGGGGCCTTCACATACTCTAACGGTACACTGGAGGACCTTGGAAGAATGAAGGTGAAGAATCACTGAGATTAACTATGTCTAATTTCTTAAAGAAGTATTTTGTGATGTACTGTAAAGAGGTATAAAAGCTTTCAAAGGATCTTCATTTTGACAATACTGATTCCTCTGGGGAAGGTAAGATGACAGTTTGTCTATTAACAAAATGTTTGATGTTTTTCATTGCACTACAAATGTGTTTAAAGAGATCTACATATTTCCTTGTAATAATCATTTACAGGCATTTAAACTGTTCTGATAAAATAACAAAAAAATTATCCAGACTGGTATAACATGCCAGACAATTTATTTATTTTTTCTTTTAAGTACAATATATGTGGCTCAGAACAATTTCTGGCAGACATCCAGATATGAAGAGCTTTGTTGTTTGATTGGTTACACGCCTTTACTTGCAGCAACCACAACGCCTCTCATTTAGTCAGGATTTAAAAGGGTGGAGGCAGATCTGCTTACTTCTGTTTGATACATCACAAAGTAAAGAATATTAGGAAATAATTGTTTTGAACCCTTAAGCATTTCATTTAAAAATAGAACATTGGAAAATTATGTCTGGCTCATCAAGCCTTTCAGCTGCTCATCAGTTCAAAGTATAAAGAAATATACAGGATTCAGAAAACATTTTGACCAAAATAAGACCAGAGAATCAGAATGTTTCTTTGTGTGCTCTGTTTTCCAGTTCCAGTAATCTTATCATGCTTTCTTTTTCTCTTGTTTTATTAATTTTTTCTCCTTTATCTGAATTACCTCTCACATACTCTTGGGGGTTTGTACCACTGGGTGGGATCTGATTTATCTTTTTACTGAAAATGATTTCTTATTATATTTAATTTTGGCTTTTTGATTCTTAATATAAATTTGATTGTAAGTTAAAAGAAGAAGGAAAATGATTGGCTGGCCTGAAGCACATTGAATCATACATCTGGATTGGTATGTAGTTTTAGTATGTTATATAAAAACTGGTTAAAATGGTAAAATATAGGTTGGATAACTTAAGGACATCATGCTGTGACACACAAACATTTTCCTCCATTACTTTTCCTGTTTTGTATAGAGCCTAATGCACAGCTTGTGAGACTGGTTGAGTTGATAAGCACCTGCAAAAAAGAAATCAAATGAACTATTAAAGGAAGCACTAAAATGTAAAGCTGTAGTTGTGACGGAGCATGAACATGAAAAAAAAAGAAACTGAAATATAAAAAAACTGTGAGCATTCTGAAGCAAAAAGTGTAGAAACATCAGAAGACAGACTGAGCGCTTCTGAGAAGACAAGCCTGTATACTGCAAAACATGACAGACTGATTTGGCAAGACGTTTTCCAAATGTATATTACTCATGAGTAAACAAATTAAAATCTTTGAGGTTCCAAGGGGAAAAAATATGTTACTTGAAAAACAACAGTAAAAATATTTTTGTGGCATATTTTGTGAACTCTGCATGTGATCTACATTGTCCACATTCATGCAGATTAATTAGGGTCCTTACTGGATGGTCCTGGTCAAAGAAAGGGAGGCTGTACTATCAATATCAAAGTGAAGAGAATGAAATCAAAGAAAGCTAGAGCAGAGCCTCCTCCTTAAAGCTGCTGTTGTGGTTGTCCAGTCTGCTTTCTTATCTCTGATGACACTGCTATTGTGGGCTGCATCAGGAGTGGGCAGGAGGAGGAGTACAGGAAGCTAATCAAAGACTTTGTTAAATGGTGCGACTCAAACCACTTACATCTTAACACCAGCAAAACCAAGGAGCTGGTGGTGGATTTTAGGAGGCCCAGGCCCCTCATAGACCCTGTGATCATCAGAGGTGACTGTGTGCAGAGGGTGCAGACCTATAAATATCTGGGAGTGCAGCTGGATGACAAATTGGAGTGGACTGCCAATACTGATGCTCTATGTAAGAAAGGTCAGAGCAGACTATACTTTCTGAGAAGGTTGGCATCCTTCAACATCTGCAGTAAGATGCTGCAGATGTTCTACCAGACAGTTGTGGCGAGTGCCCTCTTCTACGCGGTGGTGTGCTGGGGTGGCAGCATAAAGATGAAAGATGCCTCACGCCTGGACAAACTTGTTAAGAAGGCAGGCTCTATTGTAGGAGTTAAGTTGGATAGTTTAACATCTGTGGCAGAGCGACGGGCATTAAGCAAACTCCTGTCAATCATGAATAATCCACTGCATCCACTGAACAGTGTCATCTCCAGGCAGAGGAGTAGCTTCAGTGACAGACTTTTGTCACTGTCCTGCTCCACTGACAGACTGAGGCGATCGTTCCTCCCCCACACTATGCGACTCTTCAATTCCACCCGGGGGAGTAAATGCTAACATTTTATTTTTATTTATTTATTTATTTTATTACTATTTAATTTAATATTGTTTCTTTGTATCAGTATACTGCTGCTGGATTATGTGAATTTCCCCTTGGGATTAATAAAGTATCTATCTATCTATCTATCTATCTATCTCTGTATTAAAAAAAAATCCTGGTGAGAAACACTAGGGAGACAAGATGTGAGAAGACCCGTGAGATGAAAGAGATTGGCCACGGAGCGTCTCGCGAGGACCTTAAACATGACACTTTGTGCCAAGAGATTGACCCAGGACCGTCTCGTGGGGACATAGAACATGAGATTCTTGCAAGACCCGCCCTATTTACAACTAATATCAAATAAGACCACGGGCAGCAAAACACTCAGTCGTGCAAAGGCTTTGAGCACATGCAGATCCAGGGCTCTCAGCGCATATAAAGCGTATAAGGACAACACGTTATAAATGAAACGTAGATGACTAAGTGAAGAAGAAAGCAGCGCAGAGAAAAGAGACTCAAAAGCATTGGAGAGAAAAAAAAAAAAAAGAATAATCTAGGTGCAAATTCAGAAAATAAGGAAAGTAATTATCAGCCCAGAACAAGTGGAATTAAATAAAAAGCATGTCCAATCGGGTTCAGAATTAAAAGACAGAGAGTAAAAGACAAAGTAGAACTTCATAAAGACGTTCACAAACGTTGGCGCTAAACACAAGCAGAGCAAGTTAGAGATTATGAAAACTGGAATTCAAAAGACTCAATAAAAACATAGGCGCAAAATACATACAGAGCAAGATGCAGAATATGAAAGAAGAAAAAAATGACTGCGTCAAAACAAAGAAAGTAAACATCCCATTAGTGCAAACAAACAGAAATTATTACTCGGAGAAATAATGAAAAGGCGAATAGAGATCGAATATATGGACATAGGTGATATGTCAGAAGTATGTAAATATTGTAAGGCTTTGAAGTTTAAGTCAGAGAATTTCAAAAATGGAGTTTACCGCACATGCATTTATTGGTTACTTTGCAAAAACAATTAACTGCTGATGATGTAGATCATTTTGTCTGTGCTGAAATTTCAAACAGAGAAACCTATCCTGAATTATGTCATTAAACACGTCTCACTGACCTCATTTAAAAGATTCAGCACATTGGGACTCGAAAGAATCCAAATATTGCTTTTACAGAAGTTCTGAAATAAAGTGAAACTAATGAAACAGCAACAATTCAAAGAAAAAAAAAATCTTAAAAGTGTGTATCTGGAAAACCAAAAACGGGGGTTGGTTAGCGAAGCGAGCAGGGGGCGAAGCCCCCTAGTTTTTATAAAAAAAAAATAAAAAATAAATAATTCTAAAAGACTGTTATTAAGTATTTGCCAAATGTTTTTCCCTTCTTGATATCCAGTGGCAGCTCATTGTGTCACAGTTAGCCTGACCAGTTTGTCAGCATAGTGAATGAGAGATGAGGACATCACCTGCTACAAACCCAGTGCCAGGTCATTGTATTATCTTTTCAAAATGAAAATCTAATATATTTTGCAGAATGTCCAGTTTAAAGATTGGTGGTCAGTTGGTCTAGCTCAGACAGACATTGCCATTTGTATATATGAGAAGAATGTGCCAACTTCAGCCTAACATTGTAATGAAACTGTAAGATGATGTTTACCAACCTGCCACCATATTGCCCATGTACAGATATACAGAAACTGGCTCTATATTTCTATCCACACAGGGGAGAGGAGGAGTAAACAGACAAGAAGCAATTGGGTCTTGTCCAGGAGCAAGATGAATGACAGGGAAAACGTGCCAGCAATGGTGGCAGTTCTTCTAGAACACAGCACTACAAGACCACACTGTTATTTTATTGTGACACATGATCAGAGATATCATTTTAAAGGACATTATAAAGAGTTAGAAAGAAGAGTAGAAATTGAAGACTGTAGAAGATGCTTACAAATCAACTCCGGACCTATGACCATTGAACCAAATGTATACAAATTATAAAGGGATTCATTTTAGGAAGGTTTAACACTATAGGAAGAATTTGATGTCCAACACACATGAAAATGAATCTGTGGAGTAACATTCAGGTGGGTTCGGAGACTTGGTTAGCTGGTTCAAAACTTGGAGCATTTTTAAATTTTTTAGTCACTTCAGCAAAGCGTTTGTTATCACAAATTTTTTTGTTATGTATTTTTGTAACAGAAAGTCATATTCAAAAATAAAAGTGATATCACAATATAATTGCATGTGCTTGTAGTGTACCTAAAATCCACCCATCCATTTTAATAATAATAATAACAATAATAATAATAATAATACAATTCATTTATATAGTACCTTTTCCATGCTCAAATCTCTTTACAGACTGCTATTATACAGGGCATACAAAATACTGGATACAAATAGTATCTGCATTAAATACTAAATAAAGATTAAATACAGTACATACAAAGCTTTTAAACAGAATAAAAGACAATAAACCAGAATAAAATACAAATACTAAAAAAAACCTGAGAAAACAAAGTAATTTGTGATACAAAAACAAATCACCCCGAATATCTGAACAAAGTGGGTAAACTAAAAGAAGAGTGAGAATGTCAGAGTAAGTTAAATGCCTCTCTGAGCAAATGAGTTTGATGTTGTCTCTCTATTATAAAAGAAAATCTTGAGACAAGACTATTGCAAAGAGATTTTTTCAAGTCCCACGAGATGAGACTATTGCCAAGAGATTTTCAATAGACTATGCTGAAGCAATTGGTGGTGATGGTGCGGAAGATGAAAACATCAACTTACAATATCTCGTAGAATATCTACAACCATTAACACAGTCTGGTCTTTCATCGCCCAAATTACTATTGAAAGAAGAATTTATCGTAATGTTATTGCGTGTAAAATTTTAACAGGTGACAAGAATAGTAATGTAGTACATTTTGCACAGATAACATTAGACACCAAAAGAGATTTTGATATGCCATTCCTATTAAAACGTTTACAGTTTCCCATTAGAATAGCTTTTGCTATGACAGTTAACTAATCACAGGGACAAACATTCGAAAAAGTCTGTTTATTTATTAGAGAGAAAGAAAAGATATTCACTCACGGGCAGTTATATGTTGCGTTGTCATGATGTAATTCCAAACACGGAATCAAAATTCAGTGCAATATTGACAAAAAGTTAATTCCAAATATTGTTTTTACTGAGGTTTTACAGTAAATTAAGTTTAAAAAGTATTTGCATGTGTAGACGCTAGGGGTCGCTGTTGCCCCGTGAATCCCAACAGACAGTCGTCCAAGACACACGTGTAAAAGCACCAAGTATAACTTTTAATATTTTTCTTAAATAAAGTGCACAAAGCACCACACTTGCCACAATTAACAACCATCCAATAATCAATAATCCTACAAATATAAAACAATCCTCCACTCCCAGCAGTTCCGTCACACACCCTCACAATTCCGGCTCCGCTTGCTGGGTCTCACACAGTCCTTTATATATTCCTTTAACCAGAAGTGCTTCTCCTCTTCTTCCAGATCAAACACCACATCATCATTCCTCAAGCATCCCGGAAGTACTGTGAGTTTCTGTCCTCATGACTCCAAAGTACTTCCGGATTGTAGGAAAATTAGAAGTCCCCAGGTCCTTTATAAGCTCCCCCTGGCAGCACGCACGACACTCAACATGACTGAGAAAATGGACTCCATGTCCCCTGATGCCCTGCGGGAATCCGGGGTACAGTTACCGTCCAGGGTAGCTGCCACCTAGCATCCTGGGGGAGGCAGTGTCCTGGAAAGGCTGCCCTTTTCGATTCTTCCCATTCTGGGATGTCCCGATTGGATTGAGCTGCATGCCGTCTATCACACATGTTAATTTCAAAGCCAAACAGAACAAAAATGTATAACGCAACGAATACCTCTAATGAAACATGAAACATAATTCTTTCAATTTGTTACATTTTACTATTTTTTACTATGGTTAATTACTCACTGTAATGTAAAATAGTTAGGTCTATTATGCATATGCAACAATTCCCATGAAAATAACAATCTGTTTAAATGATACATTCGCTTCCCCATATGTTAGCGGCAGAGTCGCAAAGTGACAAGCACGTAGCGCTCATCTGGGGGTTGGTGAGCAAAAAGAGCAGGGAGCAGAGCCCCCTAGTTTTTTAAAAGAATGAATCGAGTCAGCAGATCTTGTTAATTTAGGGAGTTCATTCCAAAGTCTGGACATTATACAGCTGAGGGCTTTGTCACCCATTGAGTGCAGGTTAGTTTGAGGCAGAACAAGATTGCTGGAATCTGTGGACCTTGGTGAATTGACAGGGGCTCAGTGATGGAGGAGATTACTAATGTATTCTAGTGCGAGGACATTTAAAGCTTCACAGATCAGTAATAGAATTTTATATTCAATTATATAAGACAGGGATTCAGGGAAGATGGAACAGGATGGTTATTATATGCTCAGTTTTACACATCTGTGTGCAGAGTTTTAAACTAACTGGAGTTGTGATAACAGATTAGAAGGGGCCCATACCAGTAGGGAGTTACAGTGGTTGATGTGAGATGTAATAAAAGCATGGACAAGTTTTTCAGCATTAGAAATGGAGAGGAATGAGCAAACATGAGATATGTTGTGGAGATGAAAGTAAGAATTTTTTCTGAATGTGATTTTTCTTGTTAGAATAAGAAAAGGGAGGAATAGAAAATGATTCACACACGTGCGAATAGGAGGACACTAAGTGGACAAAAAGAAGGCAATTTCATGCCAGGCCAAGGGGTGGCAAGATGCACTAAACTTTCCTCTGTTCCCTCTGCAGACCAGATACGGGAAAACCTGCCTGATTTCTCTGCAAAGACATCACTTCTGGTTCTGGCACCATGAAAGATGTCACTTCCAGTTCTGATGCTCCAAAAGACGCCACTTCTGGTTCCGGTGCCCCGAAAGATGTCACTTTTGGTTCCGGTGCCCCGAAAGACATCACCTCCGCTCCTGCCATCCAAGATTCTACTATTCTACTAACTACTATTCTCATCCTCCTTGATCTGAGTGCGGCCTTTGATACTATTTGTCATACTTCTCTCCTTACTAGATTATCTCTGATTAGAATTACCCACACTCCACTTGATTGGTTTAGATCCTACCTCTCAGGCCGGACTCAGTTCATTCAGCTTAAAACTTTCACATCCCAACCCACCACTGTTACTTCTGGTGTGCCGCAGGGCTCTGTCTTGGGGCCTCTTCTTTTTATTATTTACCTTCTTCCCCTTGGCAATATTTTTTGTAAATATAACATTAATTTTCACTGTTATGCTGATGACACCCAGCTGTACCTTGCTAGTAACCCCACCTCTTCCTTTCCACCACCTTCGCTTATTGACTGCATTGCTGAAATTAAATCGTGGTTTTCTTCGAATTTTCTTAAATTAAACAGTGACAAAACTGAGGTTCTCCTCATTGGTTCAAAGTCATCATTATCCAAAGCCAACAATCTTTGTCTTATTATTGATAACTCTGTTGTTTCTCCATCACCTCAGGTCAAGAGTCTGGGTGTCATACTCGACAGTACTCTATCTTTCCAATCTCACATTAATAACATCACCTGGTCTGCTTACTTCCACCTACGTAATACTAATCGCATTCACCCCTTCCTCACTCCCCATACCACTGCCATTGTTGTTCATAGTCTTGTTACTTCTCGTGTGGACTATTGCAATTCACTCCTCGTTGGTCTCTCTAATAAATCTCTCCATAAGCTTCAGCTAGTCCAGAATTCTGCTTGCCCGCATCATTACTCAGACCCCATCTATTCACCATATTACTCAAGTTTTGCAGCAGCTTCATTGGCTCCCAATTAAGTTTCGAATTGATTTTAAGATTCTGCTATTGGCATTTAAGGCTATTCATAACCTTGCCCCTCCATATCTGTCTGACCTTCTTCATGTTGCCATTCCCTCCCGCAACCTTAGATCCTCTTCCTCCATCCATCTGACCGTACCTCTCGCCCGTCTAACCACCATGGGGAGCAGAGCATTTAGCCATTCTGCTCCCAAGCTCTGGAATTCATTGCCTACCGAGCTTAGAAATATCAAATCATATTTATCCTTCAAATGTAAACTTAAAACGGATCTGTTTAAAATGTCTTTTTCTTTATGATTACAGTGGTTATGTTTGGTTTTAATTTTTTATATTTTCTGATGTTTTTAGTTGTTTATAATTGTGTCTTTTATTTATTTATTTATTTATTTATTTATTTATTTATTTATTTATTGTTTGTTCGTGTCCTTGATTTCTCAGAAAGCCGCCTTGTATAAATAAAAAGCATTATTAAGAATACATAATTTCCAGGACCTGGTCTTCCCCTTGGGATTAATAAAGTATCTATCTATCTATCTATCTATCTATCTATCTATCTATCTATCTATCTATCTATCTATCTATCTATCTATCTATCTATCTATAAAGACGCCATTTTGACTCAATGAATCAGTTCAACTTGAGAACTTGACCTGTGCACTTCAGTGCTTATTTAAAACCATTGCAGCCAGGTATAACATATGGGTGGCTGCCCCAAACCTTTCAGTGTGTCCAAGGCTGATTTATTTCACACAAGATACAATGCAAAGTCTGATGATATCATCACTAACTGAATGAGAAGGAGCTCATTTCCTTAAGCTGAGCTTTAGTGCCAATATACACGACTTTAGATTTGTTGCAGTTTAATTTTAAATAAGTATATTCCATCTGGGTTTTAATTTCACTGAGCCAAGTTGTAAGCTGAGCAAACTCTGATGAATTTTTACTTTTGACACTGAAATAGACCTGAATATCATTTGCATAAAAAATGACAATCCAGTCCTAGTCCAGTTTTCCTTTCCCAATTATCCAGGACAGGGTCATAGGGCAGCTAGCACCCATCCCTATAAAGGGTTCCAATCCATCTCAAAATTAACACATAAACACCAGAACCAATTTAGCAACCAGAGGGGAAACCAGAGCACTTGGAGGAAACCCACATGGACATTGGGAAAACAAGTCACAAAAAATATTTAATGTCATTTTACAACATCATGTAGCTGAAATTGCATTCATTTCAGAAGACTCCAACTTAAATAATAAAAGGTTTCATGTGCTACTGAATGTGGAGGATCTGGAGCTAATTTTAGGTTAAATTTAAAAAAAAAAAAATCATTTTCCAAAGAAGTACCTGACAGAGACTTAAAATCTGTGCTGTAGCAATAAACTCAAATTGTTAGCTGCATTTAAACATGATACATGGCAGAACATCGTGGTGCTTTGTCAATAAATTGCAGTGTCAGAGAAATATTGAATCATATAGATATTGCAGCCATGAAGTTGTTTTTAGTGTTACAGAAATACTGAGTATTTAGTTACTGTATCATAAAGTGTCACAGAGTCATTTTTTATACATACAGTATTTACATAAGTTGAGCTGCCTTTATTTTTTTACTTTTACACCCATGAACATCTTGTCACTTAAGTGCTTTGAATTAAAGCAGCAGGAGAAGTGAGCTGCTGTGATTGAGATTCCCATAGGAAGCTGCACAGAGATGAGCATGGAATGGAACGTAGGCAGAATCAGACTGTTAGCATATAATAAGACTGACTTCTGCATTCTGGTTAAGTGGGAGATAACACATACCTAGTACGATGATGAATAAGCAATATTACTAACATAGCTAAATACATATATAGCTAAATACATACATATTGCAGAAATAATAAATGCATATCTAACATAACACCTTTTGAAATGCCAATACTAGGTCAACCAACCCCACCTACATCTGACTCACCCCATTCTAAAATGTACCTGTTCCAGCATGCACAACTGCAGATGTCTCACTGTTTTGCTGTCAGGAGCATCTGTCAAACAAGGATAGTACGATACGAGTATATATACAAGTTGAGACAGCCACTCTAAAACTGACGTAACAAACTAATTTGCAGTTAAAATTTCACAGATTGTTTGTCTTTTTTTTTAAGACAGATGAGTACGCAACTGCTTTTCAATGGGAGATTTTGAAATTTAAAAAATGTGTACAGTGTTCTGTACTCAAGGTATCCCAATGATAACTGGATTGCCCCAATAAATTTCTTTTCAGGAATAAGTGTGCCAAAATTTAACAAAACCATTCCACTGAGAGCTGAGTTGTTTCATGCAGACAAACAGGCAACTGTAGTAGGTGTTTTTTGCGAACACAACTGGAGATCATAGCAAAGGAGAGAATTAAAACAAAACCGAGAGGTATTATGAACAATGCTGCTCATCTTCTCTGTAACACACTAAAACCTTCGGCTTCCAGCCAATGAATCATTCAGCAGAAGTGTGTCAATAAATTTTACTGGGGGTCCTTGATTCCAAAAGCAATATTTCTCCATATTGCCTTACTGGGAGTGGGTGTCAGATATCTATCTATCTATCTATCTATCTATCTATCTATCTATCTATCTATCTATCT
>JANRMT010062791.1:145901747-145916867 GCA_026402145.1 Polypterus bichir lapradei
TCTATCTATCTATCTATCTATCTATCTATCTATCTATCTATCTATCTTACAAAGGTAATAAACTAGAACAATTTCATTGTTTGTCTACTCCACTATGAAGTACTCTTCTTGCACTAAGAAAAAACAAGACTGGAGTTTCCCCCAGTATTTCAGTATTTGAATGTATTCCTATGAAAAGTTTTGTAAAAGAATACTTTTTTACATTTTATTAATTTTGACACAACACCTTCAGAATTTAACAATAACGTAAACCTGGGTATAGTAAAAAGCAACTCCTCACTGTCTATGTGCATATTGTATTATCACATTGTTAGTGACTTTTATGTTGAAAGTATGAATTGTACCAACATTTGTGGGAAAGAATGAAATGGAGTGAAGATGATGGATTTCTAATCACAAAAATGTCATGAAGTGAATTTTTTTTTTTCCTTTTTCCAAATCTTAAAGTATTCAGCTCATTTCAGAGTTGAAAAAGATTAAATCAACAGTAAAACTGGAAAGATTGTTTTAAAGACGGTATGTGTAGCACCCCCTCTGTACAGAGTGGAATATGCTTATTGGCTTCATCACACTGTTAGTCAAGTTACAGAATATAATTACCCAAAGGAAAGATGGGCTGTTTGACTTGCGATAGTACCTCACCATTTTGCTTCTGTACTTCTGAGTTTGGGCACCCAGCTTTAATGTTAAGAAAGAATTAAGTCTTTCTCTTGTAATGAAGATGTGTAAAAATGATTAAGGATCTGGATATGTATTCTGATATTAATGTTTCATTGGATTGCATCTCATAATTTGACACACTATTGTTTTTCTTCTGCTTTGGATTTATTTTGAATATTTTGAACACTTGCATGTTTTTTGTGTAATTTGGGACATATGTATTATGGGTAAGTACACTTTTTGTTTCTTTTAAAGCTGGTTTGTAATGAAGTAGGCTAATCTGAGCAACAGTGAGTTACTGAGCCCAGAAGTGGGCTTTCTGTGATCTTTCACCCCTGTAGCAACTATGCTTCTTTGGTGCATGCAAAAGGAAAATCTAGGGTCTACACTGCAGTCTTATTAGTCAAATACATGCAAGTTTCACACTAAAGGTAAAATATGGGGTACAAGAACTGTGATCCATTGCATGTTACCTACTGAGTCCCCACACTTCCTTTAGATATGTCTTAATGAAGGAAATAAAAGAACTATGAAAAGCAACCTGTCCAGATTTCACAAGTAACATTCTGTTTTTATTTTAGAATGTATTTATTATTTTTGCTTGTATTTAGTTGCTGGCATTTCACCTTCAGTTTTATAAGATAGTATACCATTTGATATTTCTGGTCACAATGATGCTGATGTTTAATTAGCATGCTTATTATAATATTTGTCAGTATCATTTTTGTTTTATTTATTATTATTTACCGCAGTAACATTTTGTATGTTAATCATCTCAATTATCTTTGTGGTTTCTCAGCTATTTTGTTGATGACTGTTGTGCTGGTTGCTAGCATGTGACTCAATACTGATGTGTGTGATCTCAGAGCATTCCAACTGTTCAAGTCACACATTGATGATACACACTGTCTGACATCCAGGTTGCAGATTATTAAATAAAAAATCAATTTAAATTTTGTGATTGTACTCCAATTATGGAGAGGTTCTCATAGCTGGCAGTATTTTTGGCTTTGTTTTTTCTTGACTCCAGTTTAGTTGTTTGAATCTGAATTGATGATTGTTCTCTTATTCCTTTTTGTCTATGATCCCTGTTTCATTTATAGACTACTCTCTTCATGTCCCTTTTGGCTTGATTTTCCTGTCTTGGTTCATTATAAATTACTATCTTCTATGTTTGTTTTGTTCACCATTTTTTTATTGTAAAGGTCAGAAGGGGACCAAGGTGCACAGGAATGAGGCCCAAATTCCTGTATAGTAGGCCAGTGTGCCATTCAGGGCTTTTCAGGCCAATCGCCCAGACAGAATGCAAAGGAGCCCTCTGGGAAATGGCAATACCATCCAGAATGAAGTAGTGAAAAGTAGCCAAAGGAGTACTAGAGATCACTTATTAGACTTTTTCGACACATGACCAACACCAATCTACTCCCCATTTGAGGCCAAATGTAGGTGAGCCTTGCTCTTTTAGTAAATGGCTGTATGTTTTCCAAAAGGCCAGGGATGACCTGGAGTCATTGGTTTGCCAATTTGGCCATGACCCTGGAAGTATTAAGGAGCTATACTTAATAAGTACTTTCTCCAGCCCTGTTCAGCCTATATACATCAGACTTCCAATACAACTCGGAGTCCTGCCACGTGCAAAAGTTCGCTGACAACACTGCTATCGTGGGCTGCATCAGGAGTGAGCAGGAGGAAGAGTATAGGAAGCTAATCAAGGACTTTGTTAAATGGTGCGACTCAAACCACTTACACCTGAACACCAGCAACAGGAACTGGTGGTGGATTTTAGGAGGCCCAGTCATCTCATGGACCCCATGATCATCAGAGGAGACTGTGTGCAGAGGGTACAGACCTATAAATACCTGGGAGTGCAGCTGGATGATAAATTGGATTGGACTGCCAATACTGATGCTCTGTTTCAGAAAGGTCAGAGCCAACTATACTTCCTTAGAAGGCTGGTGTCCTTCAACATCTGCAATAAGATGCTGCAGATGTTCTACCAGACAGTTGTGGCGAGTGCCCTCATCTACGCAGTGGTGTGCTGGGGAGGCAGCATAAAGGACGCCTCACACCTGGACAAAGTTGTGAGGAAGGCAGGGTCTATTGTAGGATTGAAGCTGGACAGTTTAACATCCGTGGCAGAGCAATGGGCGCTGAGCAGGCTCCTGTCAGTCATGGAGAAACCACTGCATCCACTGAACAGGATCATCTCCAGACAGAGGAGCAGCTTCAGCGACAGACTGCTGTCACTGTCCTGCTCCACTGACAGACTGAGGAGCTTGTTCCTCCCCCACACTATGCGACTCTTCAATTCCACCTGGGGGGTTAACATTAATTATTATACAAAATTGTCTGTCTGTTATACCTTCATTGTTATCACTCTTTAATTTAATTTTTTTTTTTTTTTGTATCAGTGTGCTACTGCTGGATTATATGAATTTCCCCTTGGGATTAATAAAGTATCTGTCTGTCTGTCTGTCTGTCTGAAGCCTCCTTGCCCCAGCCAGGTATGTTTGGAGTCAGATATGAAGTGGAAGCAAGGGCTTAAAAAGTGGCAAAAGATGAGAGAAAACTGACGGTATTAATTGTGAGACAGGAGAGAGAAGGAGAAATGTAGGTGAGGGACAGAATACAGTGAATTGTATGAGTTTTTACTGTTTTCTCTTTATGTAACCTTGTGCCCTGTACATCCCTGCAACCCTCTTTTCTATAAATAAAATTCCTTGTGACTGTACTGTGTGGTGGGTCGTTTCAAGTAAGGGGATGGCACAAAAGTACCTTCCACTGGTTACACCATAAAAACAATGTTCTACTTTGTAGAATTGTGAAGGAAAGACTTAGAGAAAACCCTGGTTGTTAAATACTGTTTTAGTTAAGACATTTGTGATTATTATTCTGGTTTTGTGTCTGGCTAAATTTAATGCAATCCCTTTTAACAGGACAGATCATTTCTTTTGTTACCTTGTTTCACCTTAACTGTAATGGCTTTAAAATTTCTGACATTCAAAAAAGGTTTATCATTTAGACTTGTTTAGGATTTCCTGGTGGTAATGACATAATCCAAGACAATAAAAAGGAATACAAATTATTCTAACCATACATGATATGAAATTTTTTTAATCCTAGGTAGAGTCTGAAATTTCCAAGTCATTAAATTAGATTAAAATAATTGTGTAAACAGAAAATTCAAGGGTTGTGTATTATCATAAAATTTCTGAGACACACACACATGCACACAGGTATACACACACATACACATAGCAATCCTATCCAGACAAAGTCTTAAGTGGTACCAATTTGACAGTCACTCTACAATATTCCGCATAAGTTTCTCGATTTAAGGTGTGAAAGCCATGGAGGACAGACAGGCATCCTGTTTGGATGGTCACATTACCTCTTAACAGGACTGAATGTGCCAGGAGATGGAGAAGCAGAAGCCAGAGGCCAGGAGCAGTTCCATTCCCCATATGTTAGGTGGCAGTGGTTTACTGGAGGCATCCCAGCTTGGACACCCCGAGGGACACATGGGAACTGGTGTGCAGAAGAGCAACCCTGCCAGGGTCCTGGGTGCTGTTGGGCGTGGGGACTGCCCTGGTTTTTAGACAACCCAGAAGTGCTCCCCAAAAGTCATGCTAGGTTACCAGGAGCTATTACGGGCAGTGCCTTCTTAACACATGGGTACACTATTCTGTTGCTTGGGAACAACATGAGCATAGTGGCCCCATGCTAATCTACAGTATGTATGTTGTGACTTGCTGAGTGGTTGTGTAGGTAGGGGCCCAAGTGCAATAATGCTGTTAAGATGGCCCTGGTTCCAAGTCCAGTATAAATGTGTCATGGCAACACTCAACTGGAGGCAGAGGGAGAAGAAAAAGGTCCATTGTTTGTATGGTTTTAGCTGTGCTTCATTGTAAAAAAAAAGTGCTTGGTGGATTAAGAATCCATTATTTTAACCTGTGGCAGGGTTGGGAATTATTGGGTCTGGAGTTTGGGGCTTGGTGGTGTTCCCTACTGGTTATAAGGGATTCACTATCATCAGCTTAAACAAACATGCTGCTTAATAACCAAACTATTTTACCACATTTGTTCTAATTATTGACCTCAATAGTTCTGATAAACCCAGAGAATGAGAAAATCAGCATACTCATGCTTGGTACCCATTTATTATTTCAATCATTTGAGTATAGACAATATAAAGCAATGTGGTGTTTATTATTGCATAATAATACTAAATAGAAGAAAATATAGAAAATAAAAACAGATAGCAAAGTCTAAATATAAACAGTCTTAGAAAAGCTTACTGAAAATAAGAAGTGTCAAGGAGGTGGTTTTTGATTTAGTGATCAGCGTCATTCATAGTTACATTTGCTGACGTTAAAATCAGATGATCTCATGTCTCTTGATCTCTGACATCGCCCTTCTGTCATTGTTTTCATTCTCTTTTTTTCTCCATCTTTTGGATCATCAGATATTTAAGTTAAAATGCACATGTGGGGTTTCGGAGCATCTGATATTGCACACATCTGATTGCCTATCCTGTCCTGATAACTGTTTGATCTTTTAAGTATGCCTGCACTACTTCCTTTCCCAAGGTGTAAACTAATTCAGTAATTCCTAGTCCTATGGCCTCCATCCATTCGTAGAATATAAATTGATTTAATTAAAACAGGTTCTGTGGTGTGCGCTTATTTTCCACTCCCAGAATAATAGAGTAATTGAAAAAGAAGCTCACTGGAACAAATGCATAAATCACTAGTACAATACAAAAAGATGCCTGCAATGCATGTAAGTCCTGTAAATTCATCTGTTACAGCAGCTCTGTTGTATGTTCTTGTTTTAGTTACTTTTTTTGTGTGTGTTTTTATTTACTGAAGTAATACTACTGTCAAAACTACAGTATCGGGACTATGTACTTATATATCATAACGTCTTTAAAGTGGGTTGCGGACTCACCATTCTCCATTGACAATAAACTGCTGGCGCACAGCTTTGTTTACACCTAAGAACAGCTGCTGAGGAGAGTGTCAGTGCCTCCAGACTAGAGGCCCATCATTCCCCTGGAGATTCGTATGCCATTCAGGGGTAGCAGAGCTGAAGCAAAGTGATGGAGAAAGAAGAGACACTACAAACATTGAGTGCCATCTGTAGAGTCAGAGGGAATATCAGGAAAGTAGTTTTATGTTTTTCACAGAGACATGGTTACATGAGCTGATTCCTGATGCAAATGTTAACATTGAGGGCTTCCATTTGGTTAGAGCTTACCGCAACAATAAAGACAGTGGAAAACAAGGAAGGAGAAGTAGTCTGATGATCTTTGTGAATTGCAAGTGGTGTCACCCAAATCATATTACTTTAAAGGAGCAAATGTGTTGTTCACACATTGAGCTATTATTGGTCAGCATGCATCCATACTATCTGTCCAGGGTGTTTTCTCATATTATTGTTATAGTATTGTAAGTTCAGCTGTCAGCTACTTCTGTCTCTGCATGTGAAACAATGCAATGTTTGTTATTTCTGGGGACTTCAATCATACCACACTTTTGGGGGTCCTGCCCACTTTCAGGTAGTATGTCAGCTGTCCCACAATGAATAACACTGGATTTACTTATACTAATGAGAGGGATGCTCTATAGCGTTACCCACACACGGTAACTCTGATCACAATATAGGGACCATCTGAGGAGCTTGGAGAGGGATCTGAAGGTGGGAATTAAGGAGGGTAAAGAGCACTACAGAAGGAAGAAAGAGCAATCTTAAGAAGTCAGCAAGATGTCAGCAAGATTAATTAACTTGGAGAAAGGGAAATGAGTTGAACACCTTCTTTAATAGGCTTGATGGTGGGACACTTGCAATTACATCTTCCAGAAAACCTTCACAATAAGATACCCTTCTCTGTGTCCTTCACAATTATCAGATAACTAATCTCCATCACAAATCCAGAGTTTATTATTACAGGGGATGATATGAAAACAGAGTTACGCAGATTGCATGTAGGAAAAGCGGTGGGCCAAGATGGAGTCGATGAAAAAGTACTAAAGGACTGTGCTGATAAGCTGTGTGGTGTCTTGAAGCACATATACAATTTCAGAAGTACTTTGGAAGACCTCATGTATTGCTCCAGTGCCAAAGATCAAGAATCCCAAAGAAATGAATGATTATAGACCTGTGCTGCCAACATGAAATGAAATGAAAACATTGGAGAGACTGGTTTTTGGTCAGTTTAAAATACGGGTGGGTGCAGGGTTGGACCCTCTACAGTTTGCATATTGTCAGCATGCAGGGGTAGAAGATGCTGTAGTTTGTTGATCTGCTTCACAGAGCCTACTCCTACCCGGAGAGGGCTGGGAGTATGGCGAGAGTCTTGTTTTTTGACTTTTGTGGTGCCTTTAATACCATCCAGCCTTTCTTATTGATGGACAACTTGTGTGTGACTCAGGTTGACACTGCACTGATTTCCTGGATTTTAGACTATCCAACTAACAGGCCGCAGTATGTGAGATTAGGAAACTGTGTTTCGGAGAAAGTGATTAGCAGCACAGGTTTTCCACAGGGGACTGTCCTTGCTCCGTTCCTTTTCACTTTTTACACCTCGGATTCTAGGTATGATTCCAAGACATGTCACTTCCAAAAGTTCTCAGATGATACTGCTATTGTCGGATGCATTAGTGAAGGGAAGGAGAAAAAATGCGGAAGCCTGGTGAGTAGCTTTCTGGAGTGGTGTCACACAACCATCTCCAACTAAACCCCAAGAAAACAAAGGAGAAGACATCTTCTCCAGATCTTGTCATCATCCAGGGTGAGGAAATCAAGATAGTTAAAACCTGGGTGTTTGTTTACCTGAATGAAACGCTGGGATGGGAGCAGAATGTGGACATTTTGTACAAGAAGGGCCAGAGACAACTCTGTTTTTTAGGAGGCTGAGGTCATTTGGTGTGAGAGGCTCCATAAGAGTGCAATGAGCAGCAGACTGCTACTCCCCTACTGGAGGAGGGAATGTTTTTGCAGGTCTTTTCTTCCTGCTTCTATCAGACTATACAACTCTTGACTTTCATTCATGTATCCTTTACTGGATTATTTCATGGATTATATGTATGGGATACCAGACTCTGTAATCACTGGTGCTTTATCCATCACTTGACACTCTATCCGTGGTTACTGGTCATCCTATATATCACATTTATTGCATATATTATAGTACATCAATATTTTTGGTATTTTATGGTTTCTATTTATCTTACGTTTCATTGTATACATCTTTTAAGTGTTTTAGTTATTTAATCTATATGTACTTGTTTAATTTTGCTGTGAGCTGCTAAAACAGTGTCAAAGTCAAACAAAAGGAGCCACAAAAAGGTTTGGGGCACCCGCCCGTATATTGTTCCTGGCTGCAAAATGGACATAATTGATGTACAGATGTGTACAGGTTACAGTCCAGAACAGAGCTGAATTGCTGAGGTAAAGATGGTGGTTTTAAGGGCAAGCAGAGGATGTGACATCAGTGAACTGGAACCAGAAGTGGCGTCATTGGTGCCACAACCGGAAGTGATGTCATAGGGCCCAGGACTGGAAGTGACTTCGTTGGGTCCAAAAACTGGAACTGTCGTCATCAGAAGTGACATCATAAGGGCCTGGCAGGATTTCCTTTAAGTGGTCTGCAGTGGAAAGAGAGAAAGGATTAGTACACTTCGCCACCCCCTGGTCTGGTGTGGAATTACCCTCATTCAGGCTGTTTAGCTGCCTCCCATGTGCATATGTGTGACAACAGCTAAATTTCCCTTCAGGGATTAATAAAAGCATCTTATCTTAGCTCATCTCATCTTATCATATCTCATCTCATCTTATCTTGCCTTACCTCATCCCGTCTTATCCTATCTTATCTTGCCTTGCCTTGTCATTTCTTGTCTTGTCTTGTCTTCTCTTGCCTTGCTTTACCCTGCTTTATCTTGTTTGAGCAAAATTATTACAATTTTATATAAATCTGCATATGAAATGTTGACGATTTTCCACATTAGAATAGGCTGTGTGAAAGACTATAAGACTATATAGATGTCATTCTGCAATTGAAATGACCTCAGGTTTTCAGTACCCTCTTTCACAATCTATACACTTCATTTACCACTCCCAAAAGATGTACAGTAGCAAAGGTTACAATGCCTTCAATTATATAGTGGTGCTGTTTTCTCCTTGTAGTGAGATAACAATTTTTGGATCTTCTCATAGTGGAGTATCAGTGATTCACTCACAATGAAAAGGAGTATCCTCACTATAAAGCCCAAATGCCTTTTTTTGCTTCTGAAGTGCAGCAATTATACTTTATCACTGAGCTCAACTTTTCATGTCCAGCAGCCCTTTGCAAAAAATATTTTCTTTACATTGTACTGGTGATTACAGTTTTGCATTCATTTCCCAGACCTCATCAACAGGTGAAGACAGAGATGTAGTTCAATAAGGAATAGCAAAAGCTTCCTTTATGGCGAGGAGAAAATTTAGCTTAGGACCACCTGTCTAGGGCCAGCACTTCCACACACACATAGTTCATCAGTGTGTGTATGTGTGTGAAGCTGCTCTGAACTTTTCCACTGAAATTAGAAAGAGAAACACATAACAGCTAAAAACATATACAGTACTTCACAAAGGTTATTGTTGTTCAGTAAAAGTGATACCAAGAAGTATCATAACTACCAAGTTACAATTATTAGTTCTCAGAATCAAAGTTGGTGTATTTATGTTTTGTTCTTGTTGATTTCAGGTGTAGTCATTGCTTTGTCACAATCCTTCTGGGTTAGCTTTCTCCGACACATGTAGAAGGATGTTAGGTGTTCTTTTCCTTTCTTTGCTCAGGAGGTCCTCTCTTTCTTCACCTTGGTTGCACCTTCTGGTTGCAGGTGGTTCTGTACATTTTTCTGAGGTTACACACACAGTGCAACAGTGCACTTATTTGCTAGCATACAGTTTATATCTGCTAGGTAGTGGGTGATCAGTTGATTCTCATCTTTAGCAAGCCAAATGTATGGCTTTAGCATATGGTCCCTGTAGCTCATGTTCCTTGCTTTACTTTAGCAAAGTTTGGACTTTTGGCACCCTTATCTAACTCCCAATATAGGTGTCCTTCCACTCTTCCAGTTCTCCACCAGGTTACACTTTGGAGTAATGTTCCATCCTTTCTTGTGGCAACACAGTAGACAACAGGAGTACTACTGTGGAGCCAAGTTATACCCATACCAAAGCACTGATCATATAGAGAGCCTTGATTTAGAACTTGCAATGTGTTATAAAGGAATTGGTTTCTTGGGTGCTAATTACCGCAGCCTTTTGCTTGACAACTGGTGCAAAGTTTTGCCCTTCGTTGAGCTTTGGCTCTTTGTTTACTGACCCAAGTGTTAAAATGGTGCATCCTACAGACATGTCTGGATGTCACTTTTTCTGTGATTGATCAGTCTAGACAGATAAGACCCAGAAACCACATTCCAAAGAGAGGGCATTTGAGTAGAACTGACAATTTAGTTGATGTAAAGAGGGTCTGGCAGCTGCCTCTTAAGCAAAAGACTTGCTTAAGTCTTAAGGATGCAATTAAACTTCATCTTAAAAACCTGAGGAAAACAGCTTGAAGTTCCACAGTACATTCCTCACATTTTTCAAAGCATAGGATCCTCTTTTGAATTTTCTGGAAGAAGATAGTCATGTTTTTCTGCTAAATTTAATTTGTGCTATTTACTGTAAAAAAAAGGTGATTTGGAATAACAGCAAGACCAGATTAAAACCCCCACACGCATCTGAGTGACTTAATGAATAGAACTCCTTAACATAAAGTTGATGGTACTTTTAACAATACAGTGCAACAACAACAACAACAACAACATTTATTTATATAGCACGTTTTCATACAAAAAAATGTAGCTCAAAGTGCTTTACAAAATGAAGAATAGAAAAATAGAAGACCCAATAAAAAATAAACATAAGTCAACATTAATTAACATAGAATAAGTAAGGTATGATGGCCAGGGTGGACAGGAAAAACAAAAAAAAAACTCCAGAGGCTGGAGAAAAAAAAAAAAATCTGTAGGGGTTCCAGACCAAGAGACCGCCCAGTCCCCTCTGGGCAATCTACCTAACATAAATCAAACAGTCCTCTTTGTATTTAGGGTTTTCATGGAAGTACTTCCCACTCTTACTTTCGGTGCATGTTTCGTTGTGTTTGATTCCCCTCTGTAATTTTGTTGTACATTCACATGATCCTTTCATTGAGGCAAGGGTGTGGTGGTCACTCTTGATGTTTACGGCATGTGGATATTTGATGGTTTAATTTGGGGGTGGGAGGTTCCCCTTGGGGATTATTTCTTCTGGACACTGGTTCAGGTTCTTTAGATTCATAAAGCATTATAGGGGGATTTGGTTAAATGGTCCCTTGCTATAAAAGGCGCTTGGGTATGCACCCTATGAATGTGAGTTTGCCCCTATAGACTTAAGTTGCCTTTTCTTACTTGGACTTTTTCCAAAATTAAATTTTTACATAACTGTTGTGAAATCCTTCCACACAAAGACTAAAAGAGGGAGCAAACCTCCAAAAACTAACACAAACAGCCAAACCAACCCAGAATCAGGTCTGGCTCCCAGGAATAGGCCTCACCCCTGGTAGTCTAAACTCTCAACAGGAAGGCTCTTTTAGCCTGCAAAGGCATAACATGTGGTTTAGGTTGCTAAATAAAATAGTATCATAATTTACACATGTTGTGATGTGGAGTCTCATACTTAACAATATGTATTTAAGGACTCTTAAAAAGACTGTAAAGGCAGGGAAAAATCCTAACCAGACTGCTCGAGGGAGTTCATCCTAAATCCAGCTAGTCTTACAACTGGCAGCTGCAGGCTTTGGACAAGCAGGACCTAACCAAAAGAGATGGCAGAAAATCTAGAAAATGCCCCAAAACTAGCTTTTGAATTGAAGATTTACCTCTCCCCTGTTCATTGGTCAAGAATGCTGTCTTCAGTTCAAAAGCACAGTGTTTTGGAAATGCATCTGTTCTTTATGTTGTATGCTTATTTTTCTGGAAGTAACTTTTAATATTTTAACAAAAAATTAATGTGTTTTGCAGGTTTTGAGCTTACATGTCTATTATTGTATGTGACACAAGTAACAAATTTTTTTTTCTTTTTTCCATGGATGTTTTTCATGTTCTTTGCTGTTGTACAGCACTGGTTGCCATTCAGTTCGATTATATCATAACATTATATCTCTCATTTTGCATGGAAACATGAGATTAAAATTTTTTCTCAGTCATCACTACATCATCATTATCATGTGGTTGGTCAAATAAAGCTGGTTCATATACAAAGTAAAAGTATGTTTAAGGGGGCTAGTTCATTCTCAGTAGACTCGGAGCAAATTGGATGTTTAAGGAATGCTCACACCACATTAAGGTAGCAAAAACTGGAAAACTGTGTTCATCCTGAAGACTGGCAAAATAGTTTAAGGCTATGTCCACGCTACTACATTTTCATGTAAAAACAGCATTTTTAGCAAAAACAATCTCTGTCCACATTAGTGTTCTCGTATTGCTCATGTGTGTATTTCCATCCACACAAAAATGACCAAAAATGCATATAACATAGCTGTTTGCATACATGTGCTCACATTGGCAGCTACAAGATTTATTGCAAAACTGTAGCAACTGGTAAATTATTTGCCTTTTGTGTGTGTACACAGCATTCCAACAATACAAAATTCAATTTAAATGCATACAGATAAGCAAAACAAGCTCCATGGAAAGCAACTCCACTGTGTCCTCTATGTTGGAATATGGTTTTGTTCCATCAAAGGGGACCAATCGGGTAATTAGACATTGTAATGAGTAGGATCCAATCAGGGAAGAGCTACAAAATAAGCACAAATATATCAGAGCATGATTAGAGTCGGTGTTTTCACAAGTCTATGTTTTCTCCAGGTGGCATGATGGCACAGTTCACTTCCCGGGTCCTCCCTGCATGGAATTTGTATGTTCTCCCCGTGTCTGCGTGGGTTTCCTCCGGGTACTCCGGTTTCCTCCCACAGTCCAAAGACATGCAGGTTAGGTACATTGGCGATTCTAAATTGTCCCTAGTGTGTAGTTTTTTTCCTGCCTTGCGCCCTGTATTGGCTCGGATTGGCTCCAGCAGACCCCTGTGACCCTGTAGTTAGGATATAGCGGGTTGGATAATGGATGGATGTTTTCTCCATCCACAGTGCAATGCCAAACCTTCGTTATCTGAAATATACAACTCTGGAAAGCATTTTCAAAAGTCAACAGTTTTCAGGGGTTCAAAATACCAGGATAGTGTAGATAAAATGTGAAAATGTAGACTAATGTCTTGTGTTTTTAAATGAAAGTTTAGCAGTGTAGATGTACGAGTACTCCATGTGGCAATTTCTAGATTGGACTAAAATGCATATAAGAAAGTGTCCACAGTTTGTTACCAAGCTGCCGTTAGTATTAACTTGGCAGTTGGATTCATGTTTGGGAACGTGTGATGCTCTCTTCTCAGGACAGAAAGCTCCAGTCCCATTGTGAACCTGACGTTTGCCACCTAAGTTGACCCTTTTGGAGTTGTATTGAAGAAAGTGAGACACTGAGACAGCTCCACATTGACACATTTTGGAATGATTAAGTGTCATTTTCATCAAAAAGCTAAGATTTGAGTTATGAACAAGGTGATTATCTTTAGATAAAGCTCAATGCTGATGACTGTGTTTGGCTTGACTGGGTAGAATGTGCCTTATGTAGGTAACAAAAAAACAAAAACAAAGTCAAGTCTTCCTTAAATCAACATAGGTACATTAAATACAGTAAGTTGAAGCTTTTGAATTTTTGAATTACATCTTTTTTTTCTTTTCTTTACTTTTTGCTTATATATCTAAATACCATAATACAAGGCAGTCCACTGTTTATACTTCTCTTCTAGTTCTGCACAAGTGGAGAGCCCAGAGCCTAAGCTGTTAACAAGAGCATGGAGTCGACTGGCACACTGTCTGCTGCTGGCATCAATTTCCTGCCTTCTCTTCAATTTGACTGATTCCTGTGTGTTTTGTGGATTTAGATTTAAAAAAGTCAAAGAACGATTCCAGAACCTTTGTCAAAAATACAAGGAGGTCCACAGCACTAATACTTGCACGAAGTATTTTAGATATTCAGACTTTAAGAAATTTGGCTTTGGTAAGTAGATTACTGATATTTTATTCAGAGATCATGTCTTAACTTTTATTATTTATGCATAAGTATATCATCAAAGAATCTGTTTATACTTTTAAATGTGCTTTTCATGATTGAGGGTAGCATGGCAGCAAAACGATTGCCTCACAGATTCAGCATCCTTAGCTTAAATCCCAAAGCCTCAGTGTCTGTGTGGAGTTTGCCTTTTCCCCATGTCCATGTGGGTTTTCCTCCAGGTACTCCAATTTTCCTCACACATTCCCAAGCATGTGCAGGTAATGTTGACTGGTGCTGTGTGTGTGAGGTGGACCCCTGTAGTGGACTGGTAGCCAAACCAGGACTTGTTCCAGCCATGCAGACAGAAGTTGCTAGAACAGCCTTTGGGACCCTAGTGCTCCTAAACTGCTCTGATCAAGTTTGAAAATGTTTTTGTGACTTGTTGTAGCTCATTGTTGTAGCTAACGTAGTCCTCCAGCAGCCTCTGCCTGTACATTTGTTTTGTGTCTGGAAAAATACCTACAGTTGAATCAAACAATAAGTATTTCCCTTTTCCCTGTGCCTTTGCTGCCTTTGTCTGACATCTTTTCCTTTCCTACACATAGTTTTAATATTCAGAACAGTTCATTTATTAAGTTTTCTCAAAATTTGGCAAGAATTTATCAGTGGTTTTATAAAATAATTATTCCCTGTTTTTCTGTTTAACTTTTGGTGTTGTGATTAGTATTGGGAACTATAATATAATGGGCCTTTTGTTATCTCTCCACATTTGATAAGACTGAAGTTTCAAGCATATTAATTTATCTTAACTCTGCATAGGTTACATTTATGCTTGCTCCGTTGTAATAGTAAAGAATGTGGCTAGCTTAAACGTTTTACATTTTGACTGTACTATTATACTTACACATCCATTTTCTGGCCTGCTAAGCCAGCTCCAGGTGAGAGGGACCAGAGCCCTGGCTGTAGATAACTGTCTACATTTCTTTTGATCCTGGGTTGTATTGTTATGTTCTAAGGTTCTATATACGGTTCTTTAAGGTTGTTAAGGTTTTATATACAGTACATGAAAATTTGCTGAATAATTGATCCTTTTATCTTTCTGATCTTATATTATTGTATTATTTACTATTACAAGCAGTGCATTCATGTATCAAACATTTAAAGTGCCTATGAAAAGTATGCACCACCTTATAAGTTTTCACATGTTAATGTTATCCAACATTGAATCACAGTGGATTATTTTGGCTTTTTTGACAGAACAATAGAAAAAGACTCTTTATTA
>JANRMT010062791.1:145921867-145933972 GCA_026402145.1 Polypterus bichir lapradei
ATTTCTGTTTCAAGAAATGAGCCAAACCAATCGAGAAAAACTGTAATAACAAAGTGAAAACTGATGTCTGTAAAGTTTTCTAAATTAATTATAAATATATATTGTGTAAAGATTAAGAAAAACTAGCACCAACATACTTTAGAAAGGTTTGGCAAATTACCAGAAAGCAAAAAATTAACCTAAGAAGTTTGGAACTTTGTTGTCCTCAGTAGCAGGTCTGATAGTGAATGCAAGGTTTAATTGAGGGCTTCCATTACAGAGGGCGGAAGGGGAGTGGCTTTGTCTGTGAGGCAACCTTATTGGTCTTCCAGTGTTTTCTTCTCAATCCTATAGAAACTAACTGAACAAAAGTTACCAATAGTGTCACATTCTTTTACCTCCTATATCCAGCACCAGTATTTAAAATGCTCCCGATGCTCACAGATCTGACTAAATACAAATACACACATAAATATTTTATATATGGAAGTAAAGCTCTGTGATACGGTTTGCATATTTCTAACTAGTAAGGGAGAAAATGAGTCACATATTTTAAAATAGTTTATTATTCCTATGTTTTTGACAACCTAATAGGTGTCATCAAAAGATGATAATGATTAGACATACAGGAATCAAAGGTAGTATATCGCAAAATAGGGGGAATGGGTGCAAGGGAGTGGATCAATAAGGTGGGGTTCAGAGTGTGTTGGTCATAAAGTCTTTATTATTTAGGTGTCCTTCTTTTTAAGAATGCATATGCCGAATTCATTTCCAAATGTCTGTTAATGGCATTTTCATTTGAGAGTGATGATTCAGACAGCTCTCTAACAGTTTTAGGATTAGCCCTTAATTTTACTTGCACCATGTCCCAGTTGAATGCGTGTATGGTTAAACTTGTATGTACGTATATCAGAGATTGTGGGTTCTTCCTTCTGACAGCGTTACAATGTTCTTATATGCATTGGGAGTGTTTTAGGACTACATGCTCCTCCGATATGCTAGGTGACAGCATCCCTGGGTGATGCTACCTGTACAGATACCCACAAAGGATGTTGGGAACAGTAGTCCCATGGGGACAACCTTACCAGGTAGTGCTGCAACAGTACCTACTTTTTGGGGATTCCATTTCACCTGAAAGTACTTCCAACAGGCTATGCTCTCACACCAGAAATACTCCCAGGTCCAAGACGAAAGCCCCTCAACTTCATCCAGGTGAGTGAGAGTCGGGTGGAAGAAAAACAAAGCTTGCCTGGAGGAGAGGAAGGAGAAAGAAAGAGAAGAATTGCAATTGTTGTAATTTTCAAGGCCTTTTTTGTAAGGTATCTGGAAAAATAAGCTTTTATTATACCAGAGCTTGTGTTGTGGTGTTGCATCTGATGCTTGGAGTGCTGCAACACCCTCTACTAGTCACAATATACTGTATATATTGTAATGAATGGAATTCCATGCAGGGTTTATTAATCTCTTGCATCTGATGTTGCTCATCTAAGCTACAGCTAGCTCCCCATAGTTCTGTAGTAGAAAATACAGTTTCTGAATGTGTATTTTAAGGTTTCAATTGTGAAGTGACACTTTTATTTTTTTCTTTGTTGTGATCAAATTTCCAAATTCCATTTCAACATTTTTGAAAAGGAAATGGACAAAACCTACATAGTTAATTGTGTAAATGATCAGGTTTCCACTCCTTTCTTCATCACAATTAAGTGGTTCATTTTCACCTGTTACACCCTTTACTTTTTTTCAAAGGAAAAGATTTTGAAAGCTTGGCAATCTACAATCCTGGCCCACAGAAAGTATTCAGACATCTTTACTTAATTCACATTTTTCTTGGCTGCAGCCCTGTGCTAAAATCATTGAAATTAAATTTTTTACTTACATCAAGCAACATTCAAATCCTGACATTGATAGGATTTTACTTTTTTTGAAAATGTCTCTCTATTATAATAAAAAAAATCCTGGGACGAGATGAGACTTTTTAGCCTGGGACGAGACAAGAGATATAACCATGCCCAGGGCCGGAAATAATAGACAAAGAGTAGATGACAAAGCAGAACGTTGGTGCAATACACATGCAGAACAAGTTAGAGATAATGAAAGTACTAAAATTTGAAAGTCTCAAAAAAATGATAGTAAAGATCACATTAGCGCAAACAAATGGAAATTATTATTCGGTGAAATAACGGAACAGCAAAAAGAGATTGAATATATTGTTCAGATTTAAACTTTAAGTCGTAGACTTGTAGATCGTCTGATTTGTGTTGCCATCAGGGAAAAGTAATGTTTCTTCCCATTGAAGAGGCATATTCGCAAGAATTAAAAGATTTGTTGTTTGGTGAAAGTGAAATCCATGTACGTGAGCGGCATAGATGCAAAGTGGCTGGCTGATAGCACAGACCGGGGTGGTTGCCGTGTGAAGCGAGCAGGGGTCAAAGCCCCCTAATAATTCATATGAAAAGAAGTGACCGCTTATCACAACAGAAGGTCATGTAGGTGTGTACTCCATGTTTTGCGGGCTACTATTTTTATGCACAACCCTTTATAATGAGTTCACAATCATGGGGGTGGATGCCAATAAAATCAGTATTAAGGACAAGGCCAGAAAATGGTGCCAGGACATCTCAGATCACCTTCATTATCAAAATAATTTAATAAATTAATGGTGGTTGACTAGCTACGGCTTGCTAGAGCTACTAACATTGTCATCAGTCCTGATCCTCCTAGATCTCTCTTCTGTCCTTGACACAGTCAACCATGGCATCCTTCTTGTCACCCTCTGTGACACTGGCATCCCTGGCAATGCTATCAAATAGTTCAAGTCCTACATTTTTAGCAGATCCTGCAGCATCTCCTGGCAAGGAGAGTTGTCAAAGGTACACCAGACATGCACAGGTGCACCTCAAGGATTGGTGCTGAGTCCTCTACTTTTCTCTCTCTGCACCTTGCTGGAATCCCATCACCAGACCCATGGATTCTCTTATCAGTGCTAAGCGAATGATATACAGCTGTACCTGTCGTTCACTCCAGAGAACAATACAGTATCAGCTACAGTCTCTACATTTCTTACTGATATCTCTACATGGATGAAGGACCACCATCTACAGTTCAACCTAGCTAAAATCGAACTTCTAGTGATCTTGGCCATTCAGTCTTCAACTCCCCATCTTTTTACAGCTTAGCTCACTGTTGCTAACACCAGCCAGGTCAGTTCGCAACTTTGTGGTGGTGATTGATGAGCAGCTATCATTTTCTGACCAGAGGTTCACACTGTACAACATCTGCAAGATCAGATCTTATCTGACAGAGCATGCCTCACAACTTCGGGTCCAGGCTTTTGTCTTGTCGTTTTTGGACTACTGCAACTCAGTTCTGGCAGCAGTATCCGTATGTGCTACCAGCCACTACAGATGATCCAGATGATCCAGAAGGCAGCAGCCCATCTTGTATTTAACCAACCGAGATGGGCACATGTCACTCCTCTCTTTGGGTCACTATATTAGCTCCTTGTAGCAGCATGCACAAACTTCAAATCCCTGATGCTTGCCTACAGAGTAGCCAGTGAGTCAGCAATTGAGTATATGGAGACACTAGTGAGGTGCTCTGCTCGTTCTCACCTACTCAGTTCTGCCAGTGAACAGCATCTGGTGATGCCACCTCTGTGTGGTACCAAGTCTCAGTCCACACCCTTTTTCTGTGTAGCCCCCACTTGGTGGAATGGGCTGCCTACCTCAATCCATTCTGCTGACTCTCTCAATGTATTTAAGAAGACCCATTTCTTTTGTGAATATCTGTCTAATTCATAGAAAAACCCTATGCTCTGTGATGCTTTATATTGTTGGTTAATATGTTGCTTAAGTTTAATTGCTTTATTGATTATAATCTATGATTGTAAATTATTAGTTATCATATATTTTCACTTGTGGCAATCAAATGTTGTTACCTGTCCTACTACACTTGCTGAACAAACAGGACCTAACCTAATGTTACCCAATTATGTTTACCTCTTTTGTAAGTCACTTTGGATAAAAGAGTTTGCTAAGCAAATAAATGTACATGTAAATTCACAGTCACAGGCAACCAGAGTTCATCCAAGTTGCATCGAATTCAATATAGGAGCCAGCCCTTGATAGAGCATTTGTTCATCAAAGCGTGCAATCATTCACACTGTCCCACAAATCCAGATTATGATCAATTATCCTAATAAGCACATAGTCGAGGATGAAGAAGGACAACCAAAGAACACACAGAGAAAGCCACACAGATAAAGAATGAATATGCAGACAGCAACCTGGCATAGATTCAAAACAAGGATGAGTGAGGCCACTTCCCTAAAAACTGTGCAACTCACTGTTACAGGGAAAACCTAATTTACTATGATATCAGATCATTTTTTAAACAGTTATGTGGATCTCTTGTCGCAGAACAATACCAAAGAGATTAAAAATAATCTGAGTGAAATTTCTTTGGACAGAATAATATGGTCAAATCTAACTATAAAGTATCTTGGCCTTTTTAATATAGACTTTGTTGTTGGGTTGGTTTGCCCATTTGTCCACAGCTCTTTACTGTACCCAAATACCAATCTAACCACTTTTACTGCTAATCTATCCACCTGTCTCTTTCAGTTTCCCTTTAAGATTATATTCCTCTCACCAGTACAGCTGCAGTTCTTCCACTTCTAACAACTGCTCTCTACTGGTTGGAGCAGATTTAAACTCTATGTTGGGTTCACCTTTGCATATGGGGTGGCCCTACAATTACTTGAAGGACACTAGACTACATCACTCTTTCTGATTGCCCCTTTTGATAATGTATCCCTGAGTAATCAGAAAGCCTTAAAAGGCCTACCATCTTGCTAACAGGAGGTCATCCTTGTTAAAAGTAGGGTTGTCTGATATAAAATAGTATGGAATCACCTGGGACATGCTTCTTTCCCTTTTATGATGGTCCTCCTTCCTCTAGCCCATCTGGGACACCCTGCATATTCACAAGCACCACCAGCTCCTGGTAGTATCCATGTTGTACTGGCATGTCAATTTTTTGCTTTTGACCATGTATACAGTTTGGCCCTGTCCTTTACCACCTGAAAAGGCCTGAAATCCTGGAACTACCACTCTTTCCATTGTAGCAAAAGGACTTTGAATATAAAGACAAATTAAACGGATAATGTAAATTCCGTTATTCCTCTCATGGTATTCATTTATAAAATGAAAAGGAGTAATAAGATCTTCATGTTTTTCTTACTTTTTTTCCTCCAGATATCGTTAAGGTGAACATGGTAACTGAAAGGGTTCATCGTGTTTTGCGGATTTTTGGTAAGTTTTGATTTCATCTGAGCAAACTGTGCACCATAAATACATAGTGTTTTTAAATACACTATAGGAGAAGGGCAAGAGGTAAGAAATAGACACTCTTGAGACTTCTTCCCAACCTGTAGAAATAGAGCCATTTCTGAACATCTGGAAATTTTAGATGACATCCTACTTTTTGCTCACATCACTGAGAATATTTCTATATGCAATAAAATTTAGATTTTAACAAACTTAAGTGCAAACTCAATTCCAAAAAAAGTTGACAGAATGGAAAATGCTAATAAAAACAAAAAAGGAGTGATTTATAAAAAAATATTTTGACTTCTATTCAAAAACAAAAACAGCATAAAGGCAAGGTCTTTCATGTTTTACTAAATCAACTTTATTGTTTTTGGGGATATATGTTTATTCTGAAATTAATGCCTGCAACATGATCCAAAAGTCCCAGGCATAGTTTAGGGTTAATAATAATGTGACAAGTTAAAATAACAAGGTGATATGAAACAGGTGAGGCCATCGTGTTCTTCTATTATAGGAGCATCCAAAGAAGTCCTTAAAGAGTAAGAATGGGTTGAGGCTCCCAGATTATCAATAGATGTATCAGGGGGATTATCCAGTATATTGAGAATAATGTTCCCCAAAGACAAATCAATGACATTTTGGGCCTTTCACCCTCCACAGTGCATATTATAATTAAAGGTTTCAAAAAATCCAGTCACATTACAGCCCGTAAAGGGCGAGGCCAGAAACCTCTTCTGAATGATCATGATCTTCGATTCTTAAGATGTCACTGTCTTGAAAACCATCATGCGTCTGTAATGAATAGCATGCATGTCATGGGCTCAGAAACACTTCAGTACATTTTTTTCACAATTTGTGAAAGTGTTTTACAGTTTGAGATTTTTAAATTTCCAAAGAAACATCAAAACTGTGTTGTTATAGTGATTTCAATATAGTACAGGGTGAATAGAATTAACAAATCATTATTTTTCTTTTTATTAGCACTTTACATACTGATCCAAATTGTAATAAATATAATTAAAGAATAAGAAATAAATAACCATCTACAAGAATACAAGGTATGTTTTAGCACATGAACAACCATACACTAAAAATGTACATTTGGCTCAGTTACAATGTTGTGATTATATGAGATTAATTTAGTTAAAAGTTAAAAAAGGTTTGTGTCTAATTACACTTTAATTGTATGTTCTTTATGGTGTAAGTTTTCTCTGTGCTCTGTTATCTTGAAAAACCATACTACAACTATTTTAATAAACAGTATTAATCATCAAACCTGTAGCAAAATGTAGATACTGTATATCAATATAACTACTAGCTTAAGTGAGACATGACTGAAGAGAACCTGTTATACTATTGTCTATAATATCCACCTTAACAAAAGGACAAGTGTCTATGCATCTGTGTGTTCATCCAGTTGCTATGTCCGTGTTATATTCCATTTGGTATTGAATTCATAAAAGCAATGCTAATGTTTATGATGTATTGTCTGTTGGAATGACAAATGCAATGCATCTTATTACAACAACAACAACATTTATTCATATAGCACGTTTTCATACAAAAAAATGTAGCTCAAAGTGCTTTACAAAATGAAGAACAGAAAAATAGAAGACACAATAAAAAATAAACATAAGTCAACATTAATTAACATAGAATAAGTAAGGTCCGATGGCCAGGGTGGACAGAAAAAACAAAAAAAAAAAAAACTCCAGAGGCTGGAGAAAAAAAATAAAATCTGTAGGGATTCCAGACCAAGAGACCGCCCAGTCCCCTCTGGGCATTACCACAAATGTTTCTGATGCACCATCTGTTGGAATGAAAAGAACAGTGCACTTTATTATTTCATGCATTACAAATTATATTCCACTAAATGGTTCACTGCAAACTTTAATGCTGAGGTCTATGTACATTGAGGTCTTAGATTTCACCCTGTCTTAAATGTGTAGCATACCTAGTATTTAATTAAAAGGCATTGGCATTTAAATTCTTTTCAAGAGAGTTATTTTGCTCTCCCAATGTTTCTGGTCCTACTGTACCAAGAAATATTCTATGTAACACATGATTTTCCACTCTTCAGCTCTGATGTGGAATTGAAATGTAAAGTGTGGGCTTGTTGAAGAGCCACCAATATTTGCATCACAATGACAACAGAGTGACTATGTGCGCATTTATGGAAAACAGAGGGGCATGTATACATTTCACATACATTTCATTTCACAGACACTTGAAGTGACAGATCCTTTCCATTTTTCCAATACCTTATAGAGGCTTATTCCTCTGGCAATAAACACAATTCTCTCCCTCTTTTACTTCCTTCATTCCATTCAGGCAACCTATGTTCACTTCCTCCAGACTCTGCCTTGCCTGGGTAGAGCCCTCCTTTTAAACAGGACCTGGAAATTCTTACGTGTTGTGCTTTGGAAGTTCTCTGTCTCAGGAGGAACCTCTCTCCAACAGGGGAGCCTCCTCCCAAGAGCACTGACACCAGAGCTGCCCTCCAGAGCTACATCTCCCATGTAGCAAACAGGAGCAATGCCAGAGGGATATTCCCAACCAAAGTACCGGGGGAACACATCATCACAGAAGGCATTCACCCCTTGTCCTTCTGTTGAATCCTCCTGACTAGGAAAAGGAACACCAACCATTCTGACTAAAACATCCATTCACTAATGTGCTCCATCCTTTTTGGAGGCCCCTGGCTGGTTAGTTGATCTGTCAATCCAGTTGGGATGTTAGTCAGACCTTGCCTTCCATCACATCCCCTTATTTTTATTGCTACTGACCTCATCCTTCCATAATAAAATCTGACATTGACAAGGCACAAAGAAAGAATCATTTTAGTCCATCAAGAAGTGTTCACATTAGGACTGGTAGGACTGCATACAAATACTTGGTAGAGAGTTTTTTGAGTAGACTCACGTCCGTCATGCATATTGACATTGCCAAAATGAATCAATAAATGGTTATGCTGCTTTATGTATAACTTAGCTTCTCATTATTGTGGTCCTCTTGTTGCAGGTGCATCTCCATAAGTAATCTCTTCTCTCTCTGTATGTCACCAGCTTACCTCTAATGTATTCTGAAGTACTCATAATATGTTGTTTGTCACTCAAGCGTGGGAAACTGAATTAGGGAGCCGCACCTTTTATCAGTCTGGGAAAATTGAAAAATAAATTACCAAAGATGATTTAGCAGAGGCCTCGCAGTTAGGAGACCCTGGTTCGCTTCCCGGGTCCTCCCAGCGTGGAGTTTGCATGTTCTCCCCATGTCTGCGTGGGTTTCCTCCGGGCGCTCCGGTTTCCTCCCACAGTCCAAAGACATGCAGGTTAGGTGGATCGGCGATTCTAAATTGGCCGTAGTGTGTGCTTGGTGTGTGGGTGTGTTTGTGTGTGTCCTGTGGTGGGTTGGCACCCTGCCCAGGATTGGTTCCTGCCTTGTGCCCTGTGTTGGCTGGGATTGGCTCCAGCAGACCCCCGTGACCCTGTTCGGATTCTGCGGGTTGGATAATGGATGGATTTAGCAGAGGTTTCATTCATACAGTGCCAAAGAGGCAACAGCAAGGAGCACAAAGTGATCAAGCCAACATGAGTGGTGTTCTTGAAAAATGATTTGTCATGATGATGGGAAAAATTATTCACACAAAATTAAATTTAATGCAAAACTGGTTATGCTTTGTAAAAAAAGAGGGGAAATAAATTGCTTTTCATTTCCAGTGAAATTTGAGCATTTTCATGAATTCATTGTGCATGCATCTACCTGCTATTTAGTACTTAAATAATGATCACTAGTTAAAAAAAATAAATCACCGAAAGTGTGCGTATCCTTCATTAGGATAAGGTGGCTGTGAGGTAACAGCAGGGGTGTTGGTAGTGACAGAGAAAACAGAATAATGTGCACAGTGGTCTGTTTTAGTGTTACATCATTTAGAAAATTTCCAACAAGTCACATTAAAAAAAAAAACACTGCACATTTACGTAGCTGTGTTACATATAGTAGAATGGACTGCAATTCCCAGCAGCCCAGGAAGTTCTGTGCTATTGGGCGGCATTGGCTGTGCCACAAAGGTTGGTGGAAAAAAAAGATGAGGCGCAAGATTTAAAAGAGGGTGCAATTTCCCAGACAGGATATTCCAAACCATACATGGATTACAAATTTGACCACCCAAGGATTACAGTTATTACTGGATTTATGTTTGTGTCCCATGCCTGATTTGCTTTGTAGTCTGCATTAGAAAGTATCTAAGTCTGTGGAGTGCTCCCAGCATCTACAATTCTGCATGTATAATATATCAGGGTAGGACGAAACTCTATGTTGTGTTTGGGAAGCTGTTCACTTGATTTCTGTCATTTTCATCACCTTCCTCAGCATCTGGAAGTGGACCGTGTTTGGACTTTGTCATGTGTGTTTGTTTACCCTTGATCATTTGAGCTTAGCGTTTGGTCAGGTTTGATTTGTTCTGTGTTAGTTTAATAATTGCCATTGGGATTAATTGGGTGTGATGTTGCATGTCTGTTGTTGCTTTTTTTTAACCTTCATTATTTGTTTAATATATTTGTTGTCATTGATTTTCTGAATAGTGTTTTATAAGTTGGTGTGTGTTAGTGTGTGTGCTGAGTCAAGCCTGAGTGGGTACCTGGAAACATTAAATAAAACAAACAAATCACTGTTTAACAGCGGTGTGAATCAAAGTATTCTGCAACCATTACATCTGAGATTATGTGTGTGAGTGAGTGATTTTATTGGTGTGGTACAAATTACTTGCATTATGCAGCTGAATAAAAACAACAAAGGTAAATATGGAAATGTAAATGAGGCTTTAAGAGCAGTATTACTTGTATTCCACCCAAAAAAACCTATAAAACACCAACATACTCATTTAGTGAGTTTCACATTTTGCAATTATAAAATAGCCTAACCTGTGAGGCAAATATTTGTGTCAGTTTTGTTGAACTTTGTATGAATTCAATTTCTCTGTTTTGCTATCATTATGGCGAATACTTGGTACTGCTTTTTTGTATTTGCACTTTTGCTCTTGTGCAGACGCAATATGTTGTTTCTGTAGTATTTTAGACAAGTACATCAAGCTCTGTAGTACAATATAAAGAGTACAATTGTTTAATTAAAATTTTCTTTCAGAGATCAATGAAACAGTGGAAGATCTACCCCATTTCTGGAACTGGGTCTTTGAAGCAAAACTCCCAGAATACACAAAGGAAGGTACATTATCAAATATAGTACTTATGAAATCCTGGAAATAACATCGCAGCCAAATAAACAAAGAAGAAAACAAAATATTTGATAAAGTCTATGTTACATATTTTCTTAAGTATTTTTATTATAATGTCAGTTGAGCTCCTAATACAAACTGCCTGATTTCCAGGTTAATTAAGCAGCTTCCAAGATGTTAGCAGAGGTATTGCAGAATATATGCATATAAAAAAATGTGCTGTATTTAACAAGGTTGAACGTTATGCTATGGAGACTTCCGTAACAATTCAATAAAAAAAATCAAAAAAATATATATCTATATATCATATATATAGATATGAGATATATCTATATATATATCTATATATCTATATATCTATCTATACTAATAAAAGGCAAAGCCCTCACTCACTCACTCACTAACTCACTGACTGACTGACTGACTGACTCATCACTAATTCTCCAACTTCCCGTGTGGGTAGAAGGCTGAAATTTGGCAGGCTCATTCCTTACAGCTTACTTACAAAAGTTGGGCAGGTTTCATTTCGAAATTCTACGCATAATGGTCATAACTATAAGCTATTTTTCTCCATTTACTGTAATGGAGTTCAGCTGGAGGGGCGGAGTTTCGTATGACATCATCACGCCTCTGACGTAATCACGCATTACGTAGAAAGCCAGGAAGAGCTACAAAACGCGCTTTAGAAAACATGCATTATATAATTAAGAAGGCAGCAAAACAATTAGAAGCGAGCGAGTGACATATAAATCCATATTCAGCGGCTCACGTGAACTGACGCAGTGTGCAGACAAAAAGTAACAGTTCCAAAGAGTGCTGAACAAAAACCGAATTACACTGCTACGCTCAAATAGATAAACCACACGCAGTGGTGCGATGGTAAAGCATTCGCCTGTAGCGCCCACGTCCGAAGTTCGGTTCCCGAGAGGGGATTCACTAAGTATGTACGCGCGCTTCTCAATTTATTTTAACCTCGCATCCCCTTAGTTTGAGACGTATGAAAACGCATACGGTTAACGCAGAAAGACAGATCACCTATTGAAGCTTCATGAATAATGGATACTTTATTCGCGATCAATGATTGTTTTGGTAAAGCCATACTCAGTGTATTCATTAGATGAACGGTAAAAAAGTAAGAGCGAGGGGACGGTAACTTACTGAAGCACACAAGCAAAACCACAATAGCACGCGGGCTCGATGTACTGTAGTTCTAGATCTGACTTGCGCGATCACATTCCAAAAAATATTTCTTTTCAAGTTCTATTTAGTCCATATGAGTCAAACTCAAGGCCCACAGGCCACATCCGGCCCGGCGTGTAATTATATCCGGCCCGCGAGATCATTTTATATACTGTATTATTGTTATTAATGGCCCGGGGATATGAAGCGCTGGTAACACAATAAACTACAGATCCCATAATGCAGCGCTTCAGCTGCCTTGCCGAACACTTAACACGTTAATCAAGTCTAGCTTATGATACTGTAAATTATTGCGAAGCTAGCCCACACGATGCCGAAGAGAAAAGTTGATTCTGAAAATAGAGCCTTTAAAAACCGATGGGAGGC
>JANRMT010062791.1:145934372-145945962 GCA_026402145.1 Polypterus bichir lapradei
ATATATATATATATAGATATGGGAACAACACTCATATCAATGACAAAACAATTACATTAACAATCATGTTACGTTATTTTTGAAATTTTTCCTTTTCTTTTTCATACCTTTTTTAACACACTACTTCTCCGCTGCGAAGCGCGGGTATTCTGCTAGTATATCTATATATATCTATATATATATATATATATATCTATATATATCTATATCTATATCTATATCTATATCTATATCTATATCTATATATATATATATATATATATATATGATATATAGATATATATTTTTTTGATTTTTTTATATGGCCCCCACGTGCTTGTATGCATGCCTGAGAACATTGGGGCATACTCCTAATGAGACAATGGATGGTGTCCAGGGGGATCTCCTCCCAGATCTGGACCAGGGCATCACTGAGCTCCTGGACAGCCTGAGGTGAAACCTGGCACCTCAGATGGACCAAAACATAATGTCCCAGAGGTGTTTTATTGGATTTAGGTCAGGCAAGCATGGGGGCTAGTCAATGGTATCAATTCCTTCAACTTCCAGGAACTGCCTGCATACTCTCGCCACATGAGGCCGGGCATTGTCGTGCACCATGAGGAACCCAAGACCCACTGCACAAGCATAGGGTCTGACAATGGGTCCAAGGATTTCATCCTGATGCCTAATGGCAGTCAAGGTGCCGTTGTCTAGCCTGTAGAGGTCTGTGTGTACCTCCATGGATATGCCTCCCCAGACCATCACTGACCCACCACCAAACAGGTCATGCTGAACAATGTTACAGGCATCATAACATTCTCCACATCTTCTCCAGACCTTTTCACGTCTGTCACATGTACTCAGGGTGAACCTGCTCTCATCTGTGGAAAGCACAAGGTGTCAGTGGTGGACCTGCCAATTCTGGTATTCTACAGCAAATGCCAATTGAGCTCAGTGGTGCCAGGCAGTGAGCACAGGGCCCACTAGAGGACATTGCACCCTCAGGCCACCCTCATGAAGTCTGTTTCTGATTGTTTGGTCAGAGACATTCACATCAGTGGCCTGCTGGAGGTCATTTTGTAGAGCTCTGGCAGTGCTCATCCTGTTCCTTCTTGCATAAAGTCGCAGATACCGGTCCTGCTGATGGGTTAAGGACCTTCTACGGCCCAGTCCAGCTCTCCTAGAGTAACTGCCTGTCTCCTGAAATCTCCTCCATGCCCTTGAGACTGTGCTGGGAGACACAGCAAACCTTCTGGCAGTTGCACGTATTGATGTGCCATCCTGGAGAAGTTGGACTACCTGTGCCACCTCTGTAGGGTCCAGGTATCGCCTCATGCTACCAGTAGTGACATTGACCGTAGACAAATGCAAAACTAGTGAAAAAAACAGTCATAAAAGATGAGGAGGGAAAAATGTCAGTGGCCTCCACCTGTTAAACGATTCCTGTTTTGGGGGTCGTCTCATTGTTGCCCCTCTAGTGCACCTGTTGGTAATTTCCTTAACACCAAAGCAGCTGAAACTGATTAACAACCCCCTCTGCTACTTAAATGACCAGATCAATAGCCAAGAAATTTCATTGACTTGAAGCTATACTCTGATTAAAAACTTTTCCTTTAATTTTTTGAGCAGTATATGGATGTCCTTGACCCCAGAATCGCTGATCCCTTTCAGCAAACTCTTGAATGAGTAAGAAGGCTGTTGTTAGACTAAAAGTCAACTGGTGAGAGGAAAGGCTACCAGGGATTAGAAAGAGAAAGAGAAAGGAAGAAAGTGGTGCAAAAAGTCATAAAAGACCTTAACGCTACACTAACAAAGAGAGAAACTTTTTGTAAAGGTCTTATGGATAAATGTAAGGTATTAGAGTTTGTTTTACTCACCAGTCCTTATGTGGATTGACCTCAGTGCCTTCTTAAAAAATGTCTTCTGTAAAACATACAAAGTACTACAGAGTTTAAAAATACAAAAAATAAAAAACAAAGCTAAGGTGACTAAAAATTTGTCATCATGTGAGTTGTGTTTGGCTGTTTAATATGATCTGAACTTAAAAATGTACCCATAATCTAGCTGAAATTATTATATGAAAATGGCAGAAAAATATCCACTAAGTAAAGTAGATATTGTACCAGTATAGTATGATATGCTGACAGAAAAGACCCCCAGTTGCACCCTGATGCACCACATTAGAATCAGCCTTGAACTGAAAGTGCCTTGGAGGCTGACCATGGAGTCATGCAGAGGGTTGGACGGACTTTCCTAACGGCTTTGAAAGTCATCAGCATACAATGTTTGAAAACGTTTTATAATTATTTTTATTACTTTCATCGGTAAATCTCCGCAAACCTTTTCAATGGACAGACAATTTCAAATTTAGATTAGGCCTACAACTAATGAATGCATGATCTATAAAAACCTAAAGAAAAAAAAAGTTTGTTAATGACTTATTAATGATAATAAAAGTTATTATAAAGTAGTACCTAATATTTTTACTGGAAAATACATTAACTGTTTAGTTTAGATACAGCATCAATTACTCATATACTGTACCATTATTTAATAAGACATCAACAAGGGCTTCTTTTGGTCTTAATAACATTTATGAAGCATCAATAAAATTGTGATGTGTTGCATATCAATAGTAGTTGATAGCTGGTGAAACTACTTGTGAATATGAAGGATTAACAAGTCTTTTACTAAAGTATTCGATGTCAAGACTTCTCATTTAAGCACTTCTGATCACTAATGTATTTCAGAGGTAAATAACCATACTACTGATGCTTTGTAAGTGTTACTCAGCAGCCAGTTAAAGTCTTGTTACAAAACAGTAAATGAGTAATAAAGGCATTTTTTCAGTACCTTCACTATAGCATTATGGATGATGCTTTAATAGTCAGATCATTTGGTGGTTTGGGTTTTCTGTTGGTTGTCTTTTCTCTTAAAAGGCAACATACAGGTTATAATTCTGACAAACATTACTAGTAAGGGACATATCAAGTTCTCATAATTAATAACAGTGATGCTCACAGCTCTCTTAATTTGCTGAAGTGCAGTTTAGGCTTTTATTTTGTATACCATCAGGAAGCAGCACAGGTCCATGGCAGCAGGTTAAATGGTGCAGAGAGACATGCAGCGAGTTGTTGTTTAATGTGAAGGACCATCATAATTTTAATCTAAATTTAAAGTTTTGGCTGAAAGTGAGACAAGTCTGTGTTCTTTTTCTAATGGAATTGTGTGGATATTTTTTTTTTTTAGTCTGGTAAACAGTTCATGTCTGAAAAAACAAATAGTTTAAATTAAGCATAATGTTTGCTGAATATATTTTTTTTCCTGATAATTCCAGTGCTCTGTCCCCCTGATTGTGGTAAGTACACATTCTTCACTTCTTTTTACATTTTTGTAGTTTTGTCACTCTCATTTTAGTGCATGCACTGTCAAGCTCTTGAAACAATTTATGTACTCTTTATAATTCTGTTTGATTAGCCTAAAATGCCTTATTTCCCCAATTATGTATAGTTTTAAAAAGAAGACATTTGTTTTTTTGGTTTTTCTTTTGTACCAACTTTGGTAGTGAATGTTCTGCCTAAGTGGTTTACGAGCATTCTGACATTAAAGTTTAAAAAGAGAACAGTTTAATGACATTGCTGTAGTTACACAGTGGGGCAGCGGTGGGATTTAAAGCTCTGTAATCCCTTGATTACTGTACACTGCCTACCTAATGGCTGTAAAATAAACTATAAATGGATATAAACAACAATCTGAATTACAAAAGAGGAGTGACCTGATGACCTCACAATTTCATGCACTTGAGTTTAATTCTAGTTAATTGTAATTTTGGAGTTTGCACATTATTAAATTGGTAAATTGTCCTTTGAATTATGCATAAAACTGAGGTCCTCACTCTTTGAGGTCATAAAAGATCTTTGGGCATCTTCCAAAAAAGTAGGATGTACAGTATACTGATATCCTGGTTAAATCCCCCACGACTGACTGGTCAATCTGGATCCTAATCATTATCTATCTCTTACTAGCTATCTCTCTCACCCTTTCACCATCTAGTAGCTAATGTGGGGCGAGCGCACTGGCATAAAATGGCTGCCGTGGCATAATCTGGGTGTATGCTATACATTGGTGGTGGTTGAAATGGTTCCCCACTGTCTATGTAAAGTAATTTGACCCTTTTGGGGTTCCTTCATGACATCTTATGCAAGGAAAACCCTTCTTATTCAACCAGTTTTTACCTGCCTTTGAAATATGGGAGGCAAATTTATGTAGACATGAAGAGAACATGTAAACTCTTCATACAATGACAGATAGGCATTTACTTCTAGTCTAATGGCGGTGTGAAGCTAACAACAGCAACACTATACTACGAAAGGGAAAAACTTGTTTTAGTAATGATGAGATGACTGTTTAATAAAAACAACAAGCTGTAGAGCCAATCAGTCCGTAACCTGTTTTGTCTTGTACAAGATAGCAGGGGTCTGCTGGAACCTATCCCAGGTAGCATAGGGCACAAGGCAGGGAACAAATCTTTGACAGGGTGCCAGTCCATTGCAGGACACACACACACACACACACACTAGGACCAATTTAGGATTACCAGTTCACCTAATCTGCATGCCTTTGGAAGTAAACCTGAGCATCCTGTGAAAACCCACACAGACCAGGGGAGAACATGCAAACTCCACACAGGGAGGACCCAAACCCTTGTCTCTTTTACAGCAGTACCACTGCACCATCCAAAATATGAAGTGCCTAAATGTAAAGAACATCTCTAGAAAAGAAAAAAAAAAAAAGCAAGGAAAATCATACTGGTAAATGTGTTATCTCTTATTCATTTCAGGATTTTAGCATTTGCAGACTATTAGTTTTATTTCATGTTTTCTCCATTAGGTGATGCTAAATACCCAAAAATATAAAGTTGATGTTTTTTTGTCCCATTTATTTCCAGTACGAATACAGCAAAGTTAAAAATTATATCTTATTTATTTATTTTTTTTACTAAAGTCGAAGGCAAGGTAGTCGCTGTTAACTGCTCCACATGTGACAAGGAGGTTCTAAACTGCTGGACCTACAAGATGTGCTATCCAGGTAACTGAGCAGAGCTTTTATTTTTAAGGAAACAACATCTAGAAGCAAGTACTGGTGGAGCTTAACCTGACATTTACATCATTATTGCAGTTGCCAATTAAGAGCTGAGTGCTGCTTCCTAATGAGAGTCCTGACTTTAACACCCCCAGCCTTACATTTTCATGATTTCCCCCATCTGTTTAGGCTTTCAATGGACACTCCTGTTTTTTGTTCCATTATCCCACAATATGTGTGTTAAGTCAGCTGCTAATTCTAAACTACGCTCCACATAAAAAATGTAGGCGAGTGACTGAGTGTATAAGGTATCTTATCCAGGTTTAGTTGGTGACTTGTACCTGATGCTGTCAGGCTATTCTCTAGCCACATATAACTGAACTGTGGTGCACAAGCTTGGCAATTTTACCCATTCATCAGTCTAATGACAGCTTGGCTTCATATTAGGTAACTAGTCTTTCATGATCAAATTTCTTCATGTGCTTTGGTGTGACAGAGAAGATAACATTTTTCTTGCCAGATAGTTAAGATTGGGCATTTTCTGAACAATTTATCCAAGCATCCAGTCACTGTTTTCTAAACTTGCTTATCAGGAGTTGGGGTGGCAGGGAAGCTGGAGTTTATCCCTGGGCATGATGAACACACATATACACACACACACACACACATTGGGGCCAGTTTAGTTTGCCTAACCTCCCACGTGGACATGGGGTGAATTTATAAACTCCACAAAGGGAGTATCTGGGTCTTGAGTCCGGTCGTCTTGTTGTGAGGCAGCAGCACTACTACTTCGCCACTGTGCCATCCCATAGCAATCCATTATAGACTATAATACATATTTGAATGTATATATCTAAATGGAGAAATTTAATAACACAAGAATCCCTGATCATCAATTGTATATTTCAAGTGTAACAGAAAATTCCAACATGTTTGCTAAATCTAATAATCCCAGTGGACAATTATCAATAGTGCGATTACAAAGCAATACTGTAAACCTGATAAGCAGAAGTCATCATGGACCAAGTATGAATACATTATTTGATTAGCAGTGGCTTCCTATGAGAACACTTGTTTCCTTACAGAGCCTGGACATGCTGTTGGGCTAAATAAAAATGAAACATGGGATCTCTGTGAGCATGTCCTTCTTGTGATGGACTTTGTCCCATTGCTTCGGATATTAGTTCCCTAAAGAGTTTGATCAGGAAAAACCAAGCAGGTTTGGAAAATAAACAACATTTTCAGACAATTGATAAATTATATTGTTGTCCATCTGTCTATTTTCCAACAAAATTAACTCAACAATGGTAACAGGATTTGGAACATTTATTAGAACATAAGAAATTTGACAAACAAGAAGAGACCATTCAGTACATCAAGCTCAATTATTTAGCTAAATAGTTAAGCTATCCCAAAATGTTATCCAGACCCTATTTTAAAGTTTCTGCTTCAACTACATCTCTCAGCAGTTTGTTGCAGATACCACCAAACCTTTGCATATAGGAGTGCTTCCTGGCTTCTCTACATGTCTTTCCAATGTGATTTGATCTATTATGAACTATAACCAAAGGATTTTCACCTGCCCTTACCATAACTGGTACACTTTTTAGGTTACCTGTGAAACTCTTGCTCCTGCTAAGCAGTACACCGTTATTGACTACTAATCTCTGTTCCATATAACGCTGGTGGAATTTTGAACGATGGAATCTCTAACGATGAATATGCCTCTTTTCTGCCCCTCATTCACGTTAACCTGGTTTGTACTGAAAGTTTTTCCAGGCTTTTGTAGCAAGATATACCTGTTGGTTACTTCAGTCTTATTTTCTGATCAGATGCTGTGGTGTCTTGTTACTCTTTTAATTACTTGAGACCTATTGTGATCTGTTGTAAACCATATTTAGTTGTTGTTCTGTTTAATTTGGAGAGGAATATCAGAAAGCTTTAGTTTCCATAGGTCTTCAGTCTCGAGGACATTAGCTTGTTCTGCAAGAGCATAAAACTTTGCAATGAAGTTTGCTATTTTCACACAGTTAATACATATGTGGTCCAATTCTGTGTGATCTTGGATAACACTCTGTATTTCAGGTGATTCTTTATTTTATTCCTTTCTTCTTTATATATTATTCTCTAACTATGTCAGTAATTATTTATCAAGAGACTAAGGGTTTTGTTTTTTCCAATTTTTTGGGTATCCGAGTTGTCAAGATGGAAATACCATGTGAACACTCGACAACCTCGAATTACAACTCGGACAATTCCAACAAAACAAAGCTACCCAAATTGTTGGTGTTGTGATGTAACACTGACCTTTTACGTTAGGCAGTTGCTTAAAATAAAACGTTTAATCTGGTCAGCCTGAAAAGCCATTTTTTGATCAAAATGCATTTGGTGCAAAGTGATACATAGTCATTAAATTTATTTTGCTCTTTATCACTGTAAAAAATGCAGATTATCATTAACAGCTTTTTTTTTGGTGGACCAAGTAATTAATCAACAGTGATCTCGCATTTTTGTGAATAGTCTGACCGGAAACCCACATGAACACACTGAAGTGAGAAGGTGAAACATCACAAGTCTGAGCTGCAAATGGTACAAGAGCACGTGAACACAGCAAAAGAACTTTTGATTTGCCCCTGAATTGACCTGCAACTGACCCAAATTAGGCAGCTGTACTGAACAACAATTCAAACTAAAACACCACTACTAACAGCTGGAAACAAAGGCAAACAATCCCGACCTAACTACTCTGTCTTGTTACTTTCTTATGTATTCACTTTAATTATTTATTTCAGCTTTTTAAATGTCTGTTGTGTCTGTTTGGTACAGATACCTTGGACTTAGCAGAATCCACAATAGTACTGATAATCACTGGCATTGGACTCTTCATCCTGGGCTTAGTAACATGTTCTATTGGGTGAGCGCGCCATCGTCTTTCTAATCAATGACTTCACCTTCACTTTGTGTTTTTTTTTTCTTTTCTTTTTCTTTTTACTTGTTTTGCATATTTACCACCTGGGAAAAAGTTTAAACATTTTTTTTTTCTGTTTTTGGCTCTTGTTACTTAGCAAAGGTGAATTAATGCTTCTTTTTCAGTACTAAGCATACAACAAACTTCTTGCAATTGCTAGAGCAGAATGACATATCTGTGCTTGGCCACATCTCAGTCTGGCTGCAGGCTTCTTACATCTCACATATTTGTTATCTCTTAATTATTGTGGGAAAGAAAAACATTTCTCTTCTCTTCCAACAGGTACCAGAAATACAGGAAACGATCAAAAACAGTTTCTGAAAAAAAGACCACAAAAACATGCAACACATAAATAAATACCCACCCAAATGATTTACCTCAACATTTAAATTCTGTGATTTTCTGAATCAAATAATGTTGAAGAGTGGATTAAGGACCAGACTGCTTATTTCTAAGTGAGACTATCCATCAATGCTAAAGGTAAGAAGGACTGATTAAATTTCTTGGCTTGTTTTTGTGTGCATGAAATGTGTTATTAAACAGCACTGATTACTAGAGACTAAGGGGAATTCTCTTTGCTTTCGATCTTTTTTTGGCATATGCTAAGAATTTCTATGGACTGTAACACTTTTTATTACAGTGTTCATGTTCTTTCAGAGCCTTAAAGTTCCACAAATCATCAACAAATCAGGTTTTTGAGGACCCCATATTTAATATATTTCCCACCTTCTGGTATATTTGTCACACACAGTCCCACACACCACAACATCAGGTTTTTCGAGGGACACAGAAGCTTAGGCCAGCATGTAGGGTAAGGTGACAAGGTGATCACCTCAGGCACCACTTTGGTAAGGACTACATTTTCAGGTAACATTTTTATTTTTTTGAAGATTACGAAATATAACTTTCCACCAACACAATTTTACCACTATTTTCAAATTAGAAATTTTGTTAAAAGAAACCTAAGCAATTTTCTAGACCTCTCACCCATTTATATTCCAGAGGTAGCCTTGAAGACTCAGCATCTCAACAATATACAAAAACATCTCAAAGAATCTTTCTTTCAACAATCCTAGGGTACGGTGTGAAAAGGACCTTTGAAATTAACATTTCTAGGGGTGGGGGTTGATTTGTTTTCAATCCTATTTCTTTGTAAAAACTGATCTATTTTTATGGAATGATTACAATAAAATTTTAAAATAAAGAAACATTTCAGAAAAAGTATGGCTGTCATGCATAGAATTCACTCTTATATGAACAAAGCATTCAAGAAGTCATCTTAAAATCTTAATTCAACATACCTCATTTAAACCTGTCCAGAATGTACCCAGAATAAGATCCAATTTACGAGCATTGTCATCTTCCTCCAGCCCCAACAGGCCACATGTTTTCAGAGTGCACAAAATTAACATAACTTGGACAAAAATCTTTAAATACTTATAAGACATCCTTGGTGTCACAATCACTCATAACTCGTTGACAGCTGTATTTATTGTACTCTCATGTAGGCTTAAAGCATATAAGGACAAATTGATTATGGTAGCTGATACCACACTACTCGCTTAACTCACTTAACTGGAAGAATCTTTAACCACCTTTAAATCTCAGTGGGTAACTGACATTCTATTTTATTTGAAATTAGAAGAAAACTAATTTTCACTTAGGGGAGAAGCTTTTGTAAAACATGGCAAGACTTAATTTAAAAAAAAGTTTAAAATAAGCACGCATATGAGGATTATGACCACTAAGGGGCACTCAGAGCCCAAATACCAAAAACTATCTCATACACCAGTTTAAGATAAAATAAATGTTATTTATTTGGTTAACAGTACCTTATCACAAAAACATATCAGTCCAGCACCATACCAATAAGCAATAAAATACCTCCATTTCCCTTTGTGTTTCCTCTGTGAGTGTCATCCAGCTTCCTCCTGACTCTTATTCCCCACATATGGCAAGATGCCTCCTTTTACGTCAGTCCCAGGAGCACTTCCGGTTTCATGGAATTACATGCAGGAAGGATTTCCGGATCATATGGAAGCTCTCGAAAAAAGATAGGTCTATTCTTCACAATGCCCCTTTACAGCATCAAGGACCCCAACAGGGTCATCCTTCCATACCACGATTCCCAGACCACCCTGCAGGTATCTAGACTGGTCTCTAGTTGCAGGAGCACTGCTACCTCTCATGCTGGAGGATGAAATGTTCAAAATATCCATTTGTCCCTCATCTGTCCGTTATCTTGGCATCCCATCAGGGAAAGAAACTGAGGACCAACCTGGCCAGGGTATGCCTCTATTCTTGTGCTCTTTCCATTACGGTCTACCATCTGGGTAGGAATGCCCATCCATCCTGTCCAGCATTTAACAGAAGAAAAAGATGTTTTCCTGTTCTTTATTTTTCTCTACTCTTGGCTCTCTTCTCATTCTGTCAGGTGACAGTTGAATTCTTTGTTAGGTTTTGGGTTTTTTTTTTCCTTTTTCTTTCCTTTTAAAATTCTCTTTTGTGTTTTTGGTTGTTGTATGAGTTCTGTAATTTTTATATGCTGGATTGTTTCTCGAAATAAAATTGATAAAAAATTAAATCATTATAAACTGCTGGATACTCACAGAAGCAACCCGCAACAACCAAAGCATAAATCAACCACCACTGCAAAGAAAATAGCAATAGATTTTGTGAATGATAAAGCATTTTGAATGCTAGCATCAGTTTGGCAAGAAAAGCATTGATCTGAAAGATGAACTCATGTTCACTCCGACCGAGGATTAATTCATGCACTATTGTAGCCATTTTGACAGACTGAAATATTATAAGCCTAGCCCACAGAATGAGTAACACTGTATTAGAACAACAGACGTCTACACCTTGCATGCATTATTCTTTTTGAGAGACTAGCCATGGTACCTGTCCAAAAAAAATTAATAACATTTGCTATCTCTTGCCCTACTTGTACTTTCAGCACCTTCCTCTGTATTTGTGTCTGAACCTCTCTTCAACAGTGCTACCTTTCTCAAGCTTATTCCCATAAACCCTGTTTCTCAGACTCGGTCATTATTTTCAAGGCTCATTTCTCACCTCCTGTTCAGTTTTATATTTTGCATCTTTGAAGGCAAGTTTCTCAGCATTTACTTTTACTCCACCTTGTGCGTCTTACACTCGCACTTCTGCTTTCATCACATCACCAAATCCAGAATGACCAATCAGATTGCTCTGAGGGAGAGGACACACACACTCCTTATTGTGCTATTATCATCCTCTTTAATAAAAGCCCTGTGTGCGTCCAGGTGTCCGTGTGTGTCTTCTGGTGAAGTGCGCATGCGCGGGGGTCACACGGCACGTGTTCAGTCTCTTCCTGTGCATTCCCTGTGCAGACACATACATAGAATCATGAGAGACAGACACGCACACGCACACGCAGGCGCGTGCACGACAGACACACGCACACACACAGGCGCCCACGCGACAGACACACGCACGCATACGCATACACACACACACAGGCGCGCGCGGGACGCACACACACACACACACACACACACACACACACACACACACACACAC
>JANRMT010062791.1:145945972-145959128 GCA_026402145.1 Polypterus bichir lapradei
ACACACACACACACACACACACACACACACACACACACACACACACAGGCGCGCGTGGAACGCGCACACACACACACACAGGCGCGCGCGGGACGCGCGCGCACACACACACACAGGCGCGCGCGGGACGCGCACACACACACACACAGGCGCACGGGGGACGCACACACACACAGGCGCACCCGGGACACGCGCGCGCGCGCGCACACACACACACACACACACACACACACACACACACAGGCGCACGCAGGACGCATGCACACACACACACACACACACACACACGGGACGCACACACACACACAGGCGCGCGCGGGATGCACACACACACACACACACACAAGTGTGCGCGTGCATTGTTGCAGTGTTACCTTTCTTGGTTGTTTATTAATTTTTCAACTGTTCATTTTTTTCCCTGTGCTTAAAACTCATTAAAAAAGGTGTTTTTAGCGAGCGGGTTGTAAGGCTATAGCGCGAACTCTTCCAGTCTTAGTTTTCTCAGTTGTTCAAAGTTTTCTTGTTATTCAATGTTTTTACATTTAGTTTACTATTACGCTGTGCATTCAGTGGTATAATTAACTATATATGTGCTTAAAAACGTAAAAAAATATATATTTACATACAGTTCATACGGTCTGGAATGGATTAATTGTATTTACATACAATCCTATGGGGGGAAATTACTTCGGTTCACGACCAAATCGGGTTACAACCAGAGTTTTGGAACAAATTATGGTCGTGAGCCCGAGGTTCCACTGTATTACTGTCAGACAAAATTACAGGCATTTTACGGAAATACAAACCAGTATTACTGAGAGAGAAAATTAAAGGCACACAATACAGTGACCCATATTACAGCCACATACAAGGTCCCATGCCATTTAATATAGACTGTTCCTACTAATGTTTATGCACTACTGTTCTAGCGCCCGTTATTGTAATGGGCTTAATGTCTAGTATACAATATTTATTTATATAGCACATTTTCATACAAATGATGTAGCTCAAAGTGCTTTACAGGATCAGGTGGTGGTGGCGCAGATTGCCATCACAGAAAACCGGAAAAAGAACAGCAGAGAAAGTAGGGGTTAGTACTGATTTTGGAGCCACGAAAAAAAAAAGATAATTCAATGCATATTACAGAATATCAGGGTTAAACTAAGATGAAGCTATGAGAAAGCCATGTTAAAGTAATGAGTTTTCAGCAGTGTTTTAAAATGCTCCACTGTATTAGTCTGGCGAATTTCTATCAGTAAGCTATTCCAGATTTTAGGTGCATAACAGCAGAAGGTCGCCTCACCACTTCTTATAAGTTTAGCTCTTGGAATTCTAAGCAGACACTCATTTGAAGATCTAAGGCTACGATTTGAAGTGTAAGGTGACAGGCATTCTGAAATATAGGATGGAGCGAAATTATTTAAGGGTTTGTAAACCATAAGCATTATTTTGAAGTCAATTTTAAATGACACAGGTAACAAATGCGGTGATGTGCTTGGATTTTCTTTTCCTGTAGATTCTCGCAGCTGCATTCTGCTCTCGTTGTAAGTGATTGATATTTTTTTGGGTAGTCCTGAGAGGAGTACCTTACAGTAATCTAGCTGACTGAAAACAAAAGCGTCAACTAATTTCTCAGCATCTTGCAAAGTTATAAGAGATCTAATTTTTGCTCTATTTCTTAAGTGAAAAAATGTTGTCCTAGTCATCTGATTAATATGGGATTTAAAATTTAATCAGAGTCAATAAGTACTCCTAAATTCTTTTCCTCTGTCTTAACTTTTAAGCCTAATGGATCAAGTTTATTTCTAATACCCTCACTATATCCACTTTTGCCATTCACTAAGATTTCTGTTTTCTCCATATTTAGTTTGAGAAAGTTACTGCTAATCCATTCAGAATACAAATAAGAAACAGGATCAGAGAGCCCAGAGTGTCAGGGTCCTCAGGCACTATCAATAAATACAGCTGTGTATTTAGGGTTTAAGTAGACTTTATTATCCCAGAGGGAAATTTGTTTGCATCAGCAAACTAGGAAAACCAAATGCATTGTTACTTAGACCCAATAGATTAACAAAGACACAACATTTGACAATCAATGTTATTGCATAAACACATACTCAAGATCAATACAAAGAAGAATAACTACTTTAAACACTACACAAAATAAATAATCCAGAATTGAACATTTATCAGCATCCCTACTAGTAACAGAGTGTAAAATGCTTATAGCCCTAGGAATAAAAGAGTTCTTAAATCAAATCTGTAGCCTGATGATAACAGCTGGAATTCAGAGTTAAGAGAATGGCTACTGTCTGACAGAACTGAGTAGGCTTTCTTTCTAACCTGTTTGCAATACATTTCAGCGATAGAGGTCTACTCTCAACCAGTAATTTAACTGCAAATATTTATAATGTTGTTAAGATGGTTTATATTCTTTTTGTAACTGATAAAAGCAAACATAATAATGGATTCAATAAAGGACTTAGAAATAGTAACATTATGGTTTTGTCCACTTTAAAACAGTCAAGTTTCCTAAGAAAGAAAGAATGTGTGTCATCTGCATAGCTGTGTTAGCTGCCCTTGTGCTTTGAGATAATTTGACCTAATGGAAGCATGTAAAGGGCGGCTCTGTGACGCAGTGGGTAGCACTGCTGCCTCGTAGTAAGGAGGCCTGGGTTTGCTTCCTGGGTCCTCCCTGCGTGGAGTTTGCATGTTCTCCACATGTCTTCATGGGTTTCCTCCCACAGTCCAAAGACATGCAGGTTAGGTGCATTGGTGATCCTAAATTGTCCCTAGTATGTGCTTGGTGTGTGGGAGTGTGTGTGCCCTGTGGCGGGCTGGTGCCATGCCCGGGGTTTATTTCCTGCCTTGCGCCCTGTGTTGGCTGGGATTGGCTCCAGCAGACCCCCATGACCCTGTAGTTAGGATATAGCAGGATGGATGGAAGCATGTAGATTGAAAAGAGTTGTGGGCCCAGAATAGATCCTGATGGTACGCCATATGAAATATCATGGGTCTCCGAGGTATAATCACCATAACGAACAAAGAATTTTCTACCTGTTAAGTAAGACTGAAACAAATTTAAGACATTGCCGGAGAGGCCCATCCATTGACTAAGGATTTATAAAAATACTGTGATCAGTGTTGTCAAATGCTGCACTCAAGGCTAAGAGAACAAGAACAGATATATGGCCTCTGTCTGTCATTTACTACTGTAAGCAGTGCAGTTTCTGTACTGTCATTTGTTGTAAAACCTGACTGAAACTTGTCAAGAATAGAATGTTTATTCAAGTAACCATTTAGCTGTGTAATGACTACCTTTTCTAGAATTTTACTTAAAAAAGACAGATTAGATATTGGTCTAAAATTGTCAAAGACAGAGGAGTCAAGATTGCTTTTCTTGAGCAAAGGTTTGACAACTGCAGTTTTAAGACAGTCAGGGAAGACCCCCATATCTAATGATCAAGTATACTATTAATTAGCACAACAGAGATTTCTTTGAGAAAGCCTGTTGGTATTTTGTCAAGGGCACTGGTGGAGCATGAAGGGAGGTTGTCACAGACAAATCCTAAAAAGCAGACACAGGATAGAAGGTAGAAGGGATACACTTTCTTTATCCATGTGGTATCAGAAATAAAACAACAATGTCAACATTCCTCACTACAGATGGGGTAACCATTGCATCTTTGCTGAGAGTGACGGAAAAGAAAGATCATTCTGTCAAGCTGAACTGTAGTGTCAGTTGAGTTCATTTTTTTCATAGTTTTGGTTTAAGGAAGTCAGGCTACAGTCAGTGTTTTGTTTCGCTAATATAATGTAATCATTTGATAAACAGCTCTTTTTACAGCTGTAATAAATAAGTAATGCCCACCTGAACAAAACAAAGGAAAAAAAGGCTAATGCAACTTCTTTTAATTTTTGGCTGCTTGCACTTTGTAACTTCCATTGCATGTGTAAAATCCAGGGTTACATGCAAAAATGTCAAGGGTTGGCAGAATTAACTGGTGTAATAAGCAAAATCCAAGATGTGACAGCATTGATAGGTGGCATGCGCAAAATCAGAAGGATGGAAGGTTTAACAGGTGGTGCCCAAAAAAATGGAGCAGTGTCAGCATTAACAGTTGGCGCACACAAAATCAAAAGGGGAGTAGGTGGTGTGTGCAAAAATCAGCTCAGGGTACAGGAAAGATAGGTACGAATTGAGAGCAAAATTAGAATGTTGGTTGGTGGAAGGAATTGTCAGTCACTTCTGAGTCAAAGTTTGATGTCAGCATGCAGACTGGAGCAGCATGCAGACTGGAATAGTTATTTCGAAATACGCAGATTTGCATTTGGTAATTAAATGATCTACTGTTGGTTGAGCATCCATCAATACAGTAATACTTTCTAATTTAATTTCAGCTCTGATGATGCCACCTAGGTTTAATAAAAGTAAAAGTATGCAATTAGTCTTTTCTTACATTGTGGACAAGTACTCCGGGCCACTGTGTACACTACAATTACAGTTCCACCATTGAACAATCTAGATAAATTAACATAAATGTGGGCATTGGTCTTGTCCGTTGCCAGAGATGGACGTCTGAAGCAGAGCTCCACTAGCAGCGGTGTTATTTTTCATATTATCTTCTTATTATCCTGAGATATCCTGTATTTATCCAACCTGAGGACAGGTTACTACTACAGTATATGCAAGCATATATTAACATGGCCAACAAGAAAGGGGTTCAGAAAGAAACGAAAACTAAAGCTACATCAAAGCTCAAATCGGCAAGCCCAAGTTCAAGGTATGGCCTTTCAGAGACTGACCTGGATCAGATGGGCGAAAGCCCAGACTCCTCGGGACCATGGTCCGCTACATTGTCTCTGGCTGAGAGCGAAATGGGGAGCGAATGTACAAGCGTGAGTGACGCAGGTCACGATAGCTCACCGATTGGAGAAGATCATCTGAAACTGGAAAAGGCCTCGCAGTTCGCGATTTCAACTACTCCACGCGAGCCGGGAACACCGGCTACAATAGAGCCTGCCGCCCCACCTACTGTGCACAAAAGCAGAATTGATCTGTCTGAACTGAAGGTGATGATCGCTGAGCTCATGCAAGAGATAAAGAAAGATACAAAGAAAAGCGAGAAGGCAAATCAGAAGGCAAGGGAAAAGTCAAATGAGAAGCTGCGACAGGAGCTGCGACAGGTGCTGGGTAAATTTGAAGAGCACATTCAGGAAACCTCGTTTAAACTGAGCACACTTGCTGATCAACTGGAGGATGTCAAGGAGACATTCATGACTCGGATTGAAACAGCCGAAAATCTAGCTGTCAGTGCTGAAGAAAAAGCAACAACTGCCAACTCCAAATGCAAAAAACTCGGAGACAGACTTGCTCCTTTGGAAGATGAAAGCAGAAGGAATAATATTAGAATCGAAGGTCTGCCTGAGAATTGAGAAAGTCTAAACCCAGTGAAATTCGCAGCTGAACTATTTTCTAAAATAATTGGAGAGGACTTTAAAGCAGATTCTGAGATAGCAGCGGCTTATCCCGTACACGGATCAAATACCGTTAGACCTAGATCTTTTATTATTCGCTTCGAGAGATTATTATTTAAGATATAGGTGATGGCACTCCTCAGACACAAGCAAGAGATTATGTATGAAAATAACCACATTTGTATCTTCCCTGATTTCTCTCCAGCAACAGCTACTAAACGTGCAGCCTTCTATAACATCAAACAGCGGTTACGGCAAGCCGATATCAAATACAGCCTCTTGTATCCTGCCAAACTGAAAGTCGAATTGCAAGGTCAATTCTATGTCTTCGCCAGCAAAGAAGAAGCAGAAAAGGAATTAAGAAAGCTGATCCCAACACTATTCTGAAACACAATAGTGAGTCGTAGCCTATTATGACATGGCAAGGATAAATAACCTACTGCTTGATCTATTTGTTAAGACACGGGTTTTTATAATGATATACCCTTTTTATTACTCGGACGCTATCTGTTTATGTTTTAATTATAGTTATAGATATTTGTGCTTAATTTCTTTTCTTTTTTTTTCTCTACCCTAAAGGAGACTGTTTAAAATCATACCCTTGGTTTATTGTTATTGTTATTACTGCATTAACACTTACTATGCTTATTCTGGACCACTTTCTAACACCATTCCCGGGGTTTATTATTTTAATACATTAAGATTGCTGAAGATTATATACATTTTAGGTTCATAGTTTGTCAATGATTATATTTTAGGCATATAGTATTTAGAATATATCGGCAATAGATATCTCTATTTTTTAATCCTAAAACACCACTGCATGAGGGCTTGCTTTGCTTTGGACGTGCTCTGTCTCTGGGTATGTCAGATGACCAGGACTGTGTGAAGTGGGGTGCAGCCTCACATGGGGAGGCAATATGGGAAGGTGGGGGGTTAAGGTTGGGGAGAGAAAGAGAGCAGACTATATCAATATCTAATCTATCCTTTTAATCTTTATAACTACCAACATAACAATAAGCTGCATGGCAATAACTCTTGGGGAAATAGGAAATTAAGGTTAAAGCTGACTCACTTCCAGTTAAGACTACAAAATGACATCAAAAATTCAGAATCAATGTATCCATGATGGGACAGTTAACTTTGTGAGCTGGAATGTTAAAGGCCTGAATCATGAATTAAAAAGAAAGAAAGTACTCTCTCATTTAACAGGTTTAAACGCTAAAATAGTACTTTTACAGGAGACCCACTTACTAAGCAATGGTCAGTTCCAGCTGCAAAAGGACTGGACTGGCCAAATGTTCCATTCTAGCTTTACAAAGAAAACTAGAGAACAGTCTCATTTGTAGCATCAGATGTAGTACTGGATCCTGAAGGGAGATATGTGATGGTAATGGGCAACTTATATAACTGTAAAATGATATTGATAAATGCTTATGCACCTAATGTCGATGATAAGGAATTTATACAAAATTTATTTGCATCCATTCCCAATGTGAACACTCATAAAATTATGATGGCTGGGGACTTTGTGTTTTAAATCCTTCTAAGGACTTCTATCACAGGGTGGACGACATCTAACACTGCAAAGATAATTACAAAGTTTATAACTGATCACAACATATCAGACCCCTGGAGGTTTTTAAACCCAAACTCAAGAACATATTCTTTCTACTCACCAGTACATCATTGCTACTCAAGAATTGATTATTTCTTTATAGATAACAACTTCTTGCCTACGATTAAATCTTGCAAATACGATGCTATTGTTATTTCTGACCATGCACCTCTGATCTTGAAGCTAAAGTCACTATGCCCCACACACTCATTTCGCAGATGGCGTCTCAACCCGCTTCTATTAGCAGATGAGAATTGTACAAAATTTATATCCAAACAAATCAGTTTCTTCCTAGAGACAAATACATCCTCAGAGATTTCTGCAGGAATACTCCGGGAAACTCTTAAGGCCTTCTTAAGAGGACAGATTATTTCATATCTTTTCCACAGAAATGACTTAGAAACCAAGAAAGTAGCAGAGCTAAAAAGCGAAATTACTAGAACAGATGAAGAACATGCCAGGCTCCCAAGCGAGACTCTACATAGGAAAAGGCAGGCTCTGCATTCAGAACTAAACCTCTTGACAACTAAAGAAACTGAACAACTAATTTATAAATCCAGACATCATTACTATGAACACGGAGAAAAAGCTAATAAGCTTTTAGCTCAAAAAATTCAAAAGCAAGAACTCTGCAATGCAATCCCAGTAATTACCAACACGAACAGAGACAAAATCGACCACAAAAATAAATGCACACATTTAGGGACTACTATAAATCCTTATATTCTACTGAGTTTAAAGAAGACAACACACAATCTAGTGCATTTCTGGATACATTACAAATAGATACTCCTAGTGTGGAGGAACTGGATAAACCTCTGGCGTTATCAGAATTACTAGATGCTATAAAGTCACTTCAAGGAGGGAAAGCAGCAGGCCCTGATGGCTACCCTGTAAAATTTTATAAGAAATTCTCCGCTCAGCTAGCTCCCCTCCTATTGGCAACATTTACAGAAGCCAGAGACAATCGAACTCTTCCTCAAACTTTTCACCAAGCATTAATCACCATTTTTCCTAAACAAAATACGGACTTATTACAATGTGCATCATACAGACCAATTTCACTTTTGAATAATGACGTTAAGATACTCTCAAAAATTATAGCTAGAAGGTTGGAGAAAGTGCTCCCCTCGGTAATATCACAAGATCAAACTTATCCTCAAATCTTTGATGCCTGTTTAATGTAATATACTCACCAACTAAGTCAAACACCCCAGAAATATTATTATTGGATGCAGAAAAAGCATTTGACATGATTGAATGGAAATACCTTTTTACTACTTTGGAGAAATTTGGGTTTGGCCCAAACATTTGTGCATGGATCAAACTACTGTATACCAATCCAGAAGCTTCAATTTGTATCAACAACATTTGTTCAGACTACTTTAAACTAGAATGAGGTACCAGACAAGGATGCACCTTGTCACCGCTGCTGTTTGCAATCGCCATTGAACCACTGGCAATACACTGTCGAAATGCTGATCAGATAAAGGGTATTATCAGAGAAGGACTGGAACAAAAAATTTCTCTATATGCAGATGATATGGTACTGTATATATCAGACCCACAAAATTCTGTGCCTGCAGTCTTAACAGCACTCATAGAATTTCAAAAGATCTCTGGTCTCAGAATTAATCTGAATAAAAGTGTACTCGTTCCAGTGAATTCTCAAGCATATAATATTAGATTAGACACTCTACCTTTTATCATTGCAGAACAGTTTAAATACCTCGGGGTAAACATCACAAGTAAACATAAAGCTCTTTATCAACAAAATTTTGCCGTCTGCATGGAAAAAATTAAGCAAAACTTGCATAGATGGTGTGAACATTGCCCCGGACACAGACAGGCTGACACACTCAAGTCACCCAACACACGTTTATTTTTCATCTCTATTTTACAAAAGTCCATGCTCACCAGCCCCAATGCCCCTCAGTCCAGGCCAACACAATGTCTTCTCTCTTCTTGTTTCTTCAGGCCGCCTCCTGCCTTCCCCAGACCTTGTCCTATCTTCCACCCGACTCTTGTTCCTTCTGCAGGGAGGCGGCCCCTTTAAATAAGCACCCGGATGTGCTCCAGATGTTTTCCCGACAATCTCCCACCGACACGCCCCAGTGTGGCGGAAGTGCCGGATGTCTCCCCGGAAGCACTCCGGGTGTCCCTGTTTTCTCTTCCCCCCAGTACTTCCTGGTGTGGCGGAAGTGCTGAGGTCTAGGGTCTTCCTGGTATTGGGGTCCCCCTGGTGGTAACCCCGGGTCCCTACAGGGTTGAGCTTCCCAGCTCTTTACCCGAGGCCTCCAGGGCGGTCGCCCCCTCAAGGTCCGGAGGAGGCACAAGCCCTCCTCCTGTCTTCTCTGGCGTCCCGGCTGGGTACCACCTCCACCCGGGTATGACAGTGGTCAACCCTTCATCTTACTCTAGCTGGAAGAATTAACACTGTTAAGATGAATATTCTTCCTAAGCTCCTATTTTTATTTCAAAATTTTACATCAAAATATACATCATAAATCATTTTTTAAGCAATTAGATTCAACAATAACCTCATTTATTTGGAACTCAAAACATCCACATATCCAAAGAGCGACCCTACAAAGACAAAAGGCAGAAGGTGGCATGGCTCTACCCAACTTCCAGTTTTATTACTGGGCAGCAAACATACAAGCTATAAAAACCTGGACACAAATAGATGAACATACACAGGCTTGGTCAGCAATAGAAGTAAAATCCTGTAGTGCTTTTTTATATTACCTGCTCTGTGCCCCAATAAATGCAAGTTACCGGCAATATATTAATAACCCAATTGTGCTTCACTCACTCAGAATATGGAACCAATGTAGAAAGCCTTTTAAGATGGAGAAGCTTCTATCTGTGGCACCTCTGCAAGAGAACCACCTCTTTCAACCTTCGCAAACATACACAGTTTTTAATATCTGGAAACAATTTGGGATTAACTTGCTTAGAGATCTTTATATAGACAACATTTTTGCATCCTATGAACAATTACATTCCAAATTTAACATTCCAGCTACACATTTCTTTCACTATCTTCAAATGAAGAACTTTGTTAAACAGAACTTTCCCGATTTTCCTCATCTTGCACCATTGTCCATGCTAGAAAAAATATTGCTCAATCTCAAGGACTGAGACACCATCTCTGCAATATATAAAATTATTTTACAGTCCCTCCCTTTCAAAGATCCAAGAGGACACTGGGAAAAAGATCTCTCAATCAATATATCAGAAAAGGAGTGGAAAATAGCAATGCAGAGAATTCACTCGAGCTCCATATGCGCGAAGCATACAATTATTCAACTCAAAATTATATATCGAGCACATCTGTCTCGCCTAAAACTCTCCAAAATGTTTCCAGGGCAAGATCCAACCTGCAAACGCTGCAAACATGTCCCAGCCTCACTGAGTCACATGTTTTGGGCCTGCACCAAATTAACATCATTCTGGACCAAAATTTTTAATTACCTTTCCGACAGCCTTGGTCTCACAATCCCTCCTAACCCATTAACAGCTGTGTTTGGAGTTGTTCCAGATGGGTTTAAAGTAGAGAAAGACAAACAAACTGTGATTGCATTCGCTACACTTTTGGCACGCAGACTGATTTTGCTAAACTGGAAGAATCCTAACTCATCTCTTTTAAGTCAGTGGGAAACCGATGTTTTATACTATTTGAAATTGGAAAAAATCAAATACTCAGAGGATCTGTACAGATTTTTTTTCAAAACATGGCAGGATCTAATCAGTAATATTTTAGAATAAGCGCTTAAAGTACAGAGGAAGCAATTATTTCTGCATTTCTTTTTCTTCTCCATTCATCTCTATTGGCTTATCAAACTCATCAATTTAGGTATGTTTGCAAGCCTTAAGTTTTACTCCGTTGGCCTTGCTTTCTCTCTCATGGGTGCGGGTAGACTTGTTCTTAATCCTACTTTTTGTAAAAATTGATTGATTTGTATGGAATGATTGCAATAAAATTAATAAAAGTAAAAAAAAAAAATTAAATATATGTGGGCAAAGATAGCTGTACTCCTTTCTCTACTCTATTGGAGGAGCCAAAGTAAGGTCAATCACATATAATAATAATACATTGTATTTATAAAGGGCCTTTCAAATGCTCAAGGCACTTAATCAGACTCACCTATATCATCTAATTTAAACTCAATAAGCATGTCTTTAAGAGGAATCCCATTATTGTGTGTTTTACCAATTTCCAACACATATGCTTAAAAGCACACACCCCTTAATAATGGTGCCTGCTAAAATGGGGATGCGACTACTAATTCAACTTAATAGATTTACCTATTCATTGATCATGCACAGAAAGATTGTTTGTAACCTCATGGAAGTCATAATTAGGCACAAAATACGTTGTCAAAATTCTCTGTAAACATGTTTAATGACTTCAGATTAGCCTGCTCGAAGGGCTGTGGTGGCATTCAGTCCATGATTTCAGCTTCTTATTACTCTTATTTAATAAAATAGACAGAAGCAGCTATGGCCCCATTAATGTTAATTTATCTTGATTGAGTCTAATTGTGTAGATACACAGAAGGTAACAAACTTGTGATTTTAGGGCTATTCTTAAGTGAATTTGGAGCAATTCTCTCCTTTATTGGTGTATGTTCCAGTAACATCTACCCAACACCGTTAAATGAATGCCCACATTTTTATATAATATATACATAGATTAATTTAATCTGCACAACTCTACTGCCATCACACAATTACTCTAATTATTTTTCCACCAAACAGCATTCATTCTTTGTTTTTAATTTGCACCTGCCCTTTTCATACAGAACTGCGATTTCATGCCCATCATCTTTCCAAAATTTTGTGGATGGCACCTGTTGATGTTGTCCTCCCTTGCATTTTGCATGCAATGACATTTTAATGTTAACTGATACCCCTTAAAAGAAAAGCAGGTGAAGTGTAGATGTGCAACATTTAATATCATAAAGAAATGCATGTTACTCAATTCTTAAATATTGAAGTCAAGTAAATTGGACTTTAGTTGCTTGGTCAGAATAGCTTAGCACTTAACAAATGTTGCTACACACAAAAGAATGGTATTCTGTCTTTGCAGGCATTGCCCCATTCACATAACAGGCTCCATGAGATGCAGGAATACAAACCATGTTTCTTGCACACTGTTGCCTAGCTAGGATTTAATCAAGACATGAAAATGGGTTGGAATTCTCCTTGCTGGACAGTAGCGCAATTGAATCATTGGTGCAGAACTCTTTTTCATTCCATTGAAGAAGGTTGGAAATGAAGTCTTGGAAAGTATTACAGCATTTAAGACCTACAGTTTTTAGACTACACAAATGGTAAAATACTTTCAAATTTGTCCATTGCTTCACCTGAATAGATAGCATATGTACCTCTGAAAGCCAGCACTCAAAACTAATCCCAGCTTCAAATGAAAGTACTTCTAGCATGGTGTTGTGTGCTGAATTAGTGGTAGGGTGTCAGTATTGCAGCTGAAATTGGGGAAAAAAAAAAAAAATATTGAAGAGCAATCTTGTTCAATACTAGTTACAAATTACATAAACAAAGCAAAAAGGTATTACCCAGAAACCACAGGACAGTCCAAAAAGTCTCCTCAGTTTTGGTAGAGATCTTAACACACAGCATTTGGGGATGCTTAAGAATCCTTTATAAAAAGTTAATCCAGAATTTTTAGAGCACCAACTGGGTCATACACATTATATTAGATGCAAGCATAATTGGCAGGATTGGTGTTCAAAAACTGCATTAGGTAGCAAAGCAACACAAAACTAAGACGTTCACATAACTTGCACATCTTGAGACTTGAAGTCTCTGCATAACAGTTAGACCATTTTGGTTATTTTATTCTTCCCTACAGTTGAAGATTGTGGTTGCCCTACGACTCTACTCTCACTATCAAGAAGATTGTGGACAAGGTGGAGCAGTACAACATATCCAAGGGGAAAAAAAAAAAAAAAAAAAACCCTTTGTGAATTAAACATCTGTTCTGTCAGCTGTTGACAATTTGCCCTGCAAATGCTCAGTGCTACTATACTAAAA